>VMBQ01000797.1:163584-243000 GCA_007657795.1 Dreissena rostriformis
AATTGTTAAAAACACATTAAAAATCTATGATTGACATACCATAATAATATCGCCGAATATCTTTATTTAGTATCTTTCTGATCAAAATAAACTTCAAGTGCACATAGTTTACGCGATAGCGTTTATATAACGATTTCTGTAACTGACCGCAAACTAACCTTGATACCTTGCGGGTTGGAATGCAATGCATTAAAGTGAGGTATCAATTCCACTGCTGGAACGACGGCTTGTTCAAAGCTTTAAACATTTACGTGTTTAACGGTCAATTTCGAAAACAATTTTAAATATTTTCGTCAAAGCGTATATTAGGTTACTGAACAACGATACTTATATGATCTAAAATTTATGAATGCACAGAATGCAATATCGTAATAATTACCAAATATGAGAACACAGCCTTTAAGTACAAACGCTCTGGCGCTGAATTTTCTTCTTAATATAAAGGGGCACACATTCTGTATTGATGTCGAGAATTGAGTGTTAAACTGCGCTATCTCTCAAACCTTATCATAAGAGATACAATTGTTTCATGCTGAATACGCAGGTACATCGTTGCTAAACGAACTGTAGTATCCCTTTTCATACCCTATTCTTCCCAAAAAAAGAAAGTCGATGGAATAACATATTGATGTTAATGCGAAATCTGTTTGTAGAGTGCACGTTTTCTACTGCGAAGAGTTTCAGGCACATCGGCGGGAAATTTTATATTCAAATTGATTGGTCGCTTACAAAGGTCAGACTAAGGTGAATAGCTGGCGTATACAGCTCCGCCGAAAAAAATCCGGAAAAGGGAATGCCGGAGGGACGGACGGACTGACGGACAGTGCGACTGCTATATGCAACCCTACCGGGGCATAAACATGTTTTTACGTGTGGTGAACAAACCTACAAAAATAAAAGGCTGGCGACCATTTGATTTATATTCCTAGAAGTATCTGTCATTGTTTCTGCTAAATATATTTTGACCCTTTTGGTAAATACGAAATTGCCGAGTGTATTATTTAACGTGATAAAATGGATTTTCCAGCACCCGTAAGCAATGGATTACATATGCTTTCCGTATTGCTGCATATAATTGTGGATGCTGCAAATTTTATTCGTCTGTTATTGTAATACGTACAATTTGATTGACGTTCCTTTCATTTCGTTGCAACCATAACATTCCTTGGCAAACATTATATTCTTTTAATATGTTACCTGGAACGATTTCATTATCGAATGTAAGTCTACAACACCCAGTTATTTAGTATGCGACCTGATGTAGTCTGAACGAATGTAAAAAGCTGTGTAAAGGCACCAGATATGCAATGCCCTGTTGAATGTGCCGGTGTATCATGTTTGAAACATAGATTTGTAAGTATTAAAAAGATATGGTACCATTTTAGTGTTCTTGTGTCGTATGAAATAGATATATTTGCGGGAAATTAAAATGGAATTAATTGTGTCACAAAAAAATAAAACGTGCATTTTATATCTACAAACATCTATGTTACCAGACCACATCTGGCATTGAAATTTCGGCAATTGCTATATGGAACACTGGTTTTTAATTATTTTAACTTTATTTTACGAAATACTGTACGAAATGTTTGTTGATTTTGAGTAGTAATGAGGCTTTAAATAAACACTCCATGATCGATAAAGTACGTTAAGACAATGTGCAGGGTTAAAGAACCATTAACCTTTCAATAGTATTGTGTAGTGATTGACCTTTTCCTTTCTTCCTTAAACGAAACATAAATCAAAAAGTGTTAAATGGGTGGCAATAAAAGTTCATAATATTTGTACAGGTAGTGCAGAGACCTAGACATATATAACGCCTTCTCCGAGGTTAAAAAGTTGTTATAAGTTCTATTTCAAACAAATAAATTGTGTTCGGAATAACTTGTTTTTGTTGCTTAAATATCGTTCATTGCAAGCATTTACATAGTCGCGGCGAATATGAGACATTATCCCAAATGTCAACTCTATAGAATTAATAAATAATATGATCCAATCAACACAATTGTTCCAATAGTGTAAAGGAAAGAGCACGCGGTATTTGTTTCAAAGTGCACGCTGTATAGGTTGTGAATTCGACTAATGGACATTTATACTATCACGAGATTGGGAGGAGTTTTATCGCGGCCAATTCTTGATAGGCCAATTATTCACAACATATAATTACTAACCCCAGTATAAATTCTTCCACGCTCTTATAATAAGTGACACGGAAACAAACCTTGGAACGAAAATGACTGGAAACAAAATGTATGGAAGATACAGCTGTGTTTTTGCTAGCATTATTATTCATTTATTTTGTAAAATATATTGTGCGAATTTCTCTCTCTTTGGAGATGATAGTTTAGTAACCGATTTCCGGTCAAGTGAACTAGCTACACACAGAGAATTATGTCGTCGCTCGGTTATGTGTTTGGAAATAGAGGAACAAAACGGTAAGTGTTGCGCTGATTGTAGTTGTGAGCCGTCCTGTAATATTACAGGTCAGTGTTGTCCAGACTTTATCAATATCGACTCTTTCGATGATGGTGCAAATATGAAGGCTACTGAACAAAACTGCATTCCTCTTGAGTTGGGCAATACAAATAAATACTTTAAACCTGGACTTTTTGGATATTTAAAGTGTCAAAATGGACCTCTACATCTTAAGAAAATGCGTGAAATAGATTTCAAATCAAACGAAGCTACACTATCAGATATGGTTCCATGTGTCAGTAATAAAACGAATACGTATTACAGAAACAAACACTGTGCATTTTGTCATGGAGAAATAGACAAACATCTGACATATTTAACTGCTGTTTTGATTTGCAAGAACGTTCCATTTTCGGATGAAATCGAAATAAAGCGATCTGTCTTTGAAACTGAAAACTGCACTATTGTGTTCGAAAATGATAAAGATATTCCATACGTCTTTAAGGAAAAATCTTGTTGGACATCTATAGACAGATGTAACGTAACCGGACTATGGAACAAATACGATGCGGAATTGGACCATGCGTGCCATATGAATAATTCCGTCATTCGATTTCCGTATGACATTTTGAGGTTTCAAAATGTATTTTGCTTTTTATGCAATGGGTTAAAAGGTATTACACTTCACCCATTTTGTTCTAATATAGCAACCACCTTCTCGTTTTCTGGTATCTTGAAGATAGAGTCGCCGACAACACCCGTGTCTATCGGAAACACGATCCTTCACCCGGAGGTATGTGAGTAAATAGTCGTCCCTGTAAAAAGTATTTACCATTAAAAATAGTTTTAACTAATACAACAACATATTAGTTTAGGTAAATAGTGTCTTTAATTCAGTCCCGTCATACATAAACTAGTGTATGTAAACTCTATTCTGAACGTTTAGTCGTTTTCTATCTGCATACTGCACATTTAACGGAAAAAATAGGTAATAAAGTCGTTGTCTTGTTTAATAAATTATACCTGAGTCTTACCATGACGAAATCTGAATAAATTATATTAAAAACATATTTATGATAAGTGTGCGTACGTAATTACAATTATAATAAATAACTGTTGCTTATACACCATTTAATTTAAAAGAAAATCTGACGAAATACATCCATGTCATCAATTCAAGGTGTATTATGAACTGGCTGATAACAATTATAAACACTAACATATAAATTATTATTCTTCTTAACGCAAGTTGAATTATTTGCAGGAGGAAAATGAAGTATATTGTCCTGGTCAACGATTCTACAAAAATGGCCAGTGTGTCTCGAATATTAAATGGTACGACAACTACGCTGTCTCGGTTAAGGTAAAGCTGATCCCTTTACACAAAGTCGCCCAACCGAACGAAACAACTGTTATCCGCCTGATTGACATCTTAAACACGAAGATGGGAAATATTTCTGATGACAAACTCTGTCTTTTTAAAGTTCGGACTGTTTATGTATTAGCATTGTCTCATCAGGAAACAAGATCGCTTTGGTTTTCCATAGACGTTGATCTTAGCTATATCGTGAAAAGGAAATTAGAACTGGAAATATTAAGTTATGATACTTTATCGACATTACACAATTTAAAAATATTTGATGGGGATAATCATGTTTATCAAGTGAAAGTTGTGGATACGTTTGGAAATTATGACAACAATGTGTTTGTATATAGTGAGGATCTACATTGTTCTCTTTGGACAAATATCATGTGTTTTCCATGTTTTTGGTATGGACATATTTTTGATTTAATGGATTTTTTACCGTGTCCTAGAATAGATTTCTCTCTAAATCAAACACACTGGAAACAAACATACGATGGCGTATTTCACCTAAGTGATACTTTTGCAATTGACACAGACGAATACATGGTCATTAACACTGGTGTTATATCGTTGTGCTACACGACCTACCAGAAATACATGAACCGCATTCCAAGAGAAACATGGTCGACTGAGCAATGGCTATCGCTTGTCTGCATCATAGTTTCTATTGTATGTCTTATTTTATCACTAATTACGTACGTTTTTCTACCTAGGCTCAGAATTAACACACCTGGAAAAAATACCATGACACTAATTATGGTGCTTCTTACTGCACAGGTTGTTTACACCGTTGGTAGTTTCGGACGATTGGAAGAGGATTCAACGCTTTGCAAAGCAGTCGGTATATTGTCTCATTTTTCTTGGTTGATGGCCATGATGTGGATGAATATCTGTACAATACATATGTACCGTGTGTTCCGTAAAGCACTTATAATTTCATCTGGAACACATTTAAGGGAATATTGCTTGTATCATGTTTATGCCTTTACAGTTTCAGCGATATGTGTAGGAATTAATATTATTATTTCAATGCATGTTAACAATGATATTGGTTATGGGTACAAAGTATGTTACATTAACCTACAAGAAAATGTAATTTATACATTCCTGATCCCTGTTTGCCTTGTAATCGTTTTGAATTTTGCAATGTTCGTCATTGTGATCATGCATATAAAGAATTCTAAAATTGAAAGGAATGTGAAAAATGACAGAAATGAGCTTGTCATTTTTGTCAAACTATCAACAATTACAGGAATGACTTGGATATTTGGTATCATATACAGTTTCACCGATAATGTAGTTTTCTCTTATTTATTCATTGTTCTAAACGCATCACATGGTGTGTTTCTATTGTTCGCCTTCATTGTTAACAAGCGGGTCTTACGAATGATATTAGAACTCTTCGAAAAGCCATCCGTAGAAACAGATACTTGACCATCAAGAAAAACATCCTCAGGTGTCTCCGTTCGACAATACATTTTCTAAATTCAATAAGTTCATTTCAAACAGTTTGGTAGTGGTGAAATAACACAACATTATCGACTGGCATTCTGTATGGATATAATGTAAAATGTGTAAACACACATTTTGAAAAGGTCATATTTGCTTATATGTTCAATGTATGCACGTTGTGCATATATTATGCATACATTTTTTCTATTCATATGATATGCACGCGATGAAGAAATTAACAATCGTTGTTTGCTATGTTTTGACTAGTGTTAACAAAACAAATATAAGCATTTCAAAATGATTTTGAAAAATTACATTGGAAGTATTGGTGATTAAAAATTAAACCAAATGAAAATATATTATTTTTAATGTGATTCATTGCATTACGAGTTATTAATGAGCATACGAGCATAGCTCCTCCGAAAGATTATACCTTTCATATAGAGTCAGTTTATACTTAGTTCGTCGAATGTAGGTGATTACTTTGAAATTTATACATGAACCGGAATTGAGCTACGAATTAATTAAGCAAGCTTGGGGCTCGTTGACTGGGCTTAATTGTATTGAGAAATTCTCAATGTACTTTATTTTTTATTAAGTTTGATATTTTATTTTTAAGGAGCAGTAGGCGTTAAAAACGATGATGATTTGTCATGATTACCAAATAACATTGATCATATGCGTGATTGCCTTGTATTTATGCTGTAAATAGAAACATTTCTTTATTACAAAAATTATTTATATGTCACATAAAATGCAGTTATTATTGCCGGAATGAACGTGTGATTGTACATTGATTTTTATATTTGTATTGGGATGCAAACGAATGTCGTCTTCTATGATATACTTGATATATGGGTTGGTGTCATTCTGCTATAGTTGGTGGATTCAGAGTCAGAGTGTATATAATGATGGTCGATGTGTCAGAACTTCGTTTGATTAACCATTTAAATATTTAAAGTTGTTTAGTGTACTTAAACATTAATCGTATTAATGATTTAACACGCAAATGTAAAAACAGTTGTATGCTGCATTTTAGTATTATCTTTATTATTCTGAAATTGTTTATTAAATTACATGGTCATTTCTAAAAATAACAGTTGCAATGGTGACATTTTGGTTAGTTTGTTATTTTGCATATATGTTGTAAGTTCTAGATTGAATGCGTGGATAATTTAAGTGCTCTGCTATGGGCGGAATGCCAAAGTATATGCTCTGCAATTGGCGGAATGTCAACCTATGTGCTCTGCAAATTGTGGAAAGCCAACCTAAGTATATGCAAATAGCCGAATGCCATCCTAGTAACTGGCAGCTACCATAGTTTAAATCGTGTTTATGTTTTGCGTTGCGTTGTATGCATACTCATGTCCTTGTGATGTATCTGGATATTTAGTATATGGCGTTTTCCTTCATGTTAAAATTGATGTTATATTGTAACGTTTACTTGATGAATCTCTACGTTATTTTACTAAATGTTTATTACATTATTTTCTTGTTTCTTTTTTCTAGTGCTTTTTTAATTGCTTGCGAATATTATATCACATACTGCACTGATAAGTGCAGTTGTTGTGTTCATTATTACAATCATATTAACAAATCAAACCTCGTTTTCAGTTCAGAGCATTGAATCATTTTAATTGATTATGGTACATACGTTTTTTAAGATCCATTAAATGTATTTGTATACAAACTGTGCTTTGGCTGTTAGGTTTTTTTGTTACTTCTTGCAGAACATTTTTGAGATTTGATTTTTATTAGAATGTCTCTCAATATCTGGCATATGTAAAACAGACCAAACTAAATCGAGTATCTTTAAAACGTTGTTATATATTTCATTGTCATATGAAGACCTTTATCGAATGCTGATTTATTAAATAAAACATGAAGCATCATTAGTGAAGTTGTATACAATGGAACCAAATTGGAATATAAAAGTATTGTTATAACAATCATTTTGATGTCTTTCTGATATCAGTATGAGTTCAATTTCTGTAAACATTGCCTTTAATTTAACGTTTAATCTATTTTGAACAATAAATAAAATCCCAAATAGTCGTTTAAAAATCGCTCTTATTCATCAAAGCTATGTAAATTATGCATTTGTTGTAATGTTTTGTGGCATCTTTCTCAGATTCATTACGATGATCTGGAATGTGTATTATATGATGCCGACTTCTTAACAAGAATGGGCTCATATGCCACTTATATTTAATCCATTGTATGGTCCCACATAAGAGATTGTAATTTTGTTGTTCTGTTGAATATTGGACTTATAAGTAATTTAATTGTATCCAAATTAAATGACTTATCTTTTAATTGCAATGTTATGGGGTTCATGTTTATTGACACAAGTCTGTTTTGTGTTATTGTTTTTTTGCTTTACGTATTTCTTGACTTTTATTATTATTATGTGTCGTATTTAATTTAATGGTTACCTGCATGGCTGTAGTCTTAACATAATTTGGAGTCAATGTATACATAGTGTTTGTTATTATAGTGGAAATAAACACTTTAAGATCAGTCTGATGTATACTCAATTTTGTTAGCGTTTCTGGCTTTACGAATTAATTAAGCGAGTGTTCATCTCGAAGAGAATACAGAAGAGTATGTATAATATAATATGTAAATATTTTATACCACGAAATTATTGAGCTAAGCCCTTTTACTATCTTAACAAAATTTGGAAAGGTTTGAAATATTTTTATTTTTTTCTAAATTATCGTTTTTATCGTCTGCGCCACACGTGAACATATTAATGTGTATGATCGCTTGTAAATTAAACATCTGCCAACAATAATTTAAAATTATATTTATATTCGTGGTACTCATCTGGAGAAACATTAACCGATTTTTACAACATCATGTCTTCGAATAATGACAAAACTATTAGGAAATTAACTAGTTACATATTCCATCTTTTACAGGCGATAAACACTTAAGAAGTTTATTACATTTATAGAAACATATGACACAACTTTGAAATTGGATTATATTAATGTTACTGTGTTATTTATTATAGTCCGGAGGCCTTGATTTAAAAAAACACTGTTCTGGTCTGTACTAACACAATACTAGCATCGTTAAATGTAACAAAGTAACGTAAACGTTAACAACTTTACATACATTCAACATACCCAGCAGAAATTCCATGCTTATACAAGCATTTTGCATACAATTATCGATAGTCAGTGATACTTTGCTCCGTTATGAGTACCGATTCAATACACAATTTACACAATATGAAGTACTTTTATACAAAGTTAGCAAGTAACCAACACATACACATCTTCATGTCCTTTGCAAATTGTCGTTATGCTATAGTAGATATGAATAAATTTATCATTGATATCGTTTCAGATTGTTTGTTAACGAATCTTTTTAGTTTCATCTCAGTATCATGGATACCAGAAGACCTCCTTGCTACGGCAGGGTGCAGGATCAACGGGGTTTTCAGGGGTTTACACACGGGCTGGACTGAATGTAAACACGCCGTTAAGCACTTTATTTTTGCAAATTTCTCAAGTTATTGAAATACATTTGCAAAAATCTTAAGTGCATAAAAGACAGTTTTTCTTGAAGTTTGTGCCGATATATTAAGATTCAAGAATCATTCCTTGAATACGTCTGAAATCGGTAACAAAATTTCACGTTGCGTGAAGCATAACAGTGTACATGTACATTTTTGTACATGACTGCTGTACACGTCGAATGTTTGTACAAGAACACAGGCGTATTAAATAAAGTAATTCTGGTGTACAGTATTTAACATTGTCATACGCAGCCTAAAAACTGTCTTTTATGCACTAGTTGAAATTCTTGAGAAAAATTGATTTACTCACTCTTATCTCGTAAATATGAAGAAATCGTTCTTCTGGACAGATTTATAAATACTTCTAAGTAAACAAATAGAAATCCATCATACATTATTGTAGGTGTAGCGTTCACGCGATGTTTAAGGAAGCATAACACATTTCTTAATACAATTTCCTTTTTACGTTGACATTTAATGCTTAAACGTACGTATTTATTGGCGTCTTCCTTTCTTTCCAAGAAACCAGAATACAATATTAGATGGTCAAAGCGTTCTTAAGATATTGTATGGAATCAAAAATCATATTACAAGCTTATCTTGATCTCTGAACTGAACACAATATGCATCTTCCTTTCATCTTACGAATCCAGCGTACCAATTTAGACGACTGCAGATCAAAGCGTTTACTTTAGATCGTGACAAAAAAAATACGCCATACACACCCTGCGATCTTGACCTTTGACCATTGAACAAGAAATATATAGGCGTCTTTCTCTAATCACAAGGAGTCATGATCATCGTAGGTCCAGACTGTCTATTACTGAATACCGTTAGTGCCATAGTTGTTACACATTCAAATCCAGAGGTATACAATGCGATAGTGCGATACTGCGATAGTACGATTGCGACAATGCGATAGTACGATGGCGACAATGCGATAGACCGATGGCGACAATGCGACAACACGATAGTACGATGGCGACAATGCGATAGTCATCGTACTGTCGTCATCGCATTATCGCATTGTCGCCATCGTACTATCGCACTGTCGCCATCGTATTGTCGCACTGTCGTATTGTCGTCATCGTACTTTCGCATTGTCGCCGTCGTACTATCGCATTGTCGCCATCGTACTATCGCATTGTCGCCATCTTACTATCGCATTGTCGCCATCGTATTATCACACTATCGCATTGTCGCCCTCTGGATTTTAATGTGTAAACACGATGGCCGTATCGGTATTCCGTAGTCTATAGATGTCGTGCGGAATCGAGATGTTCTACTGACCAGTGACCACCCATCCGACCTACCGCCAACCAACCTGTCGACGGCCAATAGCACAAGACTAAACCCCCTACTTCTGCTTAGCATTTATTATGCCGTCAAGTATTAATGATTTTACTATGTATCAATCAACTGAACGGGAATAAATTAATCATAAATAAAAAAGGACGAAGCTTTACAAATAACATAGGAATCGAAAATAACAAACTTATTAGTTTTGGGATAGGTTTGACGCAGACTCAAGATGCAACTGCGTATATATTCATCAAAGCTATGTAAATTATGCATTTGTTGTAGTGTAGTGTGTGGCCTCTTTCTCATATTCATTACTATGATCTGGAATGTGTAGTATATGATGCCGACGTGTGAACAAGAAGGCGTATATGGAATATCTCTAGGTCGGCGCAGAGATTAGTTTGATACTTTTTTTTCCTCCCGCATAGGATAATGTCAAATATATGTATTCAAAATAAGTGCTATTAAATAGTTCACACATTAATAGCAACCTGAAGTAATGTAAAACAGAAATGCAAATGTGAGAGATGATACGTTTTACAAACATAATAATACATAAAATATAAGTCATGAAATAATGCATAAAGGTTTTAAAAGACTGATTTAACCTCTATTGGTTAAACATAACTTGTATTGTATGTATTTCGCGTAAATTTAATAAATTAATATTTTGATTGAATAAACAACCATACGCTAGAGCAGAACGTAAATCTATTGGTGTTTCTATAGAATTTGTATACTTACGAATCACTAGTCATTGTGTTTTCGGTCGAGAAACCGGAGCGTGAATGTCGCCTGAAAGTACAACCTAATATCGAGTATGACGTTTTCGTACGTTGCCACATGGCTGTACGTTGCACCATGGCTCTTGCAAGAACCTCCGGATGTCAACGTTTTACGCATTTACCTTTCTGAATGCCCCATAGCCGGAAGGCGAGTTGAAAGAGGGTCGGGAACAGCATCACAGGTGGCGGAAATAGAAGACGGACATGGCGGACCCGGGTAGTAATGTGTATTTAAGGAAGGCTTAATGAAGATTAATGAAGTGCCTCTGGACGGCGATACTTAGAACGCTCACCACTAGAAGGTTCTGGTCGACAACTTTCCTATAAGTGATACTACTTTCATTACACTGAACATATAAAGGCAAAATAGCAAATATACACATAGGAACATAACTGAAGTATGGGACAAACTAACATACCCTAATGAAAATGTCGATAAGTTTTACTTTGATGAAAACCCGCTTGAAGGTCATAAAATATTATGTTGCCCTTAAGTTTTCTGCATGCGTTTTTATTTTTTTATCCATATATTGGTTGACGCAATTCCAAGGCGCGAATCATCCGTGGGCCCATACCAAATCGTTGGAAGTGATGATACGTTGTGGAAATAAATGTCACTGACTTTGGTGTTTAAGAATACTTGCACAAACAGTAAGTATTTGATCTGCATTTCAACCGAACATTCTGTCTTCCGTAAGCCTCTTCTTGGTAAGCAGAGTTTAACAAAATATGTCATAAGAAGATAATACAGACTTTGATATCATTTCTGCAACCACAATGTGTTGAGCCGTAGTTACGCCCTGCTATGTGCCTCATATGACAAATAACAACGGCAACATAATAAGTACGTCAAATATATGAGCCTCGCTCTGTGAAAAGGGAGTTTAATGCATTTGCGTTTATTGTTGTCCCAGATTAGCCTATGCAGTCCGCACAGGCCGATCAGGGACGACACTTTCCGCCTAAACAAGACTTTAGCTAAGAAGGGAATTTCTTTAAACGAATAATATCATAAAAGCGTTAAGTGTCGTCCCTGATTAGCCTGTGCGGACTGCACAGGCTAATCTGGGACAACAATAAACGCACATACTTTAAACCCCTTTTTTACAGGCTTCGGCTCATATGGAAACAATCCGCGTAATGTTGCATTTTATAAGCTGCATGATAATAACTATGTACGGGCGACAAAAGTTGAAATGTCAACAAGCACATGAAGTTTGTTAACGGGTATAATGGTGAATATAATTTACAAAATTAGTATAAGTTGTCGTGCTTATATTCAATTATGATGAAATACAACAGAACGTTTTTCTTTGCCCTTTAGCATGTTGTACTGTTCCAAACGCTATTATGCAAACATCACTAACGATTAATTATTAAAGGGACTTGTTCACCGATTTTGGAATTTTATGAAGTTTGTCATAAAATGATTTAAATTGATAAATGTAAAACTAAAATTTGTACTAAATAGCTCCAATAAAAACCAATAAAAATATTAAAGAAAGATTGTCTTATAGATCTTTCCTTCTGTATATGTTTGTCAGGTTAAACAGACCCTTGGATTAAAAGTCTAGCAATTTCACAAAATATAACTATAATAACAGAACTCTCCAAATTATGTAATCGTTTCGCGTTTGTAACGCTCGATAATTTTCAAGTTTTTTAAATCGTCAAAAGATGAATATAATGGATATTGTAGAGCATGGTATATGTTCAGTATTGCTGTTTCTTCCCCAAAATCGTAATTACAACGAAAATTTGCAGATCGGAAACATTTTTGTTCAATTTTGTCAATTTATCAAAACGTGAACAGGTCGCTTTAAGGTTGGCTGCAATTCCGAGCTATTTCTAGTTGTTACTGATATATTTTCATTTTTCGTGTGGTCTTGTGTTGGAGGTAAGCCGGAATACCCGGAGGAAACCCCGCCTGTCCGGTATAGAAACCTTCAACCAAACTCACTTCCGGGAACGCCTAGGTGTGAAGCGCGAGAGATAATTGTTCTGTAATTTGTGTACAGGTTTTAATGAAATGAATGTATTTATTTCGCCTGGTATCACTGATTTCCGTAAGAATGTTGTTTATATGACAAATCAGTTCATCTTTTTATAAGCACACGACACTCTGATGCTGCATACTGTACCACCATAATCTTACACACGCACACATACAAACACAAACACACACACACATGCAAACACACGCACGAACGCGCATTGCACGCTGATACTTTTCCCCCATACCAACAGGCAAATGGATCCATTGTTAATAGACTGTGTATTATACTTAATAAATAGGCTGTTTTTTTACCTGCTCTCTGATTATGAATATTTTGATTTCTCATTATTTTCACGCATTTATGTATTATTAACTATGTTATCACGATGAGCTGTAATATGCGTAAGTGAATAAAATATGTGTTCTGTTCTGCAAACTGGACAGCCGCCAACCCACCATGAATGCATTTGTACTTATACAGGATTTAAAATACACGCTCCACTGCAAACTAATTTAAAGAAATAAATGAAACTTAAATATATCCGGGTGGTCCGTCCACTGCGTTGCGTTTTGTTTGCGTATAAATGTCGCTTTACGATTATATGGGATTGTCCAGAAATGCAAACATAATTAATGCTTACAAAATAATCGACGTATATTGACGCCGGTGATTGACTTTCGTCTGTGTTTGCGCATTCCAAATAGCTGACGCCATTTTGGAAAAATAATGTTATCCACTTGAAGCCGGATTTCGAAGCGAAACATAAACAAGTTGTTATTATAATCTGGTTAGATTTATCACGGTGGAACAATATTGACGCAAACCGACGTCGAAAAAGTTAATCACATAATCCAACCAATCAAAGAGTGGACATCAACTGTAAAAAACAAGTATGTGTTTCATGGCTGACCAAGCCTCATTCGTGTCCATATAATCGTTAAAATGCTTACTAATCAGATTATGTCAATATTTCATAATTGTAATCTTAATTTTAATCCGTATTATGAGAGACTTTATCAACATATATATTTACCTGGCATGTAATCTTATTTCATTACTATTTTTACGGTCATGGGGAGATATACACCAACACTTTGGTGTTTTTTCGCGTGGATATTTTATTTTTCGAGTTCTTTTTCTGATGGTAATTTCAAGTTTGGCATCAAATATATATCTATTTGTAGATAAATTAAAAAGAGGATATTTTTTGGATGTGGATTTGGTGGAATAACGATTTTAATTCACGAGTCATAAACAATATATGTTTTCTATGATCACGGGTGAATTAAAATCGATATTCCACCAAATTCAACACATTTTCTTTTTATTTTATGCGTACAAATGACTTTTGTATTTAAAAAAAAAATAGTTCCGGTTAAACAATGAAAATTATCGATAATTTTCACTGTTAATTTTCACTGTTTGAAACAGTAAATTATCAGTGTGTTTTTATTCACTGATATTTCTCTATACACCACCGGAAAACATACAATAAATGTATATTAGTACAGACAGTTATTGAAAAAGTATTTAAACAAATAATTCAATTGACCATGATACTCGTTATCATTTAAAACTTTTTGTTAATAATGTGATAATGATGATAATCATGAATCCCGCCGGTAATTTTCGAATGAAATGTTTCAAACTTTATGAATTTTGTTCGTCTTTCTGTATTTATTCATTAATAATATTCATTAAGTTTACAGATTTAGCTTCTATTGCATCAGGAACGGCGCGTTGCAGTCTTATCTAAAAGCGCGAGTACGTCCCGCTAAGTTGTTTTGGGCAGTAAAAAGAAGACCGCTTGACGAATTTCAAAGGCATTCGTGATTCAGTTTTGTTCCAGTTCATGTTCGTGTATATATATATGACCATTTGTGAATATATTGTGTTGTAATATATGTTTACTCATGGGCTGAAAGACTAATGTATGCTGAATAAACTCTATATATATATATGAGACGCGCTATGTGAAAAGTGGTTTAATGCATTTGCGTGAAGTGTCGTCCCTTTTCCGTTTTTACTGTATTTTTCGTTAAAAAGAAGACTATTACTGACGAAAATCAAGTTTAAGCGGAAAGTGTCGTCCCTGATAAGCCTGGGGGAACTGCACAGGCTAATCTAGGACGACACTTTACACACATGCATTAAGCCCCCTTTTCACATATCGAGGCTCATCTTTTTGTTCATTTTCTAACCAACCCTATGACCTTACAGCCGGCCTTATTAGCGGGGTCAGTCCGCGCCATGGAAGTTTAGCGGGAGAAACTAGACTCACCATTTACGGGCAAGGTAAGTCTATGTTTAAAGCCCCATTGGTACTCAAAATCAACGAAAAGTTCGTACAATATTTCGTAAAATAAAGTATTTTTTTAATCAGTGTTCCATATAGCAATTGCTGAAATTTCAACGCCAGATGTGGTCTGGTAACATAGATGGTATAAAATGCACATTTTTATTATTATTTGTGACACAATTCATTCCATTTAATTTCCAGCAAATATATATATTCATACGTCACAAGAACACTAAAATGGTAACATGTTCATGTGTCGTATGAATAGATATCAGTGCGGGAAATTAAAATGGAATTTATTGTGACACGAAATAATAAAAACGTGCATTTTACATCTTCAATCATCTATGTTACCAGACCACATCTGGCGTTGAAATTTTGGCTATTGCTATGAGGAACATTGATTTTTTATTGGGTAACTTAAATTTACGAAATATTTCACGAAATTTCCGTTGATTTTTGAGTAGTAATGGGGCTTTAAGCTTACCGCACACAGAATAGCGTGCAGTGTATGGATATTAAGCTTATCTTTCTACTCGAGATACTTGTTTGTTGCACTGAGCGGCTGCTCTGAAAGCCTCAATGAACGAACAACAGGCGAAAGCGATACGTTTGAAAATGCTTTGTATTTCATATATCCCAGTGTTGTATGTTTGAACGTGACGTCTACAGAAACTTCTCATTTGTGATTGACATATGGTTCTATCACACACCTGTAACAGTCGTAGACTTCAGCATGTTTATTGATTTAATTTTGCCGTATGTGCNAAAAAAAAAAAAAAAAAAAAAATCCGCAAAATCTATTTCTTCAATAAAATAGTCCGTGCAATTGCAAGGTTCTCTTGCACAAGCGCCTCTACTAAGTGCAAAAATGCACAGGCTATTAACAATGATCCCGTTTTCTAAATGGTATTCAATGTATGGTACTGCTAGAATATATATATGTGTAAATTAAACCTGAAAGATCAGAGTTTTATTTATTAAATTAAAATTGTAATAAACGGTGAGTTTGAAATAAAAATGTGATGTAAACAGCGCAAAAGAAGTGCAGATACCGGGCACAACATACCTCAATATAATTAACCTCTTAATTATTATTAAAAAATCAGACCATGTTAGATGTTTCTAATTTTTCCATTTGTATCGTTTTTTATGGACGGTCTAGGAGTCAATTCAAAATGCTATTCGTGTTCGTGACCTCGGGCTTGCTTGAAGGCTTGAAAGGAGATAACACGCGGACAGGCCAGAACGACAAATATACCCGCCAATTTTACAATTATTGCATTTGTCGTTCTTTCGTGCTGGCGCTAGCACAACAAATCACGGGCGCCAACTCGTCAACATATTGGCGAAAAACGAGAGATTCATGTGTCATATTGTCGTTCTGGCGGGTACAAACGCGTCGTGTTGGCGAATCAGAATTGTCGTTATGGCGTGTTGGCGAGTTTCAAAGTGTCCAATACGACAACACGTCAAAAGACACATATATACCTGCCGAAGAGACGAATAAAGGCTCTTTACGTGTTTGCGTTTCCGCGACTTTTAAAGCCGCCAAATGGCAGAAATCACCATATGTATCACCACCATATTAAACGGCGATAACTAGAAAAACGAACTATTGCGTTAACAACTGTCATCGTGTTGTAGGGTTCTCGGTGAACCAGTTTAGCCAGAATGACGACCCGGATGTGGGCAATCGCGTATACCTGGTCAGCGAGTCCGGCAGTGAGCGCACGTGCGCCGTGCACAAGGACGGGTGCACCGAGACGCAGGTCATGTGCTACACGCCAAGGTTAGTTTCGTTCTTGTCAAGCACCAACCAATGCTTTCCCAATTTTGGGTTAAGGGCTGGGCAAACATGGGACCTGTGATTGAAGGCGATTCCGGGCCGCCGGATGTTGGAATTCCGAATCATGGTCATCATTAAGACGAACAAAAGATAAGCATAGAATCAGTAAACCAATTAACTTTAGTTTGGCTGATTGGGTCGAAAAGGACATACATGTAATATCACAATGTCAATCAAAGCTTGAGTTGACCGATCGTAGGTTTATATTTATATTGGTATTACAAATAAAAGCTCATGGTTTCATAATCCTATCGGTAAGTGCACACCCTTGGACAAAAAAACGACAGGCGTGGAAATAAATTTAAGCCCCGCTCTGTGAAAATGGGGCTTAATGCATGTGCGTAAAGTGTCATCCAATATTGGCCTGTGCAGCCCTCACAGGCTTATCAGGGACGACACTTTCCGCTGTTATTGTAATTTTTGTTTTAAGAAAGACACTTGTTGACAAGAACCAGTTTATGCGGAAAGTATCGTCCCTGATTAGCCTGTGCGTACTGCACAGGCTAATCTGGGACGACACTTTACGCACATGCATTAAACCTTTTTTTCATGTTTATTGGTAAATAAAAGCGTATGTTGTCATAATCCTGTCAATAAATTGCACACCCTTGGACAAAACAAACGAGAGGCGCGGAACAACATTTCCCGTCTAATGACAAGGGTGCCAATACCCCCTAGCTAGACATGTTGATTTCTCGTCTGCAGGGGCCTTCAGGAGGAGAAGTACTACGTAAAGGTCGTGGTAGATGGGGAGGCGATCCCGGAGGACTCCATCTGTGGCGGAAACAGTTTCGACGAGCAGTGCACTTTCCATGTAAGTACTGAACTTTTAATCACATATATATTTTGTTCCATTATATTGCAGTTCGTGATATCGGACATTTAATTGCTGCATGCGTAGATGATGACATATTGTTCTCGTTTCTACCAATTTTAGCCAAAGATGGACAACACCCCAACTATTCGGACATTTTCGCCCCAGTCCGGAATGCCAGGTATGCATTTGACAAATCGTTGGACCTAACTTTATTTTTTTATAACAAACTATATTGATACATTCACATTAAAAAAAATACTTTGTGTGAAAAATGTTAAATATGTTGCCAACGTGTTCACTCACCAGGTTCGTTTTTCGGTGGTGATATATTTTGTTTCTTGCATACATTAGTTGTGTATAATTATACTTAGACTTTTAAGTTACAAACTTTAAATCTATAAATTGTTGACATTTAATTAACAAACTTATTAACAAAATTATAAATTACAAACAATCTCTTTACAAGCCCCTTAAACAATAATTGTTTGATTGGCATTACTGTTTGCCATTTGCATCAAAATTTCTAAATACCAATGTGTTACTCTAATGTTATGTTACTTCAATGTGATTGACAACTAAAGATCTTAATAACCGCTAATTTATTTACGAATTCCACTTGATTCTATATCACTGCAACCTCAAGGTACGTTCGTCACGATGAAGGGTACGATGTACAGCGATCGCTATGGCAGCAACATGGCGACTGCAACCAATGGCAACGTCGAGAAACTTCTCCGCGTCTATGTGGGGCCCCAGGATTGCGCATTGAAGAATGGAGACCAGTTGTGAGTTAACATTAGTTTATTGTTTCTTAGTCCTTGTATTATATTAATATATGTGGCTCTCTGTGTTGCTGTTTTTATATATTTATAAATTATCAGTTGTGTTTCTCTAAATAAAGTTCGTTTATTTGTATCTGTTTTTTAAGAATGTAATTGCTATCTGTGTTTCTTGTAACCATTGTTCGATTTGAAAGGAATTGCCACTTGTATATCCTGCTTTGCAGGGTTATTAATAATATGTTTCATTAATATTAATGGTTTGACACTGCGTTTTCCGTTTAAGTTATAATAGTTTTACAAATCACAAGATTTCGAATTTGATTGGTTTAGATATATCATGCTGAACACAACACAACAGGAGAATGTAACACAACAAAACAGGAGTGTGACCTTACTTTACATGTTTTTTAAGGTTCTTGATGTAGTTTCGATGTACAGATATAATGTAAATGAAAACAAACGTATATTTTCCAGTTTTGGTCTTTCTCTGGAGAGTGAAGAATCTGATGATGGTACATTGGTTTGCCAGACCATGGGTACATCTATAGGTATGTAAATCTGATGATTGCACATTGGTTTGCCAGACTATTGGTACATCTTTAGGTATGTAAATCTGATGATGGTACATTGGTTTGCCAGACCATGGGTACATCTATAGGTAGGTAAATCTGATGATGGTACATTGGTTTGCCAGACTATGGGTACATCTTTAGGTATGTAAATCTGATGATGGTACATAAGTTTTCCAGACCATGGGTACATCTATAGGTATGTACATCTGATGACGGTACATTAGTTGCCAGACCATGGGTACATCTATAGGTATGTAAATCTGATGATGGTACATTAGTTTGCCAGACTATGGGCACATCTATAGGTATGTAAATCTGATGACGGTACATTGGTTTGCCAGACCATGGGTACATCTATAGGTATGTAAATCTGATGATGCCACATTGGTATGCCAGACTATGGGTACATCTATGGGTATGTAATTATGATGATGGCACATTGGTTTGCTAGACTATGGGTACATCTATAGGTATGTAATTATGATGATGGCACATTGGTTTGCCAGACTATGGGTACATCTATAGGTATGTAATTATGATGATGTTACATTGGTTTGCCAGACTATGGGTACATCTATAGGTATGTAAATCTGATGATGGTACATTGGTTTGCCAGACTATGGGTACATCTATAGGTATTTAAATCTGATGATGGTGGATTGGTTTGCGAGCATATGGGTTAAATATTCAGGAATTTAAATCTGATGATAGTTTTTTGGTATGCTAGCATATAGGGTACATAAGTGGGTATGTAAATGTGATGATGACACAATGGCATGCATGCATATGGGGTCTAGTGGATATGTAAATGTGATGATTCTCATTGATATGACAGCATATGGGGCACATATGTAGGTGTGTAAATAAGGATGAAGTGTGGGTCATATTACATTTTCTAATAATCTGTGCCTATGATATTTTACATTTTAATCATGAAGTGTACATCTCTGAGGTCAGCATGTTTAAACATGCACAATTTGTTTACATTGTGTTGCTAAGTTCATGTACTTGCCCATATTTATAATTTGGCTGTTTTATTTTAATTGACACCAATTTATAGCTGCCTTATTTTTAATTTAATAATTTTATTATTTGTTTAAGGAAAAGAACAGAATGATTTCTTTGTTAATGTTTGGATGCTGATCTTTTCAGGATTCTATAATGCTAGCTACATTGTGGACTCTCCCTATGGAAGGTAAGATTGAAGAGTTCTTCTTTTGACAAACGTGTCTTTAAAGTTTTCAATTTTTAATATGAATCATCTTCTGAATTTTTATAACTGTGTTTGAATATTTAATAAAAATAATACTCAGACAAATGAAACAATTGTCAGAATACTAGTAGTTCGATATCATTGTGAGATTCATTAATGCATCACCAATAACTAGAGTGTTCTTATGTTAGGAGTCAGCAATCCAAAATTATGTCTAATGATATAAGTAATCAAATTGATGACACCCACATATGCTGTGTTTCCCCCAACAACTGCAGGTCACTACCAGACCCAGAGATTTATAGAGTTTCCTACAATGACCACATATACATGCTGCAGCTGTATACAAGTGAGTATTCATGTACTGGAATATACTTGAGAGGGGCCTTTTTTTAAACCAGGCTTAATGCACGTGCACTTAGATGTCATCCCAGATTAGCCTGT
Source organism: Dreissena rostriformis (assembly GCA_007657795.1). Lineage (NCBI taxonomy): Eukaryota > Metazoa > Mollusca > Bivalvia > Myida > Dreissenidae > Dreissena > Dreissena rostriformis. Next base: position 184,407 of record VMBQ01000797.1, read on the forward strand.
GTAGTATGCACAGGCTGATCAGGTAAAACACTTTTTGCGTAGATTGAATTTTGTTTAGAAGAGAATTGCTCTAAACAAAAAAAAACATAAAAGAGGAAAGAATCATCCCTGACTAGTCAGTGCGGAATGCACTGGCTAATAAGAGACAATACTTTATGCACATGTTTTAAGCCCTGTTTTCCCAGAGTTGGACTCAATTGCCATCATTATCTATAGCATAGGCCATACAGTTTTTTAACAACTGTATATTGGTTTTGTTAATGCCAGTGTGAATTATATGAACATTGGTTACATCCTGAATTGTTTGCTGACTGGTTTCTACATCTGCCATGTAAATAAAACAGTAGAATTTTATATATATTTAATAAATACATGTACATATAATATATGATGCATTTAAACATTAATTATATGATATGCATAATTTTGTTAATTTAATATAATTAAATGGAAATTATAGATATAATGTATTGTATGTATGTATTGAGCAATATTAGAAAAAATGGATGTGATACTATACGAAGATCACAAGTGTATTTTCTTGGAATAATTTGTTCTAGAGCAATTGTATATGACAACACATACAGCGAACTTACCCTGTATGTGCATTTTTCAGACATAAGTGAAATAAGTCACTCTTCCGGCAGTACAACTGGAGGACTGGCGCTGACCATTGCGGGTAGTTACTATGACAAACGACCTCCATACGTGCAGCCAAAAGTCTACATCGGAGGTAACATTTTCCCTTGATGTCAGAAGTTAAACAGGAGTTGCCGTATTGGTCAATTTATTCTTTGCGCCAATCGAGCAATAACTAGAATTATTGCTCAACTGGAGATTAAGGACAAAAACCATAACTCTATCATGAATATTGAATGAATTACATGTATTGATCTGTTCAACTTAGATTAATACTGATGATTAATGTTTTATTTCGGGCCATTTCCTTGAAAAACTTTTGACCTTTACTTTTGCTTGTAGGAAAACTCTGCCATTGTTTTTGATCTTGGTTATGTGTAATTTTATTGTAGGCAATTGAGCATTAGTATATCATTAAAACTAAGTATTCTTTTTATGCTCCCCTAAAAAAAATTTCGGGGAGCATATAGTCGCCGCTTCGTCTGTCCGTGCGTGTGCGTCTGTCCGTCCATGCACAATTTTTGTCCGGGCTAATTCTCAGCAACTAATGACCGGAATTCAATGAAACTTTATGGGAAGATTCACTACCAAGAGGTGATGTGCATATTATCAGCTGGTTTTGGTCGGATGATTTTTTACAGAGTTATGGCCCTTTGAAATTTTCCATTGTACATATAGTGCAATTCTTGTCCGAGCTATTTCTCAGCAACTTATTATGGGAATTCAATGAAACTTTATGGGAAGCTTCACTACCAACAGGAGATGTGCATATTATCGGCCGGTTATGGTCGGATGATTTTTAGCTCAGCTGTTTTCGAAGAAAACCTGAGGTATTGTCATAGCCCTCTCATCCTTCCGCGTCGTCGTTGTTGTCGTCGTCCGAAAACTTTAACATTGGCCATAACTTTTGCAATATTGAAGATAGCAACTTTATATTTGGCATGCATGTGTATCTCATTGACCTGCACATTTTGAGTGGTTTGAAAGGTCAAGGTCATCCTTCAAGGTCAAACTTTTTTGGGGGGTTTTCATGTGTATCTCATCAACCTGCACATTTCTAGTGTTGAAAAGATCAAGGTCAATGATGACCTTAAAGGGTAAAGGTCAAAAAAACACATTTTGAGTGGTGAAAGGTCAAGGTCATGGTCATCCTTCAAGGTCAAAGGTCAAAACTTTTTTTTTCATGTGTATCTCATTGACCTGCACATTTTCAGTGGTGAAAAGGTCAAGGTCAATGATGACCTTCAAGGTCAAAGGTCAAAAAAACAAAATCTTAGCACATTGGCCATAACTTTTGCAATATTGAAGATAGCAATTTGATATTTGGCATGCATGTGTATCTCATGGACCTGCACATTTTAAGTGGTGAAAGGTCAAGGTTAAGGTCATCCTTCAAGGTCAAAGGTCTATTATTATTATTTTTTGGCTTTTTCATGTGTATCTCATCGACCTGCACATTTGGAGTGGTGAAAAGGTCAAGGTCAATGATGACTTTCAAGGTCAAAGGTCAAAAAAACAAAAAGCAACCACAGCTGAGAGTTGGCACCCGCTATGCGGTGCTCTTGTTCACAGAGTTATGGCCCTTTGAAATTTTCTATAAACTGTACATATAGTGCAATTCTTGTCCGGGCTATTTCCCCCCAACTACTGACTGGAATTCAATGAAGCTTTATGGGAAGCTTAACTACCTTGAGGAGATTCGCATGTTATTAGTGAGTTCTGGTTAGATGATATATTTAGAGAGTTATGGCCCTTTGAATTTTTAAGTTGCTAAACCATCGTATTATTTTGTCCAAAGTTATGCCCCTCAAGACGTTTCCTTTTATCTGAATATAAAGTGCAATATTGTAACAAAAAAACAACTTTGGAGAGCATCACCTGTCTCCGACAATTTCTTGTTTCAATAAGATTTAAGGTGAATTTGAAGAAAAAGAACGTTTCTTTGATTTTTGTGTTCTAGCCGTCTAAGGTCTCAAAAATCTTAAGTCATTACTTATAAAGCCTGTGCTTTATTTATATTGATCACTCAAAACCCTAGTGACCAGAAACCTGCTTAGAATATTTCACCAAAATTTAAAACACATGTTCAAAATGTAACTTATTATTAAGAGTAAAGCAGACTCCACCAGATGAAAGACAATAAGAACGTTTTCTGGGAAAACTGGGCTTAATGTATTTGCGTTTAGTGTCATCCAAGATAAGCCCTTGCAGTCTACACAAGGTTATGTGGGACGATAATTTCTGCTTAAACTTGGATTTTCCCTACCAAGAGACTTCCTTAAAACAAGAAATACCATTAAAAGTGGACAGCATTGTCCCAGATAATCTGGGATGACATTTTATGTGCATTTAGCCCAGTTTTCTCAGAACGAGGCTTATATAATCATTATATTTCAGACACACCGTGTATCATCACTGATGTGGTTATCGACCAGCACATCGTGTGCGAGGTGGCAGCAGATCCTCAGTATGGAGGCTCTCGGTTCCCTGGCAACAGGGGAGTGAACTTTGAGTACTGGACCTCTACTTCCAAGGGACAGGCAGACCTCAACAGGTGCGTGAATCTATGTAATATAATTTCAGGGCAATAAGCAGGGCTACAGTAGCCAATAAGCAGGGAACCAATTACCAATAACCAATAAAATGTGTGAGGGGAACCTAGATTTTCTGAGAAAACGTATATCCTCTGTGTAAGAAGTAAAGGATGCCTTCAGGCCTAGTGGATATGGTGTCCCTCTTGCGACCAGGAGGTCATGGGTTCGATCCCCACTGTGAGAGCGTTCTTTAGATCTCCCCAAAAGACACCAAGTACTGGTTCTACCCAGGAAACAGCCCCAAGAGTGTTTCAATAAGCATTAGGCTTGCAATGCAATCAAACTAAAATAAATAGGTTAAAACTAAACTAAGAAGGAAAGAAGGTGGGCAGCCATGGTCCATGTTCTTGTAATGTATCCTTAAGTTATTAAATTGAAAATTGTTGATACCTTTGATTTAATAAAATTGACATCAAATATGCATATGATTTGGTTAAAAGAGTAAACATGATTATGTGACAACAAAGTTCAAAGATATAAATTATTGTTTTGTGGTTACATGCAAATTGATCAGGAAATATATTTAAATTGCATATTATAATGGAAAAAAATACATCGATGTTAAGTGAAGTCAAATATACAATTATGCAAAAATTAACACCAAAAAGCTTTCATTTTGAGTAGTTTGAGAATTAAAGTGATAATTGAAATTATGGTTAACTAGTTATAAAACAATTGTGATCAGTCGTCATTGTTTCTCCAGCATTTTGAGTATGAGTTCATCTGACCCAAACTACCACTCTGATTGGTTGGACGAGACGTTCTATCATGACGTTAACAACACGATGGATCAGTACGTGTCCAGAATGACCACCTTCTTTACTGCGCCACACTCCGGAAAGTACCAGTTTTTGCTGTTCGCTGATGATGGGGCAAGGCTGTTTGTGGATGGGGTACGCTTAGTGATTTAGTCAAATAAATGATGTGTGACATGCGAAAATGGGTCTTTTGCCATATGCGGTGAGCTGATGAAAAGACTGTGCGATTGCACAGGCTGGTCTGGAGTTATGCTGGCTTCATATGGCATAAGACTGTGCGATTTCACAGGCTGGTCTGGAGTTATGCTGGCTTCATATGGCATAAGACTGTGCGATAACACAGGCTGGTCTTGAGTTATGCTGGCTTCATATGGCATAAGACTGTGCGATAACACAGGCTGGTCTGGAGTTATGCTGGCTTCATATGGCATAAGACTGTGCGATTGCACAGGCTGGTCTGGAGTTATGCTGGCTTCATATGGCATAAGACTGTGCGATTGCACAGGCTGGTCTGGAGTTATGCTGGCTTCATATGGCATAAGACTGTGCGATTGCACAGGCTGGTCTGGAGTTATGCTGGCTTCATATGGCATAAGACTGTGCGATTGCACAGGCTGGTCTGGAGTTATGCTGGCTTCATATGGCANTATTGTGCACTTTCATAGATACAAGATCAATATTTAATAATTTTTATGCCCCCCTTCAAAGAAGAGGGGGTATATTGTTTTGCACAAGTGGGTCCGTCCGTCGGTCTGTCAGTCCGTCGGTCGGTCCGTGTTTTTCACAATACATAATACTCAATTTTGCTCATGTCCACTGCTAGGTTGCCGAGGTTACGTCCACTACAGCCTTGGCAGGTTCCAGACACATCTCTCTAAACAAAGAACAGAGGTATTTACGTGTTTACTTCAATCTATACTGTACTTGCTTAATCTTTGTTCATTTCAGTGGTTCTGAATTTAATATGTATGCTAGCTATATGTATATGGGTTATATTTAGATGCAAGTTTTGAACTTCAAAATAATCCTTCAACAAAAATGCTTCCAAAGTTTAATACATTATCAATTCATTTCAGTTGAGTATTTGATTATTGTCTAAAACAGATTTACTATTGGCTGGTTATTGATACTGCAATATATAGGACTTTCATTACATAGTATATGTAGTACTTTGTAATTAAACATAATCCATTGATTGCCTAAAGGGCAGCATATGGGTAAAGAAAACTTATATGCCCATATAGTTTTCAATGAACAAATTCACACAGTCTCCACCTGGTCCTGCTTAAACATCCTTTTTTAAGCCTTGCTCTGGGAAAATGGATTTTATGCATGTGCGTAAAGTGTCGTCCCAGATGCAATCTGCACAAGCTGATCAGGGACAACACTTTCTGCCCTAACTGGATTTTCACTAAAAAAAGACTTCCTTTAAACGAAAAATACCATAAAAGCGGAAAGTGTAGTCCCTGATTAGCTTGTGCAAACTGCACATGAAGCTAATCTGGGACGACACTCTACGCACATGCATTATGCCTGGTTTTCCCTGAGCGAGGCTCATTTCGTTCTGTCTTCCAGAGTTCTTCTTCAAGTTGTTCATTACGAGGCAACTCAGCGTTCGTTTGTGCACCTGAAGGCGAAATTCTTTGATACCAAGTTTACCAGTGCCTGGACGGGCAAGGCGGAACAAGAAAAGCAGACGATCTCCATACGGTCTGACATCACCTATGATGTGCAGGTTAGTGGAATTATATAGGACACCAAATTTTTTTTTAGTATGACGTCTTTAACTCGAGGTCATACGGAGATGACAGAAATGCTTGAAGATTAATCAAAGGTCTGGAGTTATCAAGCTGTCCATATTGAGAAGTTGGAAATATGTTTATCAAAGTTATTTATTATAAGTAAGCAACTTTATTCACTTTAAATGTTCAGTTATAATCGTATATCAGTTTAAAATAGGAGGATAAAACTGCATATGATTGCTAAGTTTTTAGTATAATTGTTTGATTTTACTGCATACTATTCCATACATGATAATTATGACCTTGCGCATCGGAATTTGTTTTAGTATCCTACGCTTTTTTAACATTTTCACTGTAATTTGTCACTCCTTTCACATGCATAAGTTCAATTTTTGTTGTCCCATAATTCCTTGATTGTTGTCAACAGCAACTCAACTTTGCCACGTTCGGAAGTCAGACGTCAAAACAGGAAGTCCAGACTGTGGAGGTGACCAGTGGAGGAGAGTTCCGCTTTGGGCTGTTTGGAGCTTACACAGGTATACTAAACTTTTACCCTTTAGGTTGCTGTGGCGTAGTGGATATGGTGTCCGCCTAGCGATCAGGAGGTCATGGGTTTGATCCCCACTGTGGGAGCGTTTCTTTAGATCTACCCCATAGACAACAAGTACTGGTTCTAGTCCCAGGAAATGGACTCGAGAGCATTTCAAGTCAGCCTAAGGCTTTCGATGAATTCGAGCCAAAATAAATAGGTGTAAACTAACCCCTTTACATCAATGATATGCATCTTGACCTGTTAATAGTTCCTTTGAAAATCAAATTAAACTTAAGACCTTTCTTTTTAGATTCTTAGAGTTTGAAATGCTTCACTTCTAACCCTTAGATACCGCATGAGCAGCAAACAGCATAAAACCTGAACGGCCTGCGAGTTATTTGCAGGCTGTTCTGGCTTTATGCTGGTTGCATATAGCCATCTTCACTACTCTTCTAACCGGGAAAAGGTTAACTTTGAGCAATATATATATATATGAGGCCATCTTTGCAACCCATATATGTCATAAATGATACACTTTAATGTGTTGTTTTACCACTTAAAGACACCGCTTATGACAGTGTTCTCGCATACTAGTGCAAACAAAATATATTTGTACAGATTAAATTCATTTAATTGTATTTTTGCTTTTAAGTGGCCCATTTGGAGAAATCCACATGGGTCACTTTTTGGTCCAATATTGGCTTGAACTTATGGCCTTGTACAAAATCAGCCCTGAAACATGGGACCCATGTTTCCATGTCTGCTGGATTGCTGGCCGTTTATAGAATTTTCTATTTAAAAAAAATAAAGCATAGATAAAAAGACAGATAGAAATGCTGGATTTGAATGGAAGCATCTTTGAAAAATGCACCTTTTGGTGGTCCAAACTTGTACATTACAAGCATTGTTTATTAAGCAAGCCTTTTATTTCAAGATGTCACACATTGTCAATATTTATGCATGACTTAACTGGCAAATGTTTTGAATTTAATGTATCCTGTTAATCAGAGTAAAAAATTATCTCTGGCTGCTTCAATTTTGCAAAAGTCTGTCATTTTGGTCTTGATAGCTCAGTATTAATCGGAAAACCACTTGGGTTGGTTTGAAATTTTACAGACGTTGATTCATTATGTTGTACCATTGATGGAACTTTATTTGTTTTGAAAGTTCAAGATATCGGTGTCCGGCCCCATGAGAACAAACTCTCTTAAATTTGGCAAATGGAAATCAAATCTGATGTTACAAGGACTCTCCTTGGTCAATATTTACAGATGATAAGTATTGTTACACATGTTCAGAGATTATGAACTTTCATAGTTGTGGTATGTGACCAATACAAATGCAGTCACAACTAAAGGAGCTTAGACATTTATATGTTGTCATTTTTCAGAGCCCCTGACCCTAGACATGGATGATGGGGCCCTGTCAGCTGCCCTCAGCGGTCTGCCAGTACTGGGCCCTGGGGAGTCGATCAATGTTGCTAGGCAACCAGTGGCCACACCCACATTCACCTTGACCTTTGTATCCAACAGAGGTAGTGTCCATGTGATTTGCATAGATAATATTGTCATTAACCTTTCACGTAAAAACTGTATCCTGATTGATCTAAATAGGGGATATCTTCATTGATTTGAAAACATATTTCAAAGGTTGAATGTGCAACTGAATAATTCTTATTATAACTTATATATCCCCCAGCTTTAGGGCATGTGGTTTAACAAAAAAGACCCAATTTTTAGTTCAATCTTTTATCTAAACTATGTTTTGTTTTAAGTTTGTTCATTATTTCAGCCGTGCTCTGGGAAAACCCGGTTAAGGCATGTGCGTAAAGTATTGTCCCAGATTAGGCTGCGCAATTCAAACAGGCTGATCCGGAACGACACTTTCAGCCTAGACTAGACTTGTGTTTAAAAGATTTCCTTTAAACCAAAGATTTCATAAGAGACTCAAGTGGAAACTGTCATCCCTTCATTAGCCTGTGCAGTCTGGGACAATTCTAAACGCCCATGCTTTAAGCCTTTGAGCGCTGGCACCGGATTTTGAAGGCCTTTGCAAACAGTTTGGATCCAGATGAGACGCCACAGAACGTGGCGTCTCATCAGGATCCAAACTGTTTGCTATTCTGATAGTGATCTTAGAAAAAAAAATCAAGGAAAATGCTAATTTTAGAAATTCAGCAGACGACATTTTAGCAGACGACAAATTTCCCAGCATGCAAAGGGTTAAGCCCCAGTTTTCTCAGAACTAGGCTCATATATATTTATTCTCCCATTCATAGGTGACTTCCCCAGTATCATTCTGATGAAGGTTTTGAATGGCTCTGACATCACCTACACAGTTACCGAGGATACCAAAGGTCAACCTGACCTTGATACAGTGTCCTTGACCATGGGCGGTTCTGTCAGTTTACCTTTCTCTGCTTCGACACTCAGTCAGAATACGGTATGAATTTTCTGTATGGAAAATAAATTTGTTTACCTTAAAATTGTCAGAATATCTCAAGTATCAATTCAGAAATGTGTGCTTTATGTGTTATGTTTGACTATCTATTAAAATCATCAGGAAAAACATGCAAAAAAGCATCATATTATACGAATTTTAAATATTTTTGCTCCAGTCTAAACTTACCTAGCTGGAAAATGTATTGGTGTCATGAAAGTCCTTGAATCTCTGATTGGTCCACGTATAATTCCCTTTACAATAAGTATTTCAAGTACATTAATATAACTGCTCGAATAAATAAATTATTTTGGTTTGATCTTTTACACAATATCAGTTAAAATGTGTATTTATTTGGATTGAACTACTGGACAGAATGTTGTTGAAGTCCAAAACACTAAAGTGAACTTCACGTATCAAATTAAGCAGTTTAAAGTGGGTATCGAGAATCTAGATGCTCAAAAAACAATCCGCAATGGATAGGGTTGATTATCAAAATGAAAGTTGTTACTGGTTTTAGGTTTAAACCTATTTAATACTCTTGTTTGCATCAAAAGCAGAAGGCTTTTTGAAAAGCTCTAATTTCCACTAGCTGTGTAAAACCAGTACTTTGTGTCTTTGTGGGAGATTTAAAGTACACGCCCACAATGGGGATCGAACACGTGACCTTCCAGTTGCTTGGCGGACACCATATCCACTAAGCCATGGCGATCGTCAAAAACTAGATGTATATAAATTATATTAGTTGCGATTGAAAACTATTTGTATACCTCTTCCTGCTATTTTCAGTTGGAGAGTGCAATGACCAGTCTTTTCGAGGCCAAGTGTCCAACCGTATTTATGGGCCAAGGTATAGCCAAGCACTATGAGAGCTTTGAAAGCGCAGGCCTCTTTAATGGTGAACGAGTGAAGGATTCAGAGCCATTCTGTGGGCGATATTCGCTCAAAAACCCTGACCGAATCTACCAACAGAAAACAGATGAACTTGGAATAATGCTGTCCACATATGGAACGGTAACAAACTGAACAAGTTAGTTTAAACCTATTTATTTAAGCTCGATTGCATCGAAAGCCTACGGCTTATTTGAAACGTTCACGAGTCCGTTTTCTGGGACTACAACCAGTACTTTGTGTCTTTGGGGGGAGATCGAAAGAACGCTCCCACGGTGGGGTTCGAACCAGTGACCTCCTGATCGCTAGGCAGACACCATATCCACAACGCCATGGCGACCTTATCGATCTTTACTGGTAACTGAACAAGTTAACAGGGGTTAACTGGAACCACATTGGACATCTGTCTGTCTGTCTGTAGGTCTGTCTGACCATCTGTCTCACTGTCTGTAGGTCTGTCTGACCATCTGTCTCATTGTCTGTTGGTCTGTCTGACCATCTGTCTGTCTGTCTGTCTGTCTGTCTGTCTGTCTGACCATCTGTCTTACCATCTGTCTGTCTGTCTGTTGACACCAACTTGTCTGCAGTCATTCCCTGACATTTTTCAACGTACAACATTCAAACTAGCTGGCATTGATATTATGTTCATGTGTGATTTCTGTAGTCCTGCTTTAAACATAACAAGAGTTATGCCCCTTATAACATTATAAACATGGCCTAAAAGTTTAAATGTTGGTATGGAATAGTGTATTGTGCTTCTCTACAAACTGATAAAAAAACTGCCTCTTGGGTCAAAAAAGGCCACACTCCATGGTCCAATTGTTCATTGTTACATCTTTTTACATAATACCATACTACATTTGTACATGTGGCAGTTAGATTTGTCACCACTATGACAATCGCTGGATTTATTGGAATGTCATATTGTTTAAAAATGTAATGTATGTATTGTAAAATAAAAATGACAAAATCTGTGACTATATAGATTGTAAAATACCTGTTAGTTTTAACCTACTTATTTGAGCGCGATTAGATGGAAAACCTAAGGCTCGTAATGAAACGCTCTTGAGAATGTTAAATACATGTTAAAAGTTTGCTCTTCTTTAAATTAAATCCCAGATCCACAAAGATAAAGAAAGTGTCATTTGGTTGGGTGGTGTTGGGTATCTGTATCAATAGGCCGTATAAAAAGAGTAATCTATATGTACAGATGTGTGACAACAACAAAAGGTGCCTTAAAAGACTGTACTCGAATCAGTATCATATTTCATAAGAAAGTTACAGAAGGTATGGAAAATGCATTTGTGTGCTTATACATTTGCTTGCTCATACTATGGTTTCTTAATGAAATCTCCTGAAAATGTCTCATTTTCGAGGTAAATACTCTAATGTTGACTCACTTTTTTGGGGCCCATTTCAGATGTGCTTTGCCTTCAAAGGCTTCATTCAGAGCTATATCTGGGTGAAGATGACCCTTAAACAGGCGTCTAATGGGGAGACGGTTACCAAGTATCACAAAATCAACCACGTGTTCCAGACGGATTCCGATTTAGAGTAGGTTCTTCAAAGGTTGAAATATAAATAAGCTTGCTCTGGGAATACGGTGTTTAATGCATGTGTTTAAACTGTCATCCCAGATAAGCCTGTGCAGTCTGCCTTAACTGTAACTTTTTTTGTATATGGTACTTGCCAATTTCATATTTCTCCAGACAGCAGCAGAAAAACTTTCCAGGAATTATTACTCAATAAGAGTATTCAAGGAAACAGATTTTCCATCATTTAACTTCATATACAGTTTTAAATAGGAGTTTTTCTTCTGATCCGTGTGAATGGGTCTGGTATACGTCAGGCTAAGAATCCTAAAATCTTGCTCAAGTGTGGAAAATCATTTTAAGATGTGTTTATCTGACCGAAATTTCCTATTCTGTATGTACTTTTAATTTTCTCACATGATATTTTCCCTAATCATATAAGAAGAATGCATGTGTTGGAAATTGTTTTTTAAAAGTTCATTAAAAAACAAGGGACAAAATTGTCACTAAACCAGGTTTTCAATGCTGAATTTAAAAAAACACACTAAGTGACCCCAAGACCTAGTTTTTCACCCGGCATAACCCATATTCAACCTTGACCTAGACATCATCTAGATACAACTTCTGACCAAGTTTGGTGAAGATCGGATGAAAAAAAATTGAAATAGAGAGCGGACACAAGCTTGTTCCGCCCGCCCGCCAGCCAGCCCGCCCACATTAGCCAATCTTATTAGAAAACCTGGTTAAAAATGCTTACACGAACACCTTGTATGTATGTATGTGTAACATTTACTGTTAAGGATTATAATTATGTAAGCTACATTATGCCCTGGAGATCGCTCCCATAAGCTCTAGTAAGTAAGTAAAGTCTTAAGCCAGTTGTGATTCTCTCAAGTTAACATTTTGGGATTCAAATGACGTATTCAACTGATGTATGAATCGTAATTCAAATTGTGGGGGGGGGCTTATTGAAACAATGCCCTGCAGCACACATCTCCCAACCCCCACCCCAGTGCTTCAATGCAACATTCGCAATGCAGACACGATTGAGCTGATTGTTTTCCAGGTCAGAGACGTGGTACTACACCTGTGTTGATGTGTACAGCTCGGTACTGGGTGCCTTTCCTACGGGCTCGGAACATCGCATGCGAGAGGCATGGGTGGCTCAGGGTCATTCAGACTACTACATCGACTCCTTGTTCATAGGAAACAAAGAGACCACAACTGAAACTGGTTTGTGATGCAACGTTTTCTGTGCCTACGGTTCTCAATGAGAAATGGATTTGTGTTACGACGACACTGTACCGAAGATTTCAATTTAAACTAAAGATCTATTTGCTACTTACTATTTGCTTAGATAAAAAATTTCTTTGTCAAATATACATATCCATTAAAAACGGATCTTTTCCTAATAAATTTATTTTATGCTTTACGGCAGTTTATAGAAAAATATAAGTGAATTAAAAGTGATAATTCACTGTTTAAAACAGTGAAAATGAACATTGAAAATTATCGATAATTTTCATTGTTTTACCGGAACTTAAAAAAAATAAAATATTAAAAATAATCATTTGTAAGCATAAAAAAAAATGTGTAAGATTCAGTGGAATATTGATTTTAATTCTCTCGTGATCAGAAATATTTTCTATGATCACTCGTGAATTAAAATCGATATTCCACTGAAACCAACAAATATCCTCTATTTGATTGATTTTCCTTAATCATTTGACTGTATGGACAAGAAAGAATAAACATAATCCACGTATTTTCTTTTTAGCAAAATATTCAATCTAATATTTAAATTGTGTTATCATCCAGATAATATCTAGATATCAAATATTTAGTTGTGATATAAATATTTACGCTCCCCCAAAATTATGTATTTATGAGCCTCTCCGAGAAAACAGGCTTAAATGGATGTGCGTAAAGTGTCGTCCCAAATAAGCCTGTGCTATCCAAACAGGCTAATTAGGGACGACACTTTCCGCCAGAACTACTTTTTTTTTGCTTAGAAGAGACTTCCTTTTTTTCTTAAAATACAATAAAAGCTGAAAGTGTCAGCCGCAAAGGCTAATCTGGGACGATACTCTACGTGCATGCATTAAACCCCTTTTTCTCAGAGCGAGGCTCATATGTAATGATATAATGATGACAGATGTTTGTTCCCTACAGAGGTGCACCTGCGTCGGGCCCCGCCAGCACGACCAAACGGAGCCCTGATCAATGAGGTTGTTGTGACCTCCTCATCCGGTACCCAGTATGAGGTCACCTTGAAGCCCTATGAATGCGGGAACCAGCTTCCTATGTTTCAGCTTGCAAACGCTGAGGTAGGCTGTGCGAGTTTGCACATGTTGGGGTCTTAGTGTGAACTATTGTACCTGTTATAGAAATGTTAATCAGTTATAACTGTTTCCTTTTAACCCTTGATTAATAATTTTGTGATGTAAGTATTTAAAAGATGTTAAATTTCAATAAGTGTTTGTTTGCCGCTGCTTGTATTTGGATAATTGATAGTAATTCTACCAGACCTGCATCTTAATATCAATAAACAAAGGAAGAAAACATGTGTGATATATTCTACAACAAACCATGAGAAAAGCTTCATGTTGTTAAATAAGTTCTCGGAAATTCCAAGAAATTCTGAAGTAAAATGCAAGAGCTCAAATGCGTGATCTAGCAACCTTGACCAACAAATAATTTATGCATTATGCAGCCCACTAAAAACACATAAGTTATACAAATTTATAGCAAAGTTCAGTAAAATGTTCATGTTAAGTTAATTTGTCATCTAATTTGCATTTATTAACATAATATTTGTCACAATATTTGACATCACATATGAGATTTTTCACTCAATATTTATATCACTTAAATTGAATTTGCTTTTTTTATCCAATCATTACATGTGAATATTTACGTGGTTATTGGTTAACCTATTTTAACTTTACAGAAAAGATCTCTTGGTGAACTTTTTATTCGTATCTGATCTTTGATAATTAATGGTACTTTATCTGGTAACAATATCTCTCAAAGGAGTTTAAAATCTTGATTTTTTTTTTACATAATGTGTACTATTAAAAATAATAAATAATTAATGTCAATTTCACGGTGTTGGCAGGTTACATCTGGAAGCCCGAACAGCCCAAGCAATGCTGTGACCTCGACCTTGAAGAATGGTGGAGGGTCAGGGGTCATGAAGGTCACAAGGTCAGCAGCAGCCTCCCCACCTGTCACGGGGTTCATCGATGTGACATTCAGCGGGAAAACAAAATCTGGTATATTCACTTTCATTATGTTACACAGCGAATTGAAATAAAAAACAGTTTTTACCTCTTTACTGATCTCTGAATAATGTAGACTCTGGAATTGTACATAACTAAGAAAGCATGTATGAAATCACTGGTCTGACATACATATTTTGGCTATTATATTTTCTCAGGTATTGTTTAAATGCTTATTAGGAAATAATTGTGTGGTATGTCACACAAAGATCATTTTAGATTAATTCAGATTAGTTTAATCTGATTTGAACATAAAAACAAATCACAAAATGTGTTTACTTGGTGTGAGCAATACAGTGGAAATTTAAGATTGTTTGAGATAGATTTACTTGATTAATTAAGACAGAAAAAAAGTAATTTGGTTGATAGATCAGTATGATTCGCATTGATTATTGGGCTATCAATGTATATAATCGTTTGATGGAGAAAGTTATTCTTAAATATATACTATTTAGGTAATAAAAGCTAATGGTAATGGTAGACTGTATGAAACAATTGGTAGTCGATTATCCATATGCACATCATAATTAATAACATGCTTTTCATTCAAGAATATACTTTTTTGCATTTTATTGGTCCATGAAATGCTGCGTGAATTACATGTTAATTTGCATCAATACCAACCATGAATGAATGAGAAGTCAATAAGTCAGATTATCCAATCAGAATGCAGCGTTTATTTGACATACAATCACAAATGATTGTTCTTAACCCTTTGCATGCTGGGAAATTTGTCGTCTGCTAAAATGTTGTCTGCTGAATTTCTAAAATTAGCATTTTCTTCGATTTTTTTTTCAAAGAATACTATCAGAATAGCAAACAGTTTGGATCCTGATGAGACGCCACGTGCTGTGGCGTCTCATCTGGATCCAAACTGTTTGCAAAGGCCTTCAAAATTCGGTTCCAGCACTGAAAGAGTTAATTTCAGGTTTGAATGTGTCCTTGGAGGCAGATGAGTTTGACCGTGACCTTGAGTCCCTCAATGGTATTGGAGCACTCCAAGTTGAGAAGGAGGGGTCATGTGCAAACTTTGACCTCATTGTGACCTTCCTTACGTTGCCTGGCAACCAACCAGAAATGACGGTATGACATAACCTTGAAATAATAAGAATAATTGACAATAACAAATAATGTTCTGTGTTACATTTTCTAAAACTTAACAAAAATATGAATTAGATATATATATAATTCTGAACTTTCTGAACTGTTCATCAGTCCATCATACTGTCACTCTTTAGTTCAGTTCAGCTGTGTTAATAAACCAGTTTTTGTTCTTACTTTTTGTTTGGAGCATATCTTGAAAACTAAAAAAAGTATCGACATCAAACTTCATATGTAGGTAGATCTTATTGAGGGAATTTGCAGTGCACAAGAACCATAACTCTTGCTCCCCTATTTTGAGTTCTTGTGCCCTTTGTTAATTTATTGACTATATTAAAAGCGATATGTGTAGCATAATCTGATGGTATTATTACACATACACAACTTCAAGAACACCGATTGAGTTTTCATTAAATATTCAAGTCCAATAATCAAGCAAACCGGCGGGTGGCCTGACACTGGACTCACAAATAAATTAATCTGATTTTAATCCTAGCTGTACTTTAGCTAAACTGTCTGTTTATGAGACATAGTCCCCTTTTATATTAAATGGTTGCCAATATGCTTTGAAGTTACACACAAATGCACGTGTCTCGTGGATATCATAATATTTTGTTTTCTTTTATACCTAATGATAAAATATGACATTTCTGCAGTGAAATAATAGCAGTGAAAAATAACACAATTGTTATTTTCACCAGTGAAAAAAAATAAATTCGGAATTCCTTTTCCTATTTTTAGATTATCATATCAAGATGTACTTCCCTTGTTTATATCCTTGTTTATATTTTTTCTATGCTCACAAGTGAAATAAAATCAATATTCTACTGAATCCAACAAGTTTTCTTTAATTTTATGCTTTTTATGCCCCCTTTCGAAGAAAAGGGGGTATATAGTTTTCGCACTGTCCGTCAGGCGGTCAGGCTGTCAGGCCGTCAGGCTGTTGGTCTGTCACACTTTTCGTGTCCGCTCTCTAATTCAAATAGTTTTCATTCGATCTTTACCAAACTTGGTCAGAAGTTGTATCCAGACAATATCTAGGTCAAGTTCGAATATGGGTCATGCCGGGTCAAAAACTAGGTCATGGGGTCACTTAGTGCATTTTAAGGATTTAGCATGGTGTCCGCTCTCTAATTGAAGTAGTTTTCATCCGGTCTCCACCAAATTTGGTCAGAAGTTGNCACTTTTCAGCAAAAGGGAAATTATTATTAATTATTTTCTTGAAAAAGGGGCATAAAAGAAACAGAAAATGTGTACATGTCAGTGTAAGATCGTTTGTATTTCACTGCTGCGCCACTTGTGAAAATATATTTTCTATGATCACTCGTGAAATAACAAACAATCTTACACTGGCATGAACAAATATCCTCTATATGATATCGGATCAATTTGGTGATAATAAATATACATTTATAGCAAACTATTTATAGATAAATATATGGATCATATAAATTGGATATTATTATTGACAATCAATGGATTAGTAGTGCATGCAAATCTTTTTAATTTAATTTATGTGTTTAATAGATCGGTCATTTTCATTAGTAAACCTTTTTTGTTTGAATTCAAAAATTACATAAACATAGATTTAAATATTAAAGTCATACTCAAATGAATTCAAAATTTATATAAACATAGATTTTAATATTACAGTTGATACTCAAACATCATGAGTTTGCATCGATGTTGATCTGATTATGCGTTACACATTTGTGTGTTGAGTGGCTCTAAGTTTAAACCTTTTCATTTTAGCTCGATTGCATCGAAAGCCGAATGCGTATTTGAAACGCTCTCGAGTCCGTTTCCTGGGACTAGAACCAGTACTTGATGTCTCTGGGGGAGATCTTAAGAACGCTCCCACAGTGGGGAGCGAACCCATGGCTTCCTGGTCCCTAGGCAGAGACCAATAGCCACTACGCCATGGCAACATTCTTAGACTGGCTTTTAGAGGGGGGCATTCATGTATTATGGACACATTTCCTGTTTTTAATTTTATATATTTTTTTATTGTTTTGTGAAGTAAAATTATATTCCAGTAGTTGAAGAACAAACAAAAAACCTGAAATATCATGCAAATCTAAGACTTGGTTTTCACTCATAGATTTGTTCTGTTTGAAGTTATTTGTATACTCATTTAAACTCGTTTTTGACAGAAGGCTAGTAATTTATTCTGGTAAATATGTACACCTAGGTCAATGGTGGAAGTCTTGTGGGTGTCAACACAGCAACCAGTATCAAAACGATAACAGACGGTGGTCTGTACTATGACCCCCTGACCGGCGACATGCTGTCCACTGTGCACACCAATCCGCAGGTTCGGCTGTATATTAACGACATCCCGGCGGCCTGCCACACCGACTGCTCCTTCTTGTGGGATGCAGCTTTGAACCCGTCTGTTTCCAGCGTTTCACCCAATTCCGGTAAGTTGGAAAATGTTGTTTGTTTCAGATGATAATGGCTATAATGGGGAACGCAGGTAGAGATTCATTTTTAACTCAGTTAATGGACAATGGAAAGGTTCTGAAACTGACCTTATGTTCAAAACATATCGGTTACATGTTTTATAGTTGTTTTAATGTGGATGCTATATAATTTAAAAAAAAAAACACTGCATGCAGGTTAAAGCAACCGAAAAACATATTTTTTGAATCAATAAAATGAGAAAATCAATTGGACCGACTCAATAGAATGAAGCAGTTCAGGTCAGATGATCAGTAAAAAAAAAATGTTTACATCTGCGTTTGTCTTAAGGAATCTTTATTGCGAAATTGAGATTTATTAGGTTTATTGTTTACTAACAAAGTCCACCCTGCTATTCACCAAAAAGGAGCATGGCTACAATTTAAGTCATTTTGCAAAAGATATTGCTTTTTGGCCCCCACATTTAATCACATAACTTATATCAGATGTTTACTATTTAATGATTTGTTTTTGTAGAAGCATTCAGAATAAGTGAAATGAACTAGACACACTGCATGATCAATTTATGGCTGAAAATTCTTGCACATTGCTTTACAATGGCAGAAAAGCATAATATGCATTTATTACTTGTTGACCAATAAAATCACAATACATTTACCGTTAATGTTCACTCTTCTTAACCTTCAGGCACATCAGCTCTCAGTACATCCATCACCATCCAAGGAACAGGCTTCAGCAATGTTGTTGCAGACAACACGGTCACCATAGCGGGTGTTCCCTGCACCGTTACCACAGCTACAAGCACCAGCATCGCGTGTGATGTAGGAAATGGTCCTGTTGGGGCACACGCAGTACGCGTCAATGTGGTGGGCAAGGGGTTCGCCACTGGCAATGTGCAGTTCACCTATGTCGCTAACGTGGACAGAATCGCACCAACATCTGGCAGTCTTGGAGGTGATCAGAGCTATGCGTTTAAAATTTTAGCATTTTGGACTTTGTTGTTCTTAAACTTACACATTAGGTAATGAAAACCATGTATTACTAACTTTCAAACACTCATAGACTTGATAATCCTCTTTTAATTAACAATTAACATATTAATTGTCCAAAATCAGCTAAATTTGGTTTATTCCAGGAGCAAAAAGGAAATTTAGTTCAAAACCATGGGTAATTAAACCTATGTTTAACATTTGGAACACCTGGGTCATGGATAGTTTTGTTTTCTCGTAGTGTGATCTTATAGCTGTTGAACTGTTAATATTCTGCATGATGAAGACCAACTTATGTTGGTTTAAATTACAAAAAAAATATTAGTGCAACAAATTTGTAAGATTAACACAGTCAAGTACTTTTTCTTCACCGTTACGTTATTCTTAATTCTGGCTGTATAACTTTAAAAATTGTGTGCAGCAAAAGTAAATCTAGTGTAAGCTAAATTATTTTGAAAAAAAAAATGGTAAGTAGCATTTTACAGAAGAATTAAATTGCGCTTTACATAGAATCTTCTACAGTGATTGTCAACAATTGTAACATGTTGTTCAACTAAATTGGTAGGTGGTCTGACACTTACCATCTCTGGATATGGGTTCAAATCTGATGCCAAGGTCACTGTAGCAGCCAACACTTGCAAGGTTGTCAGCGCTGAGCCAGGCACCCTGAAGTGCATCGTCCCCACTGCAGTAAGCCACTTACCTCTTGATTGGCTTCTTTCAATGTGATACAAACAGTTTATTGAAAATTTTGTATCTATTAAAGATAAATAATTCTGCAATTCTGTCAAAAAATCTTTATGAGTTTATACAGGTTATAACCCTATTTGACTCAAACTAAGAGTTTAATGCCAAACTGTTATATCTGATATTTAAATGAAAAATCGCATACTTCTTTCACATCATCATCTCTCGATAGTACATGTATTATTTAATTAAAATGTTGGTAAAAAATGAGTGTTAATATTGTCTCTAAATGGAGAATATTAGTTGAATTAAAGCTAGGGAGTTAAATAAGTAAAAAGGCGATCTGGAAATAAAGCGATCCGTGGATCCTGCAAACCACAATATAACAGATCTGTTATATTACTTGAATTAAAGCTACGGAGTTTAATAAGTTAAAAGGCGATCTGGAAATATAGCGATCCGTGGATTCTGAAAACTGCAATATAACAGATATGTAGTGTTAATATTGTTTAACTTTAGGCTTCCCCAGGGACATATGATGTTGTTGTGAGCCAAGGTGGACAAACCTTGACATTTTCAGGGTTCACGTACGACAACGCCTTGACAGCTGTAATCACTTCTATATCCAGCACGTCTATACCAGCTCTTGGTAGGCATTACACTCTTTCTTCAGTCATCAAAATTTTGGAGGTCGTTTGTTGTGAAAAATAAATTACTACAAATCTTCTGTGACAATGTCTATATTCTCACTTATTTGCACTCTTAAAAACATGCATGAATCATATAAGTGTAAATAACCTCCGAATGAATGTTACAACATTATTAAAAATAAGTCTTGTTTTTCTGTCCTTGATGTTTACATACTTTGGTCATTTGGTTATTTTTACATTCATCATTTTGACATTTCAAAGTCCAACATAAATATTTCATAGTTACGATTCTATGAAAAAAATAACTCTTGTTGAAAAGCTTAAACCAAAAACATGGAACACTGATGGAAATTTTCAGGCTCAAATCTGACCGTATCTGGAACCTTATTTAACATTTTCAGGCGCAAATCTGACCATTTCTGGCACTTCGTTTGGCACATACACTGGATCAGTGTATATTGGCGATGAGGAAGTGACAGCCACTTCTTGGTCTGAAAACACTATTGAGGTCATCGCCATGGTGACCACTGCTGGCGACCTTGACCTAAGTGTGGAGACGATGAACGGGCTCGCAGTGGATAGGTGTGTGTGGCATTTAACATGAATTTGATTTGTATAATTTACATTTTTGTGTATATGATTGACTATACAGTATCGTTAGGAAATATACAAATCAAATTACACAGATTTTGTTGAAAAACAAACCTTTCCAATAAAAGAAACACTGAGTTAAAGTGTTGCTATTATAATTAAGCAAACTTTGTAAAATTAATGTACCAAACAAATATATATTTCAAATGTGGATCCCTTCACCTGTATAATTCGGATGTTTTTTCGGAAATAATTTTCACCAGCTTAGGATTACAGGCCTATTTTTATGCCCCCGAAGGTGGGCATATAGTGATCACACTGTCCGTCTGTCTGTCTGTCGGTCTGAAATTCTGTCACACTTTGCGTTTAGGTTTCGAAAAATGTGGAAAAACACTTTGCGTTTAGGTTTAAAAAAATGTGGAAAAAGGGGGCATATGTCATCCTATGGTGACATTAGCCTTGTTGTTTATGCTTTTCTATGGTTAATAAGGAAATATTAGTGAATTAAAATGGGTTATTGACTGTTTCAAACAGTGAAATGTAACTCAAAATCATCAATACTTTTCACTGTAAAATAACTCGAGTTTAACCCTTTTAAAAAATGGTGGAAAAGCATTTAATACAAAAAAAGTAATGTTCTTGTTAGTAGATAATGAATTTGTTGTCCACTTATTATCAAAAAAAAATGTATATTCCTAAAATCAGTTGTGATTTTTATTCAAATAGATAATTTACCAAACCAACAAATATTCTATATATATTTCATGTTTTACAAAACTTTGAATGGTTCTTGGACTACTGTTCTGATTATTTAAAAATAAAATTATTTCAGCAAAGGTCAGATTCCAACCATCAGCGTAGACCTCAAGATTACCAATGTCTTCCCTCTAAAGGGCTCTGTACAGGGTGGCACAAAACTCACCATAACAGGGTCAGGCTTTGGGACAGACGCTGACCTACTTTCAGTGAAGGTCGGAGAATTCAGCTGTGATGTTGTCACGGTTACAAACTCAAAAATCGTGTGTCTGGTCGAGAATGCGGGAACGGTTCATAAGGTCACAAATGACGGCATTGATCCAGGTTTGTAGATTGTGTTAGATTATAATTATGAAGTGTGAGAAAGAAAATACTGTATCTCATATTGAACTGTTAGGCAGGTACAGCAGTTATATATACAATTCTATATTTATTTTCATTGTGGTTCTTTAACAGGTTGAACATTTTTAAAGTTAGTTTATAGCTTGAACCTTGCAGCTGCAGCCCTGGTTAACATTTTTTACTGACTGCGTTAACTAACACTTTGTCAAACCGATTCCCTAAAATGATAACATAATTTTCCCTGATGCAAAAATAAAGTTTTCCTCACAATGAAGGAGCTGAAAATTAGTCCATATTGCTGTAGTGTAATGTAGCCACCACACATTTGGTTCTTAGGCGACAACAAAGTTATGCCTTCTGTCTGGGACTAGACCCCAGCCTGCCTCTATTAGAAGCCTCATGCACACCCAACTTTTTAATTATTTTAGTTCTTACAATAATGTTTTCCTGATAATTGTTTTCCATCATTTTTAGCATTTGGAGTCTTCTATGCCTTTGACAAGCCCCATTTGACTGTGGCTGTTGGAGACTATGTGCAATGGACATGGAAGACTCCGGTCTTTGTCAACAACGTGGCCCACGGCATATACGAGGTGGCAAGCCCGAGCTCCACTGTGCCCAAGGTCGGGGGATTCAACAGTGGACCACCTACACCAAACGGTAATTTTGAGATGATCACAGCTAACCTGTGCATTAAGCCTAGTTTTCCCAGAATGAGGCTCAAATATATATAGTGAATTGGTACCCATATTAGTTTCGGCTGTACCCAATCGGCCCAATCTGTCATCATGGCCCTCTTGTATTTTGGTTCATGTTTGTACAGTTTCATTCGTAACCTTTTTTCAATGAAGCTAGCTTGAGATTTTATATGGGCTAATTGATTCAATGTCAAGGTCCCTGTTATTAAAAATAGAAAATCAGTTTTCGCTCAATTACTTGAAACTGGATAAAAGTACTGTTCTGACAGTTTGTGTGAATGATAAGAATCAGTGCATGCAGACCTAGCTTGGGATTGCATTTGGGGCCGGTCAGGTCAAGGTCAAAATCAATGTAACAAAATCTAGACAAAACTGGTTTCTGCTATATTAAATGAGTATGGATGGAGATATTACACTAAATGTTTGTTTGTGGCTTAAGACTATGCTTACATGCATACCTATTTTTGGATAACATTTAGAGATGGACTTTTTAAGGTCAAGGTCATTGTTTAAATAAAAAGAAGGTTTCTGCACATTAACTTTAATTTGAATTGAGGTTTTATTCTGAAATTGTTTATGTTGGTAGCATAAATGCATGTCAAGCATGGAATTCCATTTTGGTGAATGTCACTGTTACCAAAAACAGACAACGGTTCCCATTGAATAAGTTGAATTGTAATGGGGTTATTTTGCTGAAATTCTGTGCGTCGGTAACATACATGCATACATGCACCTAGCTTGGGATTGAGATTGGGTCATTCCAATCATGGTCACGGTAACTGTTACTAAAATTAAAAAAAAAAAAGAAACTGTTTAACTGTTATTTGAATGTTAGAACAAACTACAGTAGAATACGCTAAAATAATAAATTATTGTTGTATATGTATTTGTGCAGATACATTTTAATAAATGAGTAAAAATAAAAATACTTAAACCAAAATACTTACATATAATTGGTTTATAATTTCTTTATTTTAAGTACAGTTGTTAAGCTGTGAAACAATTAAACAATTGCATGCATAATAATATGTGGCGTGTTCTGAGAAAACTGGGCAAAATGCTTGTGCGTAAATTGTCATCCCAGATTAGCCTGTGCAGTCCGCACAGGCTAATCAGGGACGACAATTTCCGCTTTTATGGAATTTTTCGTTTAAATGATGTCTCTTCTTAGCAAAAATCCAGTTTAGGCGGAAAGTGTCGNTGAACCATTTGAATGCGCTTATTGCAGGCGTTTTTAAGTACCAGTTTTCGAAGGTGGGGACATACTATGTGTGGAGCGGTTACGTAGATGAGTGGTTTATAAAGAGCTACGCCGGCACTGTGGAAGTGGTTGAGCCAAAGTCTAGAAGTGCACAGGTCTCTGTAACACTCGGTGGCGTACAGGCATTACATGAACTTGGTGGTAAGAATTTTGTCGTTTTTAGATTCGTCCTTTAAACCAATTTGTTTTAGCTCAGTTGTGTCTAAAGCCTTATAAGTTCCTGACCAAACTGGACGCATATGGCATAAGACCCATTTTCGCATGACACGAGTCATGTTTTTGTTCTTACAATAATGTTTGTCCTGATAATCTTGTTCTCTCGTTTTCAGCAGTCTGGAGTCTGCTATGTCTAGTCAGTAAATGCCTGGGTGGAATCAGTACTTGGTGTCTGAAGAGGAGATCTTTTAAATGACCCCAGAGTGGGGTTTGAGCCAGGAATCTCCTGGTCACTTGTAACACCATATTCACTACACCACCAGGACCTCCTTATCAGTGTCTATTTTTAAGATTCTTGAGTGTAGAAAATTGTATCCTATCATTATGCAAATATTGACCTCCCCTTGTTCATAATGTAGCTTTTTTGAAAAGTATTGAAGCAAAAAACAGAAATGGACCTTATTGATTTCAATATAAATGTTTAATTTTCACCTATCGTTTATTAAGATGCATTTTGTTGAATAAAGGGTCATAAAGTCATGCTTCCTTCAGGTTTTATATATGACAAAGAATTTGTGGTCAGTCCTGATGTGCTGAATTCTACTTACTACTTTAATCCTAAATCCACACATCCCATGTCAAAACCATAATTCACTCTTATCATTAATACCCATACATGCAGTTTGATAACCCTTTGCATGCTGGGAAATTTGTCGTCTGCTAAAATTTTGTCTGCTGAATTTCTAACATTAGCATTTTCTTCGGATTTTTTTTTTCAAAGAATACTATCAGAATAGCAAACAGTTTGGATCCTGATGAGAGGCCGCGTTCTGTGGCGTCTTATTTGAATCCAAACTGTTTGCAAAGGCCTTTAAAATTCGGTTCCAGCGCTAAAAGGGTCAATCTATTTAATTTCTACAGAGTTTGATAAAAGTCACCATGGAAATTAAGAGATGTTGATAAATTCTACCATTGTCTATGTTTGCATCTCAGGAGCGGCTGATCCGGTAGATTCAAGCTCCTGCAGTCACCTGATCTCTGCAATGTCAGGGTGCACAGATTCCCCACCCATCCACAATGACACCTCCAAATTTAACTTCGCCTTTCAACCATGTAGTTCCCCTGTCATCACGGCGATCAACGCTAACAATGGGACCGCCAAGACAGAAATAACCATCACAGGGAGCGGGTTCTCGACGAAGAGCTGCCAGAACGAAGTGACCTTTGGCGGATTCTCCTGTGACATCATTGAGACGTCTGTATCGTCGATAAAATGCATAATGTCCAGATCCAAAGAACCAAAGATTGCGAACTATTTACCACTTAATTTAAGAGTTCACAATAGAGGAAATGCAATTGTCAACATAATGAATGCTGAAGATAAAGCATTTGCTGTTATTCCAAGCATCGAAGGCATTCTGCCAAGTTCTGGGAGCACGGCTGGTGGGGCGATGGTTACGATTACAGGATATGGGTTTGCTACCCAGCCGGTTGTTATGATGGATGCTTTAGAGTGCACAGTTGTGGAGAGGTCCTACACGGAGATTATTTGCGAAACCCCAGCGTCTGTCCAAGCGCAGAGAAACATTACTGTTACTTTGATGATAAATGGAGCTCCTCTGGACGCAAAATGTGAAACACGCACTGGAAATTGCAGATATTCGTTCGCTAACATCTATACACCCAAGATAGTCAGTATAAGTCCATCAACGATGTCATCTACAACTACTTTTACAATAACAGGCAGCTTACTGGGGTCAGATTCTTCCGCCGTAGAAGTCCGATTCGGAGATGTTATCGGGACAGTCACGTCTGCTACTGGTTCCACTCTGGTCGTTTCGGTAGATAATCTTCCTGCTGGTATAAATGAGGTCACAGTAAGAGTTGTTGGTAGCGGCAAGGCAAGCGGATATGTGACAGTAAATGGCACGCCAGTCATCAATGGAATCACACCCGCTTCCGGCAGTATCTACGGAAATACAACCATCACCATTTCCGGAAACGGTTTCGTAGCAGACACATCAGTACTTATTGGTGGTACCAAATGCACCATAGTTTCCGCTTCACTCTCTAAGGTGATCTGTGTAACATCTCCCCGTGCAGGTGGAGCAGCTAACGTCAATGTGGTTTCTAACAACACACCCTACCCAGCATCGACTTTCAACTACGATGCCTCGTCCTCACCCCTTGTTTCCTCCATCAGTCCCCAATCAGGCCTGCCAGGAAGTGAGCTTACTATTTCTGGCTCAAACTTCGCCGGGGGTAGTGTGACTGTTAACCTAGATGGAGTTGACTGTAGTGTAACCTCCAGCACAGCCACTGAGATACGGTGTAA
Organism: Dreissena rostriformis; assembly: GCA_007657795.1. Taxonomy (NCBI): domain Eukaryota; kingdom Metazoa; phylum Mollusca; class Bivalvia; order Myida; family Dreissenidae; genus Dreissena; species Dreissena rostriformis. Next base: position 210,802 of record VMBQ01000797.1, read on the forward strand.
CCTTGGCAACCATGCGACTGGTTCGGTTCCTGTGCAAGTGCTTGTAGTTGGAGTGGGAGTGTCCAACTCTAATGTGATGTTTGAATATCAGCTTGCCTTGACTTCAGTGTCTCCTAACATGGGTGAGTTATTCTGGTGATTGAATATGAGCCCAGCTGTGGGGAAACGGGGCTTAATGCATGTGGACTAAAGTGTCATCCCAGATTAGCCTGGGTAGAATGCAAAGGCTTATCAGGGAGGACACTTTCCGCCTTAATTTGATTTTTGCTAATAAGAGATCCCCTTTAAACAAAAGATACTATAAAAGCGGAAAGTGTCCCCTTTTCCCCGAGCGAAGCTCAATTTTTAAGGGATGTAAATTAATGATTTGACCAAAGTTTCCCACACTAATTTTTGCTATACATCTTTTACAAAAAATTCAAGGAGCCAGGGCCCAGCACATAGGGTAGTGGCCAATGCTTCATGGGCTCTTACCAATTTGAATCCTTTTTGCGTGATTTTTATATTCTTGACATATTGTGTGTTTGAAAGTGTGTTAGATTAAGTAAATATTCTATGGCATGTTGTAAAATAAGTGAGGAAACCTATATTTTGGTAATACTGTATTGTTTAACAGAACAATTATTTTCTCTGCTATTATGTAAATAACACAATTTTCAGTACCCTTATTTTCTTACATTTATTTTAAATTTGCATTTAAATAGTTCCTTATATTTAATTTACATCAGAGTATGTCCATTTCAGATAAATTGCACAGAATCAGACAAATTTATTGAATTATATAGCAAGCACCGGTTTAAAAAAAAAGATTAGGGTATAAATAAGAGTGTGTTTTAAAACAATTTTTTATGGTACAGTTAAATCTCTTTATTTTAAAGGTGCCGCTTTTGAAAAAAATACTTAAAAATAATATAAGGGTTCAAAATAGTGATTTTTCGAAATAGTGTAGTCAAAATACACATCTTATTTCTGTTTAAATAATAAGTTAAGGAAAAGATCGGGACAAAATAATACTTAGAATAATGTTCAAAATAATGGTGATCTACTGTATTTCCATTTTAGGAGGGACTGAAGGTGGACAGCACATTGTACTCACTGGAACTGGGTTTAGTGAGGATGCTGTTGTAACAGTGTGCGGTGTAGCCTGTCCTCTGATTGCCACAGACACCACTAAGTATACCTGCAAAACACCTAAACACACAGGTAAATGAAGATATACTATATGCAGTAGTGTCATTTACAACATTTGTGTTGTGATGTATCATTATACAAATTTCGACTGATATTTTGTTTAACCAAAAATAACTATTTGTATACATGTTTTTTTGATTATGTTTAAAAAACTCTTAAGCGAAAACATAAGAACTGAGAACATTTATTGTACACCAGTTTATATCATATGACATTTTGGCCGTGTACTTTTCTCTTAAATTGTTTTGGCATTACAGATGACAAACTCAAAGAACACGTTTTCATGATGTTACAGGTTCCTCTGGAATATTTATGGCGCAGTGAATATAACAAAAGACGACGGCTACGTCTAGCTCGATCGTAACATATATTCAAACTCAATATGATCATACAAAATACAAAACCAAATCAAATGATGAACGATACAAATCAAATGATGCACAATACAAATTAAATGATGCACATTCATTAATGAAATATAAGATGATACGGATGTGAACTAACCTGGAATATTTATTGCGCAGTGAATATAAAAAAAAACGACGGTTATGTGTAGCTCGATCTTAACATATATTAAAACTGGCGAATACATGGCAAAACATGCATGAGGAAACCGGGTTAGAACAGTCATGGGCGTTTGTCGATGTAGTAAAATTAATAAAACGGGCTACACAACACATACAAATTGGTCCTGTGACAATGATTTATTAAACAATAAATTAAAAAATTAGTAAAGAAATTAAAAAGTATCATGATATTGATTTTTTAAGTGATTTTTTCTGAGAATTCTGTTTGGTAGACTAAAGTATTTCAACTCAAAGTGCCGCATAAATTGAAACGGGTAACAAATGTGCATTTCTACATATTATTTATTTCCTTTGTTGTCATTATAGCTCAAGTGTGTGATGTAGCCATCACAGTCAATGGACTAACGAGGACCCTTTCTGGTGTATACACGTACAATGGAGCCCTGACCCCCACAATCACGGGGGTGAACCCCGCACGTGGCGGCACTGGTGGAGGCACCACCATCACAATATCTGGCTCAGGATTCGGGTAAAGAAGCAGATAATAAATGAGCCTCAATCTGATAAAATGGGACTAAATTCATGTTTGTTAAGCGCGTCCCAGAGACAAAACTTTATTCTTGCGTGGAATGTTTTGTTTAAACAAAAATAGAGTCTAGGCGGAAAGTGTCGTCCCTGATTAGCCAGAGCGGACTGCTCATGCTAATCTGGGACAACACTTTAGGCACATGCATTATGCCCAGTTTGCCTAGAGTGAGGCTCAAATGTTTATGTGTGTCACAATTATTTTTTTAAATGTTATCATTCTTGAGAAGTTTTATAATCATTTGTAATCAAACTCCTCAAGAATGATTAAAAAATGTTGGTACAACTGTATATCTGCCAATAAGAAGTTTATATTTTAATTGCGGGGTCACATCCTTCCAATTTCTGGTTTGTTGATGTGCTTGTGTGTAAATTAAAAAGTATTTCCATCATTCTGCTTTGAGAATATGGCATCTGTTTCTAAACCTAGATAATATTATGCATTATGCATTTTATATTTACTGTTTAAATTTGGTTGTCAAATTTCTAGGATACAAAAATTGCGTTAAACCTTTAGTAATTTGAAATCAAAATATAACCAATTTATTTATTATCCTTGATTGGCTGAAATCTTACAACTCTGAAATCGTTTCACTTCTGCTGCAGTTCTGATGCCAATGCAGTGAGCGTTGTGATTGATGGGGCTGAGTGTGTCGTGGGAGCAGTTATCAACTCCATGATAGAGTGTGTGACAGGCGCACACGCAGGCTCAGTCACTACCATAGTGGAGGTACAGATCTCTGGGAATGGAATCGCACAAGAAGTATGTTGTCTTTTGGGCACCTTTTTATGCCCCCTTCTTCGATTTTATGCCCCTTTCTTCGAAGAAAAGGGGGTATATTGTTATTGGCCTGTCTGTCTGTCATTCTGTCCCAAAACTTTAACCTTGAACATAACTTTTGCAATATTGAAGATACATGTAGCAACTTAATATTTGGCATGCATGTATATCTCATGGACCTGCACATTTTGAGTGGTGAAAGGTCAAGGTCATCCTTCAAAGTCAAAGGTCAAATATATGGGTCAAAATCGCTCAAAAGGGGGCATAGTGTTTCTCAGACTTATCACTTGTTGCTTATAGTTGTTGGTGATTGATACAAATTATTTTAAGTAATATTTCAACAGATTGTTAAAGGAACTCTTTTGTATACTAACAAATTAAAATATAAACTAACAAAACATAAAAAAGTATTTCAATTTACTTTTAAACTAAGGTCAAATTCTGAATACGTTCAGAGAGAAAATAACACAAATTTAATACTTTTTCATCATTCTCGCGAAGTTAAAACGACCCAAAAAATAAAGAATATTCATATGCCTGAAGCTGTATGCCTACCTCCTCTATAATCCACAGGCCAGTGCGGGTGATGCATCATTCAGCTATATAGACGTCTGGTCATCCCCGTACACATGGGGTGGGGGACCCTTACCCGAGGCTGGGGATTTCATAGTGATACCTGCGGGAATGACCTTGATCCTGGATGTGGACACACCTGTCCTGGCTTTCCTCCTCATACAAGGTAGCGTCTTCACTTATGCAGTTTTATTCTGTCAAACATTTATCATAAGGATTTATAAGGCACAATAAGTGTGTTTCATTTCACTATATATATGTACCACTTCAACGCACTGTCAGGTGTTGAAGCAGTTTGGTTTAAAAGACCAAAGTTGGATTTACGCCAAAGTGCGGTACAACAGTGCCCTCTACTAACACAATAGCGAACAATTATTACAGGAATTATACGGAACTTAAAATCCTTTAAGGTAGCAGGAACTTTAAGAAATAACTGTACACACTGGTTCTCCATCAAGGCGGTAAGCTGATATTCGACAACAAGGATCTGGAGCTGCAATCCAACGTGATCATGATCACTGACGGGGGTCTGCTGCAAGTTGGGACTGAGGAGGAACCGTTCCAGCACAAGGCCATCATCACATTGCACGGCCACCACCGTAGCAGGGAGCTACCCATCTATGGGACGAAAGTCATAGCTGTCAGGAATGGGACTCTCGATCTGCATGGTGAGTAACGCATGAGACACTTATTTATTGAGTCTCGCTCTGGGAAAATGGGGTATAATGCATGCGCATAAAATGTCGTCCCATATTAGCCGTGGATGTGCAGTCTGCACAGGCTTATCAGGGACTACACTTTCCTCTTTAATTGAATTTTTTCGATTAGAGGGAGCCCCTTATTAGCGAAAATCATGTTATGGGGGAAATATTTGTCCCTGATTAATCTGGCATGACACTTAACGCACATGCATTAAGCCCCATTTTGACAGAGCACGGTTCATTTACTTCCTTTTGGTATAGTGTGGTTGCAGGTTCTGAACAATTTTTTAATCTTCTGTGATAATTTATGGTTGATACTGCATGATACATATATTTATTTTATTTTCCTATAGGTAAGTTTCAGGTACTGAAGATATTTGATTCGTGATAATTGACTCAATCATTTGCTCTTATTCTGTTTGAACTATTTTTAGAAGTGTCTGATTTTTAGCTCGGCTGTTTTCAAAGAAAACCCGAGGTATTGTCATAGCCAGCTCGTTCTCACGCGTCCGCCGTCCGCGTTGTCCTTAAACTTTAACATTGGCCATAACTTTTGCAATATTGAAGATAGCAACTTGATATTTAGCATGCATATGTATTTCATGGAGCTGCACATTTTGAGTTGTGAAAGGTCAAGGTCATCCTTCAAGGTCAAAGGTCATTTTTTTTTTTTTTTTCAAAACTGCACCCGCAGCCGCGCGTTGGCACTCGCTCTGCGGTGCTCTTGTTTTAGAAGACAACGTTAAAAAGTGTGCTATGACAACAAACATTTTACTTTTTTATTTAATTTCACTGTCACTCATTTAAATTAGTTTAAATTCTTGCATTCACCTTGAAATTCTTATTTGTTTAAAAAAGCATTAATTGATTTTCATAAATGATCATGTTATTGTTTGGAGCCTTTTGAAGGGTGTATAGCAGACACACACCCGGTGTTGCTTGCAGTGTAACTAATAATGAGCCTGGTTCTGGGAAAACTGGGCTTCATGCATGTGCCTAAAGTGTCGTCCCAGATTAGCCTGTGCAGTCCACACAGGCTTATCAGGGAGGACTCTTTTCTAAACAAAAATCAGCTTAGGCGGAAAGTGTGGTCACTGATTAGCCTGTGTGGACTGCACAGGCTAATCTGGGATGACACTTTACGCACATGCATTTAGCCCAGTTTTCTGAGAACGAGGCTCATAATACTTTCCTCTTGGCAAGGTATTGAGGTGCCGTTGACGTGGTCTCGTCTGGCCTCCACTGCCAATGCTGGCTCTAGCACGATAACCCTCCTCGATCCTGTGGAATGGAACGTCGGCGACCAGATTGCCATCGCCTCCACCGGTCACCACCACAAGCAGTCAGAGAACGAGAAGAAAACCATACAAGCTGTCTCCTCTGACAAGAGAACACTAACGCTCACTGTTAGTATTTTTTTACTGAAATTTATCACTCTAATTTTGAGGGAGTAATGAGATATTTTTTGTTTACAAAGTGCTGCGTTCTGGAAAAACCATGCTTTATGCCTGTGTGTTAAGTTTCCTAGCACATAAGCCTTTGCAGTTTGCACATGCTGATCAGGGATAACACTTAAGGCTTTAAGGGGATTTTTTTGTTTAAAGGAAGTTTCTTCTAAACAAAAATCCAGTCTAGGCAGAAAGTGTTTTCCCAGATTAGCCTGTGCGATGGTTTTCCCATAATGCGGCTAAAATATTCTTTAAATATAAAGATATTAGCTTAATCTTACAATATCTGTACAAAATATTCTTTTATCGGCATTATTTTGAATGTGGTCATTATCTGTTACATCACACATCTAAGCACTGGATCAATATGTGATAATTATATTAAACGTAAAATAAATTGCAAAATTGTATTCAACATGAGACTTTAGCATTGTAATAAGACTATCAAAGTAAAGTACTGATTTTAAACTAACATAATGATTACTCTCAAACTTGGCATTATACAATTATATGAGTGCTCGCAAAGTAAACCATTTGCTTTCAAATCCAGGATCCACTAAAGGCTACCCATTCGGGTGTGACGGAGACATTTGATGGGACCCTCGTTGAGTTCCGGGCCGAGGTGGGTCTCCTCACCCACAATGTGGTTGTCAGGGGCAACCCAGACCCCCAGTGGGAAGATGAGATTAAAGCGTGTGAAGCCGGTTTTGACACAGGTGAGTTTGGTTGATCATGATGATGAATATATGAGGTCGACTCGCGTAAACTGGTTTGCACCTTAAACACAAGATCATTAAAAAAGTGACTTCATCTTAAACAAATAGCAAGAGAATGCAGCTATGATTCCAAATTCAGCCAAAATTGCAGTATTGTCCTCACATAATTGGAACTGGTATGTCGACTTTGCTAAAGGTGATAAAGGTTTCACTCTACTCTATTTTGCTGTGGTATTGGTAAAAGATAAATAGTATCATTAGACCAGATTAATCTTTTTTCTTTTGGCAAATGTATTTAACCCCATTTTCCGAAAGCAATTCTCATTTATATTAATTTTTTATTCCTTTCAGGTGAGTTTGCTACACAGACGTGCTTTCAGGGCAGGTTTGGAGATGAGATAGGCAGTAGTCAGTTTGGAGCCATGATTCTTGTTCATTCCTCTGTGAAGGACACCCACGAGGTCAAGGCGCGACTCTCCTACGTGGAGGTCACGTTTGCTGGCCAGGCTTACAGGCTCGGACGGTACCCCATCCACTTCCATTTGAACGGCGACATGTCGACGAGTTACGTCAGGGGATGTGGCATCCATAAGACATTCAATCGAGCCGTGAACATTCATGGAGTTCACAACACGCTGATTGAGAAAACCGTCATTTACGATATCATGGGCGGAGCATTCTTTCTTGAAGATGGCGTAGAAACAGGTAACACGTTCCAGTACAATCTTGCCATCTTCGTGCGAGAGAGCACCAGTCTTCTGAATGATGATGTCACCCCAGCCTCGTTTTGGTTAACCAATCCAAACAACACAATCCAGCATAATGCTGCAGCGGGTGGATCACATTTTGGCTTCTGGTACAGAATGCACAGCAGACCAGACGGTCCATCGTTTGATCCTAACATCTGTCCGGACAAAGTACCGCTAGGTATCTTCTTCAATAATTCTGCCCACTCGTTTGGCTGGTTTGGACTGTGGGTGTTCGAGTTCTATTTCCCGACTGTTGGAGGTTGTACGGGCACTGAACCTGCTCCAGCTGTTTTTGAGCGTCTTTTTGCCTGGAACAACGAAAAGGGCGCTGAAGCTGTCAATGTTGGGGCTCTGCAGTTTAAAGATTTTACCCTGGTGCAAAACAAACTGGCCGGGTATGAAGGAAAGAAGATAAACGATGTTGCTTTGTGGACGGATGACAGTCCCCTTATAAGGGACAGCCTTATTGTTGGTCGAACCACTGTTATTCCGGACCCTGTACAGGGCTGCACAAAAGGTGGAATTGTATTCCCGTATGGCAGGGGATTCCGTGCAATCAACACAAGATTCGTTAACTTCGATGTGTCCAATTGCGCCGCTTTTCAATGGACGAGAATCACCGGCACCTGCTCGATTTTCTGCGGAGGCTTTACCTACCATGCCCAGCAACTGAAGTATGTCAATGCAGCAAACAAAGCTATCTATGAATGGGAGTGGGAGGGGATTATCCTGGACATTGATGGCACGTCGACCGGAAAAGCCCCTGGATGGACAGTGCTTCCCACGTCTGGGACGTTGCCAAGCGACTGTGAGAGTGCCCCGCAGTTCAGTATTGGAATCCCCGCCAGCATGTGCCCGCCACAACACAAGTGGCACAGATTTGCATTTAACAATATTAGGCCAGAATCGTTGGAAGGCAAAAACTTCACATTCACAAACGAGTACGGCACTTCACAAGGACCATTCGCGAAAAAGCGCCTGACGCACAAGCCTGGATGGATGTGTGCATTACTCAAGGGCGCCACCTACCAGTTTTCTTTTGAGCATGGTAGCCAGTTCCAGAACATCAGTTTTACTGGGCAGTTTTATGACTTTGATGTAAGTTTAGTTTATTCCTTGTTTAAACCTATTTGTTTTAGCTCGATGCATCAAAAGCCTACATAACTCCTCAAATAATTCAATCGTTTTGCGTTTGTAATGCTTTATATTTTTATCAATGCCTACCGATGATTATTCGTAAACGAACATGCATTTTCTGTATCATAAGTGTTATTTTGCTCAATGATGTACATTGTTGATTATTTTTTTTAATCTTTGACAAAAAGTTGGAAAATTGTCATTTTGACAAACTGTGAACAAGTCCCTTTAAATCTTACAAAGTAACCCAAGATATGTACCTATGTTGTGTTCAATCCTTCAGAGTGATGACTACCTGTTCCTTAAAGTTGATGTGGCCACAAAGCCTGACCGTTTCTCCATCAACGGTGGAGCCACGTTTATAAATGCTACTGACGGAGTTATTGACCCTAACACAGCCAAAAACGGTGATTGGGAATGGGATGCAAACAACAGCACCGTGCGATACATCGGTATGGCATTTGTGTCGTGTTCTGAGAAAACTGGGCAAAATGCTTGTGCGTAAAGTGTCATTCCAGATTAGCCTGTGCAGTCCGCACAGGCTAATCCGGGACGACACTTTCCGCCTAAACTAGATTTTCGCTAAGAAGACATCATGTAAACGAAAAATTCCATAAAAGCGGAAATTGTCGTCCCTGATTAGCCTGTGCCGACTGCACAGGCTAATCTGGGATGACAATTTACGCACAAGCATTTTGCCCAGTTTTCTCAGAACACGCCACATTTAACTTTGGCCCTCAATCTTTTAACCCTTTCAGTGCTGGAACCGAATTTTAAAGGCCTTTGCAAACAGTTTGGAATAAGATCAGACGCCACAAAACGTGGCATCTGATCAGGATCCAAACTGTTTGCTATTCTGATAGTGGTCTTTGAAAAAAAGTGAAGAAAATGCTAATTTTATAAGTTCAGCAGACAACATTTTAGCAGACGACAAATTTCCCAGCATGCAAAGGGTTAAACCAAAACCACCATTTGTTTTGAGGTTATCACGTATGTTATATTATTCAAGTTAAATGTAACCATTCCAACAGTGTTTATCCATTGATAGGAAATATGAACTCTTAGCTATTAACCCTTACCCGCTCGGAAGAAAAGTAAAAAATGGCTTTTGTAACCAGCATTAAACCAGAACAGCCTGCGACTAATTGGCAGGCTGTTCAGGTTTTATGTTGTTTGCTGCTCATCAGTATCTTAGGGTTGAAAATGAAGCCTTTGAAATTTGAATCTAGTTAAAAAGGTCTTCAATTTTATTTGATTTTCTAAGGGACTACAAACGTGTCAAAACGCGTATCTGAATGGTAAAGGTAAACATTTGAAGAATTTATTGAATGAATTTAAATTGCTTTCTAACTAATTGTAATACAGAGAAGAATCTACAAATAATTTAAATGGCGAAAAAAAAGTCTAAAACTTGCATCAGCAGCTAAATGCGGCCCAAGTGTTGTTAAATCCATACAATTTTTTATCTGATGTTAGCCTCACTCTTTGAAAAAGGGGTTTAATGCACTTGCATGTGCGTAAAGTGTCGTTCCTTATAAGCATGTGCAGACTGCACAGGCTAATCTGGGATGACACTTTACCATCATGCGTTAAACCCCCTTTTCACTAAGTGAGACTCATATAATTTCAGTTCATGGACAACAGAGGGCCAAACGTGGAATGTCATCCTACCCTGTGGACCGTACATACAGTCTCACCCTCTACAAGTGCTTCTTCAAAGACTGCATTCCCCCACCCGACCCAAACACGATCCCTCCTGCTACTTCCCGCCCTCAAGACGTGGACTACTGGCATGATGTCAGTATTTGGAACCTTACCGTGGATGGCTATCTCTCCAATATTGACGGCTCCTCTGGGATTCCGAAAGATCTCAGCAATGTGGCGATTGCAGCTGGTAATAGACTGATCCCGGAATTTGCACGAGTTTAGAGAAAAACAACACTTATCCCTCGGTTCAAACGATGCTGGTCCATTATATCAACCAATGATAGCTCAATTTAAATAATAACTGTTGATATGGTATGTGATTTATAAAGGATTATAAAAAGGTCAGCTTTATTTGTTACAGCAGATTAGTGGGTTTTTCCAAAAGGTTGCTTTTCAGGGATACACATTTACTAGCAAGCATTTATGCTCTTATTTATATTGTATTTTGTTACTGGGTAACTGTAAAATGATAATTGCAACAAGTGTTCAGTTTGGAAGACAATTTAAAGCCCCTATAACGCTCAAAATCAAAGAATATTTCTTAAAAAAAATCTTAAAAATAAAGTTAACACATTACCAATCAGTGTTCCTTATAGCTTGAGACAAAATTTCAATGCTAGATGTGCTTTGGTAGTTTTAGTTGGTTAACCTACCACAGATATATGACTTCTGTTCTGTTGAACAAGGCGAACAATCAGACAAACAGATCATGACATAAATATTCTTGTTTTATTCCAAGACCATTTTAAACCATCCTATTTTACTGTGACTACTACTATGTAATTGTGTAAGTTGATGATTGCTACATGAAACTCACATAAAAACATAATAGTGTCAACACCATCTATATGTGCCAAGCTCTGGGAAAACTGGGCGTAATGCATGTGTGTAAAGTGTTGTTCCAGATAAGCCTGTGCAGTTTGCACATGCTACTCAGGGACGACACTTTCCTCGTTTATGGAATTTTTAGTTTAAATGAAGTCTCTTCTGACCAAAAATCCACTTTAGGCAGCGCGAGGCGACCCAGAATAGCCTGTACGTACTTCACAGGCTAATCTGGGACGATACTTTACGCATATGCATTAAGCCCAGTTTTCCCAGAACGAGGCTCATATTGTTAACAAACCACTGTTTTTTGCAGACACATGGATGGTGGTGGATGCCCCTATTGCCAGACTCGGTACCCTGCTCCTCGAAGGTGTCCTAGAGTTCAACAACGCCCCTACCGCCGTATACCACATCGAGGCCGACTACATCGTCATCCGTGGTGGTCGACTGATCATCGGCTGGCCAGATGAACCGTTTCTTGGGCAGGCCAGTTTAATGCTTCGTGGCAGCCATGACTCGCCGTATTTCGTACCTGGTGAAGGGCCAGATCTTGGATCGAAGGCAATTGGTAAGAAACAGTCAAACATTGTATTATGTGAATATGGAATAAGAAATCAAACTTGGAATTGACATAAGTTTGGTGATTTTCTCAAACAAAACTGTCTGTTTCATGTTCTGAATGTAATTTACTGAATTTAATGCACTTTTTCCACACTTTTAGTATTATAAGTACTTTTCCATGACAATTTCATTAACAATGATTGTATTTTCTTTACAATTCTGGCAGTATTAATGTGTTCATGGACCCATCGACACAGTTTTATGATTTGAAGAATAAAAAAGAAGAAAGGCCATTACGAAAATCAATTTAACATTAATTTTTATAGAAAAATGTCAATTTAAATTAGCAAGTATATATGCAACTTAATGCAAGTGTCTATTTTACTTATTATTTGTCAAAATTAATCAATACAACAGGTAAAACTGCATATAATGCATTGTTTCAAAAACACAGTTTATTCTAAGATTGATGTCTTGTTTAACTTAACGTAATAGTGTTTTGTCACCATGTTGTCATGGAAACGGAGTGTTACTGGGAGGTTCCAGATTTCATTTCCATTTGGGAAATATTCTCAATATCATTATTTAAAAACAAAAACATGAAGTACGATACTTGTTCTTCCCAGGTAACAGACTCTAGACTGTCACATAAGCATAATGCTGTCATTGCAATCCGGCTAACAAAATAAACGTTTCAACAAAGTTTAACTTTTTGGTACAAAAACTCAGACCTCCTACTTTGCCAAGTTTATATTGCTTTGAATCATATTGAGTTTTTTAACAAGATGTTAAATGTCCCAGTATAGTCAAGATATATTTGACTGAAGATTTCAACATTGTATTGCTATTAATATGTGTACATGTATTGTAATGAAAAAAATATTGCAATGAAGCTTTATGAGCCTCACTCTGGGAAAATGGGGGTTAATGCATGTGTGTAAAGTGTCGTCCCAGATTAGCCTGTGCAGTCCACACAGGCTTATCAGGGACGACACTTTGCGCTTTAACTGGCTTTTCACTAAGAAGAGACTTCCTTTAAACCAAAAATACCTTAAACACAGAAAGAACACATATGCATTAAGTCCCGTTTTCCTAGAGCGCTGCTCAAATATAAATTGTCTTTATCTCTTTCAGCGCTGGAACCGAATTGTGAAGGCCTTTGCAAACAGTTTGGATCCAGATGAGACGCCACAGAATGTGGCGTCTCATCAAGATCCAAACTGTTTGCTATTCTGATAGTATTCTTTGAAAAAAAAAGGAAGAAAATGCTAATTTTAGAAATTCAGCTGATGACATTTTAGCAGACAACAAATTTCCCAGCATGCAAAGGGTTAACTTGTTTCATGTATCAGGTGTTTTCGGTGGCCTTGATCTGTTTGGAAAAGATGTTGGTCGTACGTGGACTCAGCTTGCTGTCACCGCCAATGTCGGGTCGAACAAGATCAAGTTGGCGGACCCTGTACAGTGGCAGACGGGCGACGACATAGTCATCGGTCCAACCAGCTACAACCCCTGGGAAACGGAGTCATTTAAAATCACCGCGGTGGCTGCAGATAATGTGACCTTGACCTTGAACGGCACACTCAAATACAAACATCTTGGTACGTACTTATTTAGTGACAGTCAGTGTCGGTGTTTTCTGAATGTTAAAATGAGCACACCAGCATGAAATGACATGTTTATATACCGTAGATAATAAAGTATTTCCTGGAAATTTGTTAAACACCGGCTGGTATTCTAACAATAATGAGCCAGTCTATGTGTAATGTAACATAATACTTTGCCTGTGCAGTCCGCTAATCAGGGACGACTTTTTCTGTCTAGACTGGATTTTTGTTAAGATGAGACTTTCTTTAAACGAAAAATTATATTAAAGCAATTAAGCAAATTGCACGAGTTACTCTGGGATGATACTTTATACACATGCATTAAACAGAGACCGGCTCTAATTCTGACCTCAGTAAAATAGTGTTTTTGATGACAACTTGTCAGATTCTAATTTATATCTGTCTGCATCAAACTTCCAGCAATGGTTATCTTCTAGCATTGACCACTGAAATCATCAGTAATGCCTTCCTGTGAGAAGTTTTAATGCCCCCCGATAGGGTGGCATATAGTAGTCTCACTGTCCGTCTGTCTGTCTGTCCGTCCGTCTGGCATTCCGTCTCCGTAGTTGTTTTGGTGCGTGGGTCTACGGGCATGGCTTACAGATCAAGTTCGAGTTTGGTTTCGGTCCATTGATTTTTGGGAAATTAAAGGCCTTGGACTTAACACCATTTGCTGTGCGGCTTCAAAGTGAATTAGTGGTCCTTGTGCTTAACAAACACAGCTTTTGTTCTAATTTAATTAAAAAGTTAGTGCAACTCCTTGCAAAAATGATCGTTTTGTGACTGTCATGTTTTACAACCAAAATTGTTTAAGAAATAAGGAAATAACGAATGAAAATCTTACAAAATTACACTAATACCTGAATTGATTTTCATCATATTGTGTGTAGAGAGGCAGGGATTTGATAAAGTTATGCTTCAAAACCAGTAAATTTTTTGCAGGAGGATTTTGTCTGCATTATTATGTTTTGTTTTCAGTTCATCAGGAGACTCTCAGCAATGGATACGAGATCGACGTGGGAGCGGCAGTGGGATTGCTGACCCACAACATCAAGGTCATTGGTCAGGACTATAACAACTTGTACAAGGAGTCTTTCGGAGCCAGGATCCTAGTTGCAACCTTGACCTACAAAGAGCGTACTTTCACAGGTCAGATATTTTGGAATAATAAAGGAATTGTATGGGTTACAATTGTGCAGTTGAAGAAACAACAGGCCTGACGATTGTTTCGATAAGATTTTGTCAGTGAGTTATAGCTTGCAACCGTAATTTCAACAGTTTTCAAACATGGTTATTGTCTTGTCACTCAGATTTTTCAGATACAATAAATGACTCCAAATTTTCTGACAGGTGAATTTAACCAGAATCGGCTGCCTAATTTAAATCAAGTGACACAATACACATGTTCACCATGATGTTTGTATATCATACCGACGATAAATAAATATTGATTTGATTTGATTTAATTTGAACAGTTATTTGGGAAACTGATAAAATTAGAGCAATTATTATAATGCATCAAATATCATTATTGCTTCTTTTGTACAGGTTATGCTCGTATGTCGAATGTTGAATTCTACCACACTGGCCAGGAGGGTTTCACCGAAGATTATGATCCCAGGTTTTCTGTGGCTTATGTTGCCACGGGAACGGTAAGCAACATTAAACCTTCCAAAGTCTCGCGCTGCTCCTTCCACAATGGATTCAACACTGCCATTGGTGCCTTTGGCATTGGAAGTTTGGAGGTTTCTGAAAATGTCGTGTTTGGCAGCGTTGGAAATGGTAATTATTGTTTTATTACTTACGGTGTCATGAAGTTTCACATGAAACTTGCAATTAGCACATCTTTCTTAAATAGTACTACCCAGCACATTGATAATTTTACAAATTATGGCCTGTTTTTAGAATTTTCAGAGAACCTTTATGTTTACATCAAAGTTTAAAATTTATTTGTTTAAAAATGCTCCAACAATATTCCATTACAATTAAAAAAAAGTGTATTGATTCAAGTGATATTAGACGCATCTTATAGTATATAGGTGTATATCGCAAACGTTGTTTATTTTTGGTGTTTTCACTTCATATACACTTACATTTGTTAATGCAGCATCCACATACTAAAACAATATCCCGGAAAGAGAAAAATAATACATTTGAATATCAATTGCACTTTCGTTTTTGACGTAACTTTGGTAAGTTTAAAATCTGGGACTCACCGCGAAAATATAAGACAATTCTGAAATTATGAATACATTTACCTTCGTGTCTCTGTCAATCACATCTTCGGCCATACTTCTTGAACCAAACATGTTATAAATGAGGTGTCAGTAAAGTGACTTTATGAGAAAGACTCAAATTATATTGCTTTCGTAAATACGTGGCAGTTCCGCTCGGCTCTGAGGACTGGGTTAGTCACGTAAAATATTGAATATAATTTATATTTTTTATAAACAACTGGTATCAAGATGAGTTGCAGATAATTGGTCAGTTACCACATTAAATTTTTTAACTAAATCTTTTGACCTGTTAATTCTTTTCAGCTCAATTCAACAGTGAAAGATGCGTCTAATATCACTTTAAGCTTAGAGTGGCTGCTATTATTATACTTCATTTCATGTTTAATTATGCATCATGCTATTTTTTTTCTTCTCATTTTTGTTTTGGTTTGACAAATTTAAAGGAATAAGGACAAGCTCAAATGACACGCGTCTTCTGAACAACCTCGTAGCGCTGATGGTGCATTCTGGGACATATCAAGACCGATCGGAAAGTAAATGGGAGGCCGGAATCGAGGCCATGTTGGCAACAGACCTAGTCATGCATGGAAATCTTGTGACTGGCTCAGAGAGGATCGCTTATCATGTTGTCCCGATGGATTGTGAGGACCACTCCGGTCGCTATAGCAACAACAAGGCCTTTGCAAATTTGCTGGGTGTTGTAGTATTGCCAGAGGATCAGTTGAGACTTGATTCAATGTGCGCTAAATTGGCAAACTTTACGACCTGGAAGACCCACGATTTTGGTTTTTATTACCAAAATGTCTTGAATTTTGTGGCAGAAAACAATGTGTTTATAGAAAATCAGAATGGATTATTAACAATGGTTTTGGGACCAAGTGCCTCTGGACATGTCTTTGCTAACAAGACGGTGGATGTTCTTGATTCAATCTTCATTGGGAGAACTAGCTCATTTGACTGCATCAAAGACATTTCTCCAACAAATCTAAACTTCAATAAGTCAAACAACGCTAGGCCCAGTCTAACTCCCAGCCGTGGATCGGTGGGTTTGATTTTCCCAAACTTCTACCAAGCATCAAACATGGCTCCTGGTAAACCGTGGAAGGGATGCATGCAATATAATGCCATTGGTGGGTTGATGAGAATTTCCGGAAACACGTTTGCAAAGTATGGCCCTGGATGCAAGGATGCTCACAATTTTGCTGTGTCAACAAACGTTGGCAACGACGATGGGCAGCATCCTGTAGAAGCAACCACTACAACATTTATCAATACCGACCAGGATCACAAAGTTTTTTATCATCGGCCAAACGCTGGGTAAGCATCATTATACCCACCGCACAATGAATTTGTAAGCAGGATTTACTGGTTTCAGGGGGTAGGGTATCTCTTATATGAACTTCAGATTTCAGATTTCTTGTCTGGAGCATAATTCGAAAAAATAGAGGTATTTACTTGAATCTTCTTTGGTTCGTCATTCACATTTAGAGGGTGTGTAGTACATATGAACCATAACTCTTCTAGACTTGCTCCCTATTTTGTCAGAGTTATAGTTTTTGTTAATTTGTTTATTAAATAACTTTAAAAAAAAATGAAACCACATGTCCCAGAGCTTTGACATCAGGAATGAAACATCAGATACAGAATCAGTACAAAGTTAGTTCAAATCATGACCCAGGTTCAAAACTGGTCATAACTCCAGGGTCACAGAATTTATATAGACTTACCTAGTGGAAAATCTCTCAAACAAAAAGTCCAGAAGATCTCTTCAATCTTGCCCCTGTGGTCATAGTTGGCCCTGCCTGGGGGTGTGGAGGTTAAGGTCTTAAATTGAATTTATATTTGGTGTGTGACATCAGATTGTTGCCATCTGCGGCGATCTTTGCCCTCTTGTTTTACTTTGACAGTCTTTTTTAATCAACTGTTGCTGTATACATGTAGTTTGCTTCCCCACCCACCTCCAATAGTACAAAATTTTGTTACAGGAAAATCAATTCAGCGGACTGCGTTGACATGGACTGTGATGCGTTAAAGAAGACACTACTTAAGGACCTAGACGGGTCCTTCCTGGGCCACATAGGGGCCGTAATCCCGCAGTCAGAGTTTGAGTGGGACACAAACCCGGTCAGGGGCCTGGGAGACTACAGAATTCCCAAAGAAATGCTCACAAAAATGGATGGTACCAGGATCCCTGTGAAAGACATTGCTCCTAAGAAAGGTCTGCCAAAAATGTTTGCAATTTATTCTATAGATAGACTTGTCTTTGTTTAATGAATTGTTAATGAGCTCATTGATACATGTAACTGATAAAGAAATTAATTTTGTACTAGTCACTATGACTCACAAATTAAGACACAGTTGCAGTTAAGATAAAAGTTGTACACTACTGTCAACATTTTAAATGCCTGTCCAACATGTACCATTAATAGTTCAAATGACAAAACACTATTTATTATTCTCAACATGATGACATCAGTTCTGTACATGATGTACCTAGAATTAAGCAAACATCAGTTCATGTAACTTGCATACAATGTTTTACGTGGCCTACATGCTGTATACACCACTCTTACAATCATCCATTTGTTTTTAAGAATTTATTATGCTGATGGCATTTTTAAATATGAGCAGCGTTCCGGGAAAACTGGACTTAATGCATGTGCGTAAAATGTCGTCTACAGTCCGCACACTTTCCGCTTTTATGGAATTTTTTCATTTAAAGGAAATCTCTTCTAAAAAAAATCTAGTCTAGGCCGAATGTGTCGTCCCAGATTAGCCTGTGCAGACTGCACAGGCTAATCTGGGACAACACTTTAGGAACATGCATTAAGCACAGTTTCGCAGAGCAAAGCTCATATGCAAAAATGATTAAAATGGACAACCCTTTCCCTAATTGCTCAGAGCACTGTTTATATCTCAACATGTTTGTTTATTTATTTTCAGGTATTATTCGCACTGAAAACTGCGTTTATCGGTCACTATGGCAGGCCTACGAGTGCCAGTCAGACATCAACTATGAGATGCTGATCATTGAGAGCATGGACGCGGACTCTGAGTCGCGCCGTATCTCGCCAGTCGCGTTGCTTGGCAATGGCTACCTTGACCTGATCAACGGGCCGCAGGATCACGGCTGGTGCAGCGGTTACACGTGTCGCAAGAGGCTGTCAACATTCATGGCCCTTGTTGCAACAGGTAGTGTGGCCACAACGTGTTTTTGTTGCTGAAGATTTAATCCCCGCATAGGAGTAAATGAACCTTGTCACATGAACCTTGTCCCATGATCATTGTCTCATGAACATTGTCTCATGAACCTTGTCCCATGAACCAATGTCCCATGAACCTTGTCACATGATCCATGTCCCATGAACCTTGTCCCATGAACCTTGTCCCATGATCATTGTCTCATGAACATTGTCTCATGAACCTTGTCCCATGAACCAATGTCCCATGAACCTTGTCACATGATCCATGTCCCATGAACCTTGTCCCATGAACCTTGTCCCATGAACCTTGTCCCATGAACCTTGTCCCTTGAACCTTGTCACATGATCCATGTCCCATGAGCCTTGTCACATGATGCATGTCCCATGAACCTTGTCACATGATGCATGTCACATGATCCATGTCCCATGAACCTTGTCACATGATCCATGTCCCATGAACATTGTCACATGATCCATGTCCCATGAACATTGTCACATGATCCTTGTCCCATGAACCTTGTCCCATGATCCTTGTCCCATGAACATTGGTTTGTGATTCGTGTTGCTATGCACAGAAATGAATGACATTCAATATTTAAATTCAATATTCATCGATATTTGTCTAGTCATCTCTTATTCACATCATGTGTCTTTAATTTGAAATATGCAGAACAAAACGTACTATATAATAAGAAATGATTATTTTCTTTACCAAATTGTGTTCAAACAGTTTCCATGAATACATATGATTACACACTGGAATGTAACTAACAAGCAAGTAAACAATTTTGTCTTCTTAATCAGAACAAAAATAAATGCATTAAACTCAATAATGTCAATCAAAAACCTATGTTTTTGCCCCATATATTTTCAATGTATGTCCTATTACAATTGTAGATGCTGAGTTCCTGATCCACTTCACCAGTACCACCCCGGAGCACATGCGCTATCGACTTCTCAATGCCGGACCGGATGACGCGGTCAAGCTGCGCGTCTGGTACTCCAGGTCTAACAGACTGGATCTCTTTGTAGACGGGAATTACGTGATATCGACGAACGCAGAGATAACAAGTGCTGGGTACTACAAGACTCTCATGCCAAAGGGTAGGGGATTATGTTCTTGCTTGTTTTTGGTACTCGTGTATATTTGTAACTTGTATGTGTTCTTTTTAAATTGTATTCAAAAAATGGATTTGTGTAGTTAATACAATTGTATACAGTATATAACTGTCATGAAACAAAAATATTGATTGCTTTGTTCCTTCTTTATTTTATCTTTGTGTTTTTATGTACCTTAAGGGAGGCATATTGTAATCCCTTCGTCTTTATATCAGGTAACGAACTGGAACCAATGGTAGACAATTCCACTGGTACCAACTTGTTTGACAAGGAAACCGGTATCTTCACGTTTATCATCAAGGGCGGGGTAACGATTGATGTCAAAACCAGTCAATCTATTATCATCTCATTCGGAATCCCAGCAATGACCCCTGAGCAATTCTTTGGCGATAATTTGGTGGAAAACGTTGCGAGCTTTCTGAACATCCCACTGACCAAGGTTCGAATTGTAAGTGTAGTGAGCGCTTCAGGCAAGAGGAAACGACGTTCTGGTGAAGGAATCAAAGTTCAGATTGAAATTGCTGATGAGCCTGCAACAGGTGATGATTTTCCTAACATGATTTTGTTGTTTATTTAATTATTTATATCTGGACCATTGATTGGGTCCCTTAGGTACTCTCTGTTAACTAAGGTGGTCTTAAAGTACTAAATAAGTTTTAATCATTTTACTTTGAGCGTCTTGCACTATTGTATATATTGTAATTACAGTTATAGCACATTTATGACTATGTTTTTAAGTATAAAGTTGTAATTTTTTAGTATTAAGTTGTAATTATGTTATAATTTTTTAGTATTAAGTTGTTATTATGTTATATATACACAGTCCATGACATTACAAACAAGTAGTTTTTTCAAAGTTGTGATGTAATTCTTCACAGACGTCAACTCCACAGTTTCGAGCCCCATTTCCACAGAAGACCTCTTTGACTACGCCACAAGCATTGTCAATGAATGTCAAGTCGGGGATCTGACCTCGTCCCTGAACATCACCGGGTGGTGTGAGACCGTCATCCTGCCGTCATCTGACCCAGACATCGGCACTATTGTCTACCGACCACGCGTCCCTCACAAATTGTACTTTGAGCGCAAGCTGAAGCCAAAGTATGAGGGCGTGGTGTTCACAACACAGCCAAAGATTCGCGCGGCTGATATCGTGGTATGCACCCTTTTGAATGATAAGGAATATGAACAACAAAGAAATCAAGTACATTTTTAGCTCACCTATTACGAAGTGACACGGTGAGCTTATGTGATCGTGTGATGTCCGGCATCTGTCGTGCGTGCGTGCGTCCGTCTGTCAACAATTTGTTTGTGTAGACAGTAGAGGTCACAATTTTCATCCAATCTTTATGAAATGTGGTCAGAATGTTTATCTTGATGAAATCTGGGTTGGGATTGTATTTGGGTCATCTGGGGTCAAAAACTAGGTTACTAGGTCAAATCATAGAAAAAGCTTGTGTAGACAATAGAGGTCACAGTTTTCATCAGATCTTAATGAAATATGGTCAGAATGTTTGTCTTGTTAAAATCTGGGTTGGGATTGAATCAGGGTCATCTAGGGTCAAAAACTAGGTCACTAGGTCAAAGTTTAAAAAAACTTGTGTAGACGGTAGAGGTCACAGTTTTCATCCAATCTTAATAAAATTTGGCCAGAATGTTAATCTTGATGAAATCTGGGTTGGGATTGTATAGCTAGCCATAGTCTGATAGAATTTAAGTTGATGTAGCAAGGTTAGTCAGGTGAGCGATTCAGGACCATCATGGCCCTCTTGTTAATATATCTGGTATTATTTTATAAATATGTACAATGTAACAAATTCAAATTTGAACTATAATATTGTATAATTTATATTTTGTATAGTTTAATATCTTTTATGGATGAACCACATCCTTTTTTTTATTAATAACTTTAAAACCAATCTTCTTATTGTTTATATAGATTACCGATTGAATACTAATATTATGCGTTGTATTTCATTGCTGCATTACTTTTGGGGAATTCATTTTTTCATGTTTTGCCTGTATATGTACATTTGATTGAGATCATTTTAGACGAATGTGTGGTTTGTGACTAATTTCTGGTCTTAGTGGGAGGTTATGCTAGCCCTCAAACCAGTTAAAATTTTCGACAATGCTTTATTCACCGATTAATACGATCGTCCCAGTTTTAACTCTTTCAGTGCTGGAACCAAATTTTGAAGGTCTTTGCAAACAGTTTGGATCCAGATGAGACGCCACAGAACGTGGCGTCTCATCAGGATCCAAACTGTTTGCTATTCTGATAGAATTCTTTGGATTTTTTTTTAAAGAAAATGCTTATTTTAGAAATTCAGCAGAAGATATTTTAGCAGACGAAAAAATTCACAGAATGCAAAGGGTTAATAATTTTATGTTTTATAGATGGTCTTCTGTTATAATAGTAGTGAAAGAAAAGCACATGACTTTCTCTCCTGGTAAAGTTCTTGGAATTTAATTGTATGCTTTTTGTATAGACATAGCAATTATGTCATGCAAATACCTTTATGTATTTTTTAAAGTGTATTTTTTAACATTTAAGACGCATAATCAAACAAACAAAATTTACCGTGAATCCCCAATCCAATCCATCCAAACATTGTTATTTAAAAGTTTTCTGGCCCGTCCTAAATGACTTTGAAAGAACAAAAAACATTGGACTGTTTAAAATTTGTATATGAGCCTTTCTCTTTGAAAAAGGAGGTTTAATGCACGTGCATAAAGTTTCGTCCCATATTAGCCTGTGCAGTCCGCACAGGCTAATCAGGGACGATACTTTCCATCTAAACTGTATTTTTGTCAAGAAGAATATTCCTTTAAATGAAAAATACAATATAAGCGAAAAGTGTCTCTTGATAAGGCTGTGCCCACTGCACAGGCTAATCTGGGATGACACTTTACGCACATGCATGAAACCCCATTTTCACTGAACAAGGCTATTAATATATACAACAACCACCTGTCTTGACAGGATGTGGCAATAGAGGATCTTGGAACCGCTGAGTACCCATGGCAACTGAGTGCCAGCATTCGGCCTGGCACTGGCCACCCTGATGCGTTGCTCTCCGGCACTGTTAACGTCTCCGTATCTGATGGCCAGTTCACATTCACGGATCTGGCCATCTCCCACATGGGCACTGGGTACATTCTGGACTTCAAGGTCATCTCGCCAGTTGAGGCGGCGAACTTTACCCTGTCTTCGAGTCCGTTTGACGTTGATGCGCGACCTGTGACACTCAAGGTCAAGGACCAGTCAAGTGGGGACATTGTCCAGAATTCGGAGTTCTTTGTCACTTTGGATATCAGGGATGAAGCAACCAGAAAGCTGCTGCCAGATATTTCATGGAGGGTAAATAGTGATTTTTTAATGAGGCTTGTCGATATATATTCTTTCTAATTTTCAATTAATTTTGTCAGAGGAAATTCAATTTTTTGTTTTTGACACATCAGTCTAAAATTGGTTTGAAACTGACCTTTTTACAAGTGTCCATTGACCATTTGTAACATCATTAAAAAAGTAAGGCATTTCTTTTATGTTTGACAGAGAACTGATGTGTTGTTAAATGATATTTTATTTATAAATTGCCTATGGTTTTTATCCTAATATATTTAAATGAATCCTATAGACTTGTCACTTTATAGTGAAAAAACTCTATTATAGCTTATTTCATTAGATATATGTATACAGATCGCTGTAAAAATTTATGTCTCATATATTATGCCAATTTTACAGGGTCACACCTGGAATGCATCGGTGAAAATGCTGGGAAGTTCCGAATATGGTGACCTCGAGAGCAACTTGACAACGACCTTTGACCCAGTTTCAGGGGAGGCCACCTTTATGGCACTGAATATGACTGGCTACGGTGTGTACTACCTGCAGTTCACTGCCACATCAACCCCGGAGGATTATTCGCTCACTGTTAACCATAAACTGGTTGTCATGAACCCTGCCCATGTTGGCATGGTTACGAATGAAACATATGACATTGAGGTAAGAAATAATAGATTTGTGTCGCGTTCTGAAAAAACTGGGCATAATGCATGTGCGTAGAGTGTCGTCCCAGATTAGCCTGTGCAGTCTGCACAGGCTAATCAGGGACGACACTTTCCACCTAAATTGGATTTTGGCTAAGAAGAGACTTCATTTAAATGAAAAATGGCATAAAAGCGGAAAGTGTCGTCCCTGATTAGCCTGTGCAAACTGCACAGGCTTATCTGGGATGACACTTTACGCACATGCACTATGCCCAGTTTTCTCAGAACACGACTCATTTATGGGTAAGCATTAAATCTTCACGTGTCCGTGAGAAGTTTTTTCAACATTTAAATGTTGTTTATACTTCCCCTCAGATTCTGTTATTAAACAGATTAATATTCATTAATTAAGTATTACAAACGCATCACATGCTCTATCCCACGCATTTTATTTATATTATATAAACAGTGTTAAATTTGTAATATTTCCAAGAAAATTAATTTGCATGTATTTTACACTCTGTGGAAACAGCTTTCCACTATAATAATAATGCAGAAATATTTTTAAGGTGTTTTTCTTACTAAAGAAATGAATATTTATTGAAAGACTGTGTATTGTATTGAAATACAAAATGTGCTTAAATATAAAATATAATATAAATGAGCCTCGCTCTGTGAAAAGGAGGTGTAATGCATGTGCGCAAAGTGTTGTCCCAGATTAGCCTGTGCAGTCTGCATTGGCTAATTAGGGAAAACACTTTTCAGTCTAAACTGGATTTTTGCTAAGAAGAGACTTTCTTAAAACAAAAAATATCAATAAAGCGTGAAGTGGCGTCCCTGATTAGCCCTTGCTTATTAGCACAGGCTAATCTGGGACAACACTTTACACACATCCATTAAACCGCCTTTTCACAGAGTGCAGCCCAAATTATTTGTGAAGTGTACATTTTCAATATTTCAATTTGCAGGTGAAGTTTGAGGTGGACTTCAACAGAGTTCTGCCCACGGTAGACAAGCAGAACAAGTTTGAACAGCAGGTGCTCACCATGTACGCTCACATGTGGCCGCAAGTGAAGCTTACTGTTGGAGAAATATACGAAGGTATATAAGAGTTAGGACCCTTGCATTTTCTTGATTTTCTTAATTATGCTATTATTTCCAGTTAAATGTGCAGGCATATTGTGTTTGTTTCTTTATTTCATAAAAAAGTTTGATTAGACTTTCTTTAACCTTATATGTCTAAATAAAAAAAAAATATATATGATTAAAGTATGTTATACAAAAGTACTGCATAAAAACTTGTATTCATTTAAAGCAAACCATATTTCCTCTTTAGCTTTTCAGTGATTGGCAGTTTAACTACGGGAATGATTGCATGATTTTTACAGAGTTTTACTCAATTATGTTTTTTTTTATTTATTTTTTTACCTGGGGTTCAAAATTAAAAGTTCTTCTGCGTTCAAAGTGAGAAATAAATGCAGATAAACTTAACAACTTGTCAAATCTTAATTTTTTACAGGAAGCATAGTGGTGAACTTCAATGTGACGGGATCATTGGCCGACGTGAACAGCACTGCGTACAGCCTGTGTGAGTCAATCAGCAACAAGACGACGTACAGTTTCAACGGGTACGATCTGGAGTTGTCCCCCTTCATGACTGTGAATGGACAGAGTTACTACGGAGTTACCTGTGGCGAGATTGTAAGTGTTCTTATATCTTTACCTATGTTAATTGTTCAAGTTTAACATGTATTCAACATAATTTGTGTAAACTCTTATATGTAGAAAAAATTGTCAGTGTTCAAAAAAAGAAATTTCTGGTTCCTGAATGATTTAGATATATATTTGAAATTCATTTGACTGAAAACAAAGTTTACACAAATAATATGGAGAACAAGTATATACTTGTGAAACACATAACTTTTTATTAAAACAAAAACATATTCTAATGATACAATAATAAATTCAATTACAATAACAAATGAAATACAATTGAAATCAGTGAAATACTAATTGTATTTAAATGAGATTATTTTTTTTTGGAAAATAATGTGTTACTGCTTCAGTCATTTAACATCGTTTGATTGCAAATCAATTAAAGGCAATCTTTGCAAGACAAACTTGAGCCTCACTCTGGGAAAACTGGGCCTGATGCATGTGCCTTAACCCTTTGAGCGCTGGAACCGGATTTTGAAGGCCTTTGGAAACAGTTTGGATCCAGATGAGACGCCACAGAACGTGGCGTCTCATCAGGATCCAAACTGTTTGCTATTCTGATAGTATTATTTGAAAAAAAATCGAAGAAAATGCTAATTTTACAAATTCAGCAGACGACATTTTAGCAGACGACAAATTTCCCAGCATGCAAAGGGTTAAATGTCATTGCAGATAAGCTTTTGCAGTCCTAACAGGCTAACAAGGGACGACACTTTTCGCTTTTATTGAATTTTTCTTTTAAATAAAGTCTCTTCTTAGCGAAAATCCAGTCTGGGCGGAATGTGTTGTCCCTGATAAGCCTACTGCAAAGGCTAATCTGGGACAACACTTTACGCATATGTTTTAAGCCCCATTTTCTCGGAGTGATGCTCACTCGTATTGTTAACCTGTACCACCTACATGCAGGCAGAGGAAGAGCAGAGCACAGGCATGCCAGTTTGGCTGATTGCTGTCATAGCAACGCTTTCCTTGCTGATCATGGCGCTCATTGTGTGCCTCGTCATCTGGAGATGCATTGTCAAGCCAAAGACCAAGACACACGGTAGGTTGCTAAGTTACGCTATCCAGGTGACAGATTTGATAGACAAGTGTAAGTAAGTTATGTTATTGTAAACCAATGGCACGGATTGTTTTCACAGATTTGTGAAATGAAAAAGTTAATCTGCGAACATCCACTATCTTGTTAACACTCATTATATAAAGAAATGTGCTCATTTTCAATGTTTCTCAACTATTGCAGAGCCTATTATCGTACAAGGAATGAATACAAACAGTAAAACAACTGGTACACGT
The DNA here is from genome assembly GCA_007657795.1 of Dreissena rostriformis. Lineage (NCBI taxonomy): Eukaryota > Metazoa > Mollusca > Bivalvia > Myida > Dreissenidae > Dreissena > Dreissena rostriformis. The sequence goes on from VMBQ01000797.1 coordinate 237,474, forward strand.
ATGAATGAGGATCTTGTTTGTTACCGAAAGATTGTCGATTATAACAATCCATTGTGTTAACGGTTGATTGAGAGTGGAAATGGCATTTAAACACACACAACATTAATTTCATCAATATCATTATAGTCAGTAAATTGATTAATAATTAGTGACTGAAATTGTAGGAATTACAACTTCATATTTATTTATTAAAACTTTGAAAAAAACATGCCTTTTTAGCCTTTAGTTGCTGATATGAATACTATTTGGTAATTACAACGTATTATTGTCTTATATTTGCAATGACCATTAAAGAATGCATTTTATTTTGTATCGTAAAATGCATGTGCAAGTAATTATGTTGAGTGTGACAAGAACATGAAACCATATATACTGAACTTCACTTGAATTTTGCACGTGTTTGGTTTTTGCACTGCTTTCATGTGCACTGAAGAATGCCTAACCTCCTTCTACCCAGCACAGGTAACAAATCTTTTTAAACATTAATGTGCATAAATAAACATAGTTTTAATATATTTTAAGTAATGAATATTTCTTATGGAAGTGTTGCAAACATGAACAAAATGTCATTTAAATAAACACTGTAAATGTCTGTCTTGAAAATCGTGTTACCAATAAGTTGTTAGTAATTCCTGTATTTGATTTATTTAAACAAAACATTTTAAACACATTAATGAATAGCTTTTCCAGTTGTTTGCATGAAATTAATTATCAGTTATTTCATTTGGTACAGTTTCATACTTGGGCCGGAGAGACGCAGAGAAGCCGATAGAAAACTACCTCTTCAGGACAGAAAAATCCTTTGACAGTCTGAAGTTTGGAGAGACCCCAAGGAAAGAGCCCCTTCCTAAAACCCCTGAGAAGACTATAAAACCGTCCAGGATCCAGGTGTTAGAGCCTTCAACTGACAAGGGAGCTCTCCCTTTTCATTCAAGCCCCAGACTTCACACCCGTAATGTTGTTAGGGCAGCCAATCTGGACATGGCAGGCAATGATAACCCACTGTACCTAAGTCCTAGATTGCACAGCAGGAACGCTGCCTTTATTGCTGAGAAGAAGAATGAGGGTTCCACGACTGATGATCTGCCGTGTGTTTCTACCCCAAGGTTAGAGGTTCAAAACCATATGCCCACACTTGCAGCGGATCTTGATGGAAAGCTTGGTGGTCTTGGTAAAGCAGAAAATGAGGAGTCTGTATTATCTCCAAGCATGAATCAGACCTTCGATACTATCAACAATTCCACAACAAGGCCAGACCCAGCTTTCAAGTCCACAGCAGCCAGCGTGTATGCCTCGTCAATGTACAAACCTGCAAAGGCAAACATCGTCAAGCACTCTGGCCCAGCGCGTAAAATGTCCATAACAAATGAGCTGGCATCGAGTCCCTATTCCAAGAATGACCCGACAAAGGGTAAAGCTGTCCAGCAGAAAGTTCTTGCAACTGCTCGGCCAATTGTGAACACAGGTTCCGTCTCACCTCTGGCCCGTACTTTGCTGACCGCTCCAAAGGGAAGTCCAACAAGTGGCCAGATTTCAAGGTCATCATCGCCCGTGGTTTGTCGACCCCATTCACCGTTTCATGAAAAAGAAAGCCCTCTGGCTCCGATGGATCATGTGGGAACTGACTTTTAATGAACACCATTTGGCCCGATTGATTCTTTTGAATCCAATCTAAGTTAGCAGATTTGATTATATTGAAAGTTTTTCTATTACATTTGTGTTTTGCTGTTTCTTATGTTCTATACTTTAAGTGTGTTTTTGTTAAAATGTTGTTGTTTGGTTTTAATTTAGAGTCATGTTTTATTATCCCCCGCAAAGGCGGAGGGATATTGTTTTGGCGTTGTCCGTCCGTCCCTCCGGCTGTCCGTCCCTCTGGAACTTTTGTGTCCGGAGCCATATCTTGGAAGTGCTTTGGCGGATTTCATTGAAACTTGGTATGAGTATATATATGGATAAGACGATGATGCACGCCAAATGGCATTGTACACAATCTGTTGATAATGGAGTTATGGCCCTTTGTATCTTGAAAAAATGCTTTTTACTATAGGCACTTTTGTGTCCGGAGCCATATCTTGGAAGTGCTTTGGCGGATTTCATTGAAACTTGGTATGAGTATATATATGGATAAGACGATGATGCACGCCAAATGGCATTGTACACCATCTGTTAATAACGGAGTTATGGCCCTTTGTATCTTGAAAAAATGCTTTTTACTATAGGCACTTTTGTGTCCGGAGCCATATCTTGGAAGTGCTTTGGCGGATTTCATTGAAACTTGGTATGAGTATATATATGGATAAGACGATGATGCACGCCAAATGGCATTGTACACCATCTGTTAATAACGGAGTTATGGCCCTTTGTATCTTGAAATAATGCTTTTTACTATAGGCACTTTTGTGTCTGGAGCCATATCTTGGAAGTGCTTTGGCGGATTTCATTGAAACTTGGTATGAGTATATATATGGATAAGAGGATGATGCACGCCAAATTGCATTGTACACCATCTGTTAATAACGGAGTAATGGCCCTTTGTATCGTAGTATGTTCGTCCGTCCGATTTGCACCCATCCTTAAACAAAATATATGTTGCGGGGGATATCAATTCTACGAATTTGTTTGTTATTGTTTGATTTATTTGTGATCATGAAAATATTTCACAATAACCTTTTGCCTGCTTACTGGTGTTTGTTTTATGAATTTTGAATTCGTAATAGTTCACTAGAGTCAATGAATAATGAAAATGTAAACGTAATTTCATTCTTGTGTAATGCACAAGTCTTGCTCCATAAAGTATTGTGTTAGGAAATAAGTGTTTATTAGACCCTGTTATTTAATTGAAATATACAAATTGGACTTAAAAATCAATTTTTAAATCTGTAACATGAATAATTATTTTCATTTAATTGTTGCAAAGTATTGCCACTACTATATAATTTTAGCATAGAAAGTTTCTTGAATACCTGAATATAAATTGTTATATTGGTGTGTAAATGATTAAGGCTCACAACTGTTGAATCTTTTGTGTTTTTTAACTACTTTTATAACACCAGTGTGATATGAGTATTACTGTTCACCAGTCAAGCTCTGTAGCAAGCACTTTTCATTTTATTTTATAAGTATGTGATACAAATTATTCACACTTATTGTGTATATGTTTTTTTCTTTTCATTAAATTGCATAAAATAACGTATTTGTTTGCGTTTATGTTTTCAATTCATGTCAGAGAAAAACAGACTCAAGTGTCACGTCCGCTTTCATGCGTAGTTTCCCTTACAATGACTAAAACGAGAAGATAAAACAAGACAATTTACTTTAAATTGATAAAAACAAAATACAGACCTTCCATATTTAACCATATTTATTAAGGTATTTTTAGCTCGGCTGTTTTCGAAGCCCTCTTTTGTCATAGCCCTCTGGTCTTCCGCGTCATCGTCGTCGTCGTCGTTGTTGTCCGAAAACTTTAACATTCGCCATAACTTTTGCAATATTGAAGATAGCAACTTGATATTTGGCATGCATGTGTATCTCATGGAGCTGCACATTTTGAGTGGTGAAAGGTCAAGGTCATCCTTCAAGGTCAAAGGCCATTTATTTTTATTTTTTTAAATTCAAAACTGCACCCACAGCCGAGCGTTGGCATCCGCTCAACGGTGCTCTTGTTTAATTAATCATAACAGATTTTACAAATTTTAGATTTCATACTTTTGTTCATTATTGTGAGAAAATATAAACTTGGTTAGCAAAGGTAGAGCTATCAACATTTTGCCCTAATGTCAACATCTGTGTAATGCTATGGCCAAGGTTTGCTTGCAGCAACCCCATATCGACGTTTCTATTACAGTATTCAATAGAAACTTCCCACATATGTATGGGGGTCATTGTGTGAGTCACTGTGATGTCACTAACCAAGTTCCGTTAGGCTGATCTGCAATTTATCATAATTATACCCCTTTAAATTAAGGTTAATATTTTCTTCAACACCACCATATCTATCTATATTTAACTCTTTCAGTGCTGGATCCAAATTTTAAAGGCCTTTGCAAACAGTTTGGTTCCAGATGAGAAGCCACAGAACGTGGCGTCTCATCAGGATCCAAACTGTTTGCTATTCTGATAGCATTCTTTGAAAAAAAATATCAAAGAAAATGCTGATTTTAGAAAATCAGCAGACGACATTTTAGCAGACGACAAATATCCCAGCATGCAAAGGGCTAATACAGATACTGAAATAACTAGAAATGTGTCACAGACACTTATGCCCTCCCACACTAACTCAGGTTAAGGTGTGCAGGGAAAAAGACTCAATATCTTTACCAAAAAGTTTTGCTTACAGATTGACTGACGAATGGACAGTCAGTCATGATGGACAGATCACATTGCATGGTGAAACGGGTAACGGGGAAAACAACTCAATAACTGCTGTGCAAAATATTATCATTTACTGAAATCTACAACGTCACTGACAAACTACTACATTTTTTTTTATTTTTTTTNTTTTGCTTACAGATTGACTGACGAATGGACAGTCAGTCATGATGGACAGATCACATGGCATGGTGAAACGGGTATCGGGGAAAACAACTCAATAACTGCTGTGCAAAATATTATCATTTACTGAAATCTACAACGTCACTGACAAACGACTACAATTTTTTATTTTTTGTGATTACATCGGTATGAATAACTGCAAATTCTGCAATTATAATTTTATCTATTGTTTTGTAGAAAATGGTGGTGTATGGAAAAGCCATAATATGACGATCGAGGAGTTGCTTTTCGCCAATGAGAAAAAGTTTGATCTAGGCCCTGCACCCGAGGCAACGACCCTGTCAAAGGGGACAGAAGAAAAGCGCGCCTGGTCCCCGTTCAGTGTCAGCTTGAGGTCTGAGTCAGGAACCGACGGTGGTATGACCCCTGTCGGACAACCAATGGTCTGGCCGTCAGCACAGAGGGTCGTGGGGTCAGAGATTGGCAGGACGGCTTGGCCCATACCCAGAAAGGTGGCCAGCTCTGGGGAGAAACCAAAATGGAGATTTTAGTAGCTGAGCTGAGATACTAAATCAATCCTACAAATGATTTTTAGTAGCAAACGGGATGAAAAGCAATCTGTGATACAAAAATCCGTCCCCAAAATGTGTTTATAAAATGTAGCTAATGAGTAAATATAATCAAAATATAACACTTGTATGTAATTTCATAAGCTATTTTGATATTTGCCAGCATGTTTTATTAATAAAATAAGCAATTCCAGGATGTTTAATTCAGTATTGTTCGTAATATCCTTGTAGATTTTTTAGACTGCCCTGAACTCTGTGTTATTATTAATTTCATAGTTTTTCTTCTGCTGTTAATTGTGTGGAAATATTCTTAAATATTTTTTCTCTACTGCTATATAGCCTTCTTCTGTTTATATGTTTGTTCTGTTGTAAACAGAATGTCTGAATTCTACAAATGACGTATTGCAAACACGGTATTACCACCCAAGAGTCTACTTGCAATTGAGACATTTTCCAAACAGTGGTAT
>VMBQ01000798.1:4646-38367 GCA_007657795.1 Dreissena rostriformis
ACGTTAGTAAACTAAAAATGTAACATGTTGTAACATTAATGTACATATTGATCTTTTATTTCGAATAGTAATTACGTTCTTGATTTATTTCCAAGTATCTTTATTTTGTTAAAATATGTACTGATCATCCAATTCATGCTGATTATCGATGGAATTTTATCGTTTTTTTTATAATTCACCGTTTTTCCGCGAATTTCTTTCTTCGAAATACGAAGTGCTATACCATTTATCCCCTTAACAATGTTCTGTGTCTGAAAGCCAAATGAACAGAACATAAATGCAAAAAAAGCTGAAGAATTCGCCTCTCGCGCGTGGCTTTTGTTGTTCTCGGTCATTGAAGTGTCATCCGTCATGAAAGTATCCGCATACCCGGCGTGCTGTTGTATACTCTATTTGGAATCTTTAAGGAAACTCGTGTAGGCTTAAACTTCTTTGAAAACTTCTTTCAATCACAACTGTGCGAACAATTGAGCATGATCTCAACACATTTCAATAGAGACAATCTTTTATATTAAATTCAGAACAACACTGAAAAGCAAAAAAAAAATCACATTTGTCAATATCGTTTAATCTAAATATCTCGAAATAATGAACTATTAACAAGAAGTGTTTGCATTCGATAGTTATCCAATTATTCCACGATTTAAATCATTACATCTTTATTGGATTTTCTTTTGTTACAATTACTTCCCCATTATCAAAAAACAAGTCGAACAAGACGTACCTAATGTTGTGTTTGTATTAGACAATAATATAACACACTTGAAGCGAATGTGAGTCATGGTGTACGTTTGTTTTTCTACAATTGTAACCAAACATTCCATTCAATGTTTTAAGCCAATTATATTCAGTAGCGGTATTCGTTTGGTGACAAGAAGAGAAGTGTATGAAAAGGTTCACTTCTATAAATGCTCACAAATTGCTGCATTAATTAGTCAGTTTTGTCTCTAAACGTTGTTTTCAAATAACTAATTGAATAACTTTATATAGAATTGTTCAGTATTTTTGTACAATTCCAAATTTAAATAATTATGTCATAAATTAAAGTGTATATTCTATTATATATTATAAATGTTCTGTTTAAAAGGTAAAACATCCCTCATTAAATCTCACTACCACCTAAAATACGTGGTGATTTAATCAATATTGCCGATGATAACAAGTTCACATTTATCTATAGCTTATATTACAACTTTTATTAATTTAGTATCTGCGAAGAAAATATTTCAGCAAAATCGCCAATTTTCTGTTTTGTGATATGTGCGCAGCTCATTTATTCCTTATTTACAACAAAAATATTGTTATTATCAATGGCCCAATTTATCAATAGTTCTGTCATCAAAACATTATATTTTAAAATGATTTCCTAATTATTTACCACTCTTAATGTATATTGTCCCATGCTTAGTGATTAATGGAGACATATTTTTTATTCCTGAGAAAGCAGAATCGAGTTCGGACCAGGCAGCTCTTTGAAAACTATTTATATACATGTATAATAAAAAAAATATACAACTTTGTTTTTAATTTGTCTAGGCTTTTAATAATTTAACATTAAAAAAACAATAAGTTGACACTCTCAAACATGGTGAACAATTAAAATATGCTGAAAATAAAATATTAAAATTCCTCCAAGAGTTGTTCTTTGTCTGGCTTCCAAAAATTTAACTGTTACTAGTGATATTTTCTGTGATTGAGCGACAGTACTATAAACCTGTTCGCTGAAGTTTAATACAGCTAGAGTGTTTTTTTTCATACATGCGATGGTTACATCTTTAATGGATTTGAGAAATAAACTGACGGACATCTTTTGGATAAGCTCAATTCAATTTACATTTCTAATGTTTATAGCGTTTCCTAGAACAAAATCGGCATGTATAAAGAAACTATAAAAAAAAAGAATAATGAAAATATTTCAAGCATGGTGAATGTATGTAAAACATTATAAAACATCGGCTAATATACAATATTAATGGTTAATAGTCTTTGTACTTGTATTGAGTCAATAATTGTACACGTAACGAACGAGCCTCGCTCTGTGAAAAGAAGGTTTAATGATTGTGCGTAAAGTGTCGTCCCAGATTAGCCTGTACAGTCCGCACAGGCTAATCAGGGACGACACTTTCCGCTTAAACTGGATATTTACTTAGAAGAGACTTTCTTAAAACGAAAATTATCATAAAAGCGAAAAGTGTCGTCCCTGATTAGCCTGTGCGAACTGCACAGGCTAATCTGGGACGACACTTTACGCACATGCATTCAACCCCTTTTCACAGAGCGAGGCTCATACATGTGTTAGAATGATGACTATACTGACCGTGTATGCGGATTGTCCTGCAATAGTCCGGGTACTTCGTTGTCACTGCTGTCTCAGGCACGCCGGGTATCAAATTGCCCGGGCCGTGAGACTGAACCACCGGTTTATCGTGCATTTTATACAATAAAAACGCTTATGTTTATGTAGGATTCGGTCGTTAATAAATGTTGTTTTTTTTAATTAGAGCACGTATTATGTTTATTTGATCATGTAACGTTTTTCACTTTACGTAGGCTTACGGTTACGATTTAATAGAACAGAAGCAACATATAAATTCACAATTTAAAGGCGGTCAAATGGAGCGGAGCACATCTTCGATAAGAAGAGGTATCTGACAATGTCTTTTCATTCATGTCTTTGACGTTTATTGTTACTTCCAAACACTCAACGTATTAAAGATGGTCCTTTTGTCTTTGAACAACGCACCCCTTTCTTATTTCGGCTGCCGTATGTTGAATGAAACACATAAAACTTGTGCGCACTAATTTAAACTTCTGTTAGCCTCCTACACAGTACATGCAAATTACAAAGTACACAGACTTTTGCAAAATGTATCAAACTATTTTGCAATTATTTTTCAATGCATTCGTTCACATAATAATATCAGCTTCACTTGAAAACGTGTATCCCGGTTCAACGATTGTGCAACGCTCGTAAATTATCCGCATTTACCTTTTAATCCCTATCATTAGCGAGATATGCTATTACAGCAAACATTTCCTCATTATCTACTAAATTAGAAACCCATTGCGATGAATATTGTATGTCTAAATAGACGGCCCCGCCCCCATGGCTTTCAACTACCTCAATTACCTGTACTTTTAGCAACAAGCCGTCTACGGGTAGCTCGGTCGATATTTTCGCCCGTTTTGATTGGTGGGTGGGCGGGAACGATCGGGGGATTCCGTGGATATTGTTTGGTGTATTCAGAAATACAATACGTTTGAATTGTCATATGTTTGATGTAGAGCAATTTATTGTGAACTTTTATTTATTTTAAATAGGTCGATGTCGTGTTTTAATAATGTTTATGATCTTCGATATTTGTTTGCTTATAACAATACTCTATGTTTTACTTTAGCTCCAGATTTCTGCTTAATATAATCGTTAATCGATCTGCAGCCCCTTCAAGCAAACATACGAGCAACACAATAACAAAATGTTTAGTTTAAACGTATTTATTAAAGTTCGATTGCATCGATAGCCTAAGGCTTATTTTAACGCTCTCGAGTCCGTTTCCTAAAAACAAGTAATTTTTGTCTTTGGAGAAGATCGAAAGAACGCTCCCACAGTGGGGATCGAATATGTGACCTCCCGGTCGCTTGGCGGCCACCATATCCACTAAACCACGGCGACCCTTAACAAAAGGGTTGTATGGTGTGATATCGCTCATACCTGATATAGTCACTTAGGTTACGAACTCGTATTGGATATGCACATCCGATTCACAAACACCATTTTAATATTTAACACTATAGGTAAAGAAAAATATAACAACATTAAATGTCTTTTAAAAAAAATGCGTCATTTTCAGGAGTTGTTATAAGACTCAGCAAGCGTACTGTTCTACTATTTTATAACATCATTTTAAACAGATGGGAAAAAAACTGTTCACTGCACTTTTGAAGAAGAACAGTTGGTCTCAAAATGATTCACCTTCAGATTTTGAACGAGACTCCATTCTTGGGAACCGTCTGTCTATCCAACCATCGTCAATGGAGTGGTTCGGACTGGCACCCTCGACAGGGCCCGTATTTTAGACGCCCGGCTGAGTCGAGGACCGTCGAGGACACTTCAAATCCCCCAAAGCACAATTGTGAATGGCAGTTTGTTATTCAATGTACAATGACACTTGTCAGTTTTAATTATCAACTAGCTAATATCCATTTTCGCAATTTAAAAGTTCATGGGATAACCATTGTTACAAAACGGAGAGAATAACGTCGTATTAAAGTTGAATTAATGAAGTTATCAAGACAATTAAATTTTTAGAGCCCCTTCTAGTCTTAGCATTACTTTAACAAAAGGAAAATCGATTAAGAAAATCAGTAACAGTGATTCGAATTTACTTTATTGAACTGTTAAATTATCTGAAGTTTCAACAAGAAATGATGGCTTATAATAAGTTTTAAGATGATTTATTTTTAACACTGTGGGAAAAAAATGAAATCAATTCAACGGTTTTTAATTGATATTTTGAGGTCGTCATCTAGACTAACGGTAATATGATTTGATATATGCTGCCACGGCATTTCACCAATACCTCAAGCTACAGCTATAGATTCCATGTCCTATTTGTTTTAACACTGCGAACATAAATGACATTGTCAGAAAAACACGCATATCTGTCATATATATAGAGAACACGTATTTTACTGATATAACATAAATACATTTTAGAAAATTTAACTTCAAACTGAGTCTACTTTATTATAACCACCTATAACATATGATCCGCGTTATGCGAAAATAGGTTGTATGTCATATGCGGCCAGCGTAGCTCAAAACCAGCCTGCGCATCCGCTTAGTCTGGTCAGGAGCTACGCTGTCCGCTATATAGTAACGCAAGTTTTCGTGTTGTCATAGGCGGACAGGGTAGCTCCTTACTACGCTGACCGCATATGACATAAGACCCTTTTTTGAATGACGCGTCTCATACAGTTACACATCCTTTCACCGGGTAGTTGCCAAGTAGGGACTGTTGAGATCAGTCCGTATGGTGTAAAAAAAAAGATAATAAAAAGTTCAATAACCAATCCAAATTAATTCTTTTGTGTGGTTTTAGGGAAATTTCAGCGATTTAAAAAACGATAATGCACTGTTTCAAAAAGTGAAAAACGTAACATTATAGGTCTGTGAAGTCGGCTATGAGGTCTGGCATCTGCATTCAGCTCTCAATTCGATAAAAGCAGAGCTAGCTCTGGGATCGAAATTCGGCTAAACAACTATATGTTTCAAGGGAAGTATTAGACCTGACTCTGTATTCGGCTCTGATTTCAGCTCTGTACTGCAAGTCTACGGCAGACATCGCCTTAAGTAACACATACAAGAAGCGATAAATACATAGACTCGAATACAGATCTCGCTTTAAGTTCCGTTCTGAATTCAGCTCTGCATTTAAGTCTATGTAACACACCACAGACACCACATTAACGCTTCAACCAACCGCTGTAAAAGAACACAACAAAGCAAAACGTACAAAGCGAATTCAGGACTTTCACTGAATTAAGCTCTGCATGGACAGCATTTGATACAAATCACAATCTCGCGAGAGGCGCTCGTTAATAAAACACCTACTGTTTAATACAGTTTAATGTCGATATCAGAGCTACCCCTGCAATAACCGAATAAGGTCACCGTGGCGTGGTTGATATGATGTCCGTCTAGCGACAGTGAGGTCACGGGTTCGATTCCCACTTTGATCGTTCCTTCGATCTCCCCTAAAAACAGCAAGTACTGGTTCGATAGAGTTTCACTAAGCCTAAGGCTTTCGATGTAATCGAGCTAAACTTAGTAGGTTTAAACAAATAACCGAACTGCGCTGGTGATGTCAGATCTCATAGCCAACTTCACAGCCAGCACGACATAATAACCCCATTGGAAAATATGTGTAGATGAATGTCGATCTCAAAGATAGGTCTGCCATAACCGAATTCAGTGCTGAATGCAGATGTCAGATCTCATGGACCTCAAAATTATAAACACAATTAACTGCTTAATTGTGAATGACGGTGTATTTTGACGTCATGGCGTTATTATTAACACGAAAATGCCTGGCTAAACCCTATACAAATGTTTCAAAACGGTGAAAAAAACATTATATAAAAATATAAAAAAAAAATGTTTATTTCGCTTGGATATTGATTGTTAACACACGTGATAATAGAAAATAACTCTAAACACTCGTTAATTAAAAGCGATACTCTACCGCAACCAATAAATACGCTCTTTATCACTTTAAAAGGGCGGTTTCATGCACAACCTTAACTAAGAAGGACCGTTAAATATAAATTTTAGCTCAAGTCAAGGAATATTCATTTTGAGTGAGATAAAATAAAACAATATTCGATTTAAAAACTTGTTTTGATGCAATCAACATAAAGAGTAGTCATCACGACATAAACGCAATAATTATAGGAGATATTACGACATATCAAAAAGGGATATGAGCCACGACATAGTCATCACCAGGCTTTCCTCAAATTCAGAATGTCATAAAAACTAACTTCTAGGCTCACTTTTCCGTTGTTGTTTTTTTTATACTTCTTTCGTTATTATTGTGTTGCCTATTGCATTGTTTAATTGTCGTAAAACATAATCAGTTTAAAGTTCACAGAGTCGAAGAATATTAACCTTGACAATATCTATTCTAAGTTCTAATGTGGGTCACGTGCGTCCCAAAACTAGGTAACCAGTTCGAATCTTAGAAAGCAATTTTAAACCATCTATAAGCCACCTTAATGACTAAATCTGGATAAACTTTGACAGATTTTCCATGGCAATATCTTAACCTGCATCCAAAAACTATGCCATCATGTTGAATCTTAGAAAAAAACAGTCCGCACAGGCTAATCCGGGACGACACTTTCCGCCTAATCTGGATTTTCGCTAAGAAGAGACATCATTTAAACGAAAAATTCCATAAAAGCGGAAATTGTCGTCCCTGATTAGCCTGTGCGGACTGCACAGGCTAATCTGGGATTACAATTTACGCACAAGCATTTTGACCAGTTTTCTCAGAACACGTCACATATGTGGTTCAATCTTTACAAAACACAGTCGAAATGTTTATCTTCAGAATATCAAGGTCATGTTTGAATATGGGTCAGGATTGATTAAAAACATGGTCACAAATCTTCGACTATTGGTGTATCGTGAACTAATATGTGCGGTTTAGGGCCTCTTGTTTGATATTTTACAACACTTTTACTATTATCCTAAACACATGTCAGTTGTTCGAGGAAATATTCCTTTTACGACATTGTATCAAACTCCTGCGTGCTTAGTTAAACCAATACAAAGAAGGTAAGGTATGAAAACCGATCAAACTATTAGCCTTCTTGCAATACCCATACAAGCTTGTTCGGAGAAAAACTGTGCATTTATGGATTGTCAAATAACTTGGCATACCTGACGAACATGGTGAGACGGAGACGCAAGAATCATGTCTTTATGTAGGTTTTATAGTCTACTGTAATAAGTCGACCTGCAACACTTTGTACGGAACACAACTTTGTTCAGAATTGATAGATTGTCAAAAAAATAATACCATTGCGAGGACAGGAACCAGCTCCCAATGGTTATGGTCAATGTCATAATTGAATGTAAAATCAATAAGCTAAGAAATGACCGAAAAGTGCTGTTATGCATTTTACCCAGCAAACATGCATGGCGTGTCAGTCTTTAAGCTCTGTAAAATAATGACAATTATGAAAAGGCGTAAAAAGACTTTCACTCGATAATGTTTCTGGATTTTGATATGTCCTATGTTACATTTATTTACTTGTTATTTAAATATTTTTTAATAAGCACGTCGCATAAAAAAGCTGACGCCCCATGCAGGTTTGCTTGGTTAGATGAACTCACCTACGGTGGACTACCACTGGCCTACTTATTTGTCGGCAATTGGACTACACGTGAAATTCCACAAATTTCTGATATCTAATCGGAAGGTTGAACAATTGTCAAACTAACACTGCTTATATTTAAAATTGCGTATGTTTCAACGGAATGCTAAAATAACAGGTACTTCTTATACGTTTGTGGTTAAAAATCACATTTCAATTAGTGAGACCTTTTAATATTGTATGATACTAGTAATTAAGTCCGATAAACTAAGATCGATTTAGAAATATGAAGTCACTAATGATTGATCAACTCTTACCCTAAACGTGCATTTATCAAAAACAACACCATGATATGAGGCGATAATTGCAATTCTTGCATTTTAATAATTATTTTATAAACAAAATAATTCTAAATTTAAATGTGTGTCATCGGTTGCAGATTTTGTGAATACGTTTGACAGTTTCATAGTGACTTTCTTCATTCTGTAAAAAAAAAACACGGAATCGCTCCTACGATATTAAACAGATCAACAGGCTTGTGCCACGCAGGCGCGTTTTGTGGCCTTGCCACTACACTAAATTAACGACTTATCCCATAATCCAATTAAATTTCCATAAAAGAATGTCAATTTAACCATGGACAAGAAGTTTGTTTAAACGTATGTTATGTTCATTTATTTGTTTTTGCAGAATAATGTTTTTGGAATGAAGTTAGAGCGCTATCAATTTAGAGTTTCTTAACTTTATTTCTTTTGTAGATTTTGCATAAAACTGTCTGTTTATCATGACCGGTATTCCAAACCACATTGCTGAACAGAAAATGTTCAACCCATGTATTCAATAGGCAATGTGTATGCCTTTAAATATAACAAATGTAAATATTAATAATGTTATATCATTAGCTTATTTGTGTTCTTTGTTATTCACATTGAGTCAGCCCACAGGCGTTTAGTTTTAAACTACATGTATTTATTTTAGCTCGATTGCGTCAAAAGCCTAAAGCTTATTGAAACGCTCTCGAGTCCGTTTCCTTGGACCATAACCAGTACTTGGTGTAGTTTGGATAGATCTAAAGAATGTCCCAACAGTGTGGATCGAACCCATGACCTCCCGGTCGCAAGGCGGACAACATGTCCACTACGCCAGACTTTTAGTGTAATACACATGTTTACTTTAATTTTTCTACATGAACCTGAAAAAGGTAGCAACATAAGCAAATATGGCTGCCACGGCACGGTTCCAAAACTTTGTCAAATAAAAGAAACATGAAAAAAAAAAAAAAAGGTCTTTATTTTATTTCATAAAATATATTTATTGTTTTAAATAGAGTAAATGTTAGGTGAATTATACAGCCGCAAAATTGAGAAGTTTATACAAATGATTTGAATACCGGTAATAGGGTCAACCAGCATACACCCGGCCCGTGTTTCTGCTCCGTCAAATGAGGCTGACAAAAAATGAAAGGGAGACTATCATTACTAGTACGTAATGAAATATGATCCAAGAGGAGTTTCCCTTATACGTGTGCCAAATACGGGAGTTGCAACGTATCAGTATTTTGTTTATTTAACACGCATAATATTTTCACATAAAATACGCGAGTTGTTTGTTGAGAATATTACATTTTGGGAATATTACCGATACCACAAAGGTTGTATAATCAAATGCACACGGTATTTTATTTATGATTTGTCACGATGTTCTTGAAACGTACATAAATGAGTGGCAAATTTCACTATGCAAACGGATAACAGAACAAAACATTTATATATATATAAGCAATAATAGCATGCGTTAAAAGTAGGCACAAACAAATTACATCCTTTCAGAGAATGAAAAATGTACAAGCACAAGAACTATTCATGTTTTTGCGAGAATGTCACATGGATGAGGTAAATGGGACCACATAATCTCAAACGTTGTTTAATAATTGCAATAATTATTTCATTATTCTGTACCTAATTTGTTTTAGTTGAAAGATATAATTATTTCAGACTACATATACGATAAGATATAACCTCGTATTTTAAAGCATTTAAACCGTACATAGTTAGTTTTCTTAACAATGATGTATTATATAGTTATACAAATGTATTAGAGAAAAGGCAACCGAGTGAAATATTTATTTATTTATTTGTTTATATATTAGTAACATGATTAGGTGAGAAAAAGTGCATGCAGCGACTACCCCCAATAACTCGAACTTTTCGATTTACATGTATAGCTCTACAATGGTTTGATCTGGCATGCGTTCTGTCTGATATCCGGATTTCTTGAAAATTCACGAACATATTCGACAATCAACCCGATCATCGCGACTGGGTCTAGTCTTTTATTTAAGGCAAGTGACCAATTGCCTAAACAATACAGGACAATATATACAACACGAAGTAAAACATTAAAACATTATTATTAAAGCTTTACATTGATAGTTCCACGGCGGGGATCCCAGCTTTAATAGTATGATATGTGATTTGGAAAAGAACGACACTGGTACATGTCGTCAAAATCTCATAATTCATTTCTGTTGCTATAGCAGCAGTTTAAACCCGCTGAAAGGCCTGCCAATCCTTACACTAAGTCCACAATAAATCACAAAACACAAAACTAAAAATAAACATTGACATCATAAATTTGATAATTCAAATTAAAAATTAATACACGAGAATATAAATCGATCGTATTGCATTTTAAATACTCAAGGGTTCAATTTTGCTACCGCAGCAATAGAATAACAACTTTCAGAGGTGGGATAATTTAAAGTGCCTCGCTCTGGGAAAGATGGTTTTATGCATGTGCTTAAAGTGTAATTTCAGATTCGCCTGTGCAGTCCGCACAAGCTAATCAGGGTCGACACTTTCCGCTTTTATTGTAGTTTTCGTTTAAAGGAATACTCTTCTTAGCAGAAAACCAGTTTAGGCGGAAAGTGTCGTCCCTGATTAGCCTCTGCGGACTGCACAGGCTAATATGGGACGACACTTTACGCACAAGCATTAAACCCCATTTTTCATAGAGCGCGGCCTAATTAATACCAGCTTAATCCCTCCTTGCTGACAATATTCCAGAACTAAGAATCGAATTGTAAAAAAATCCATATCATCGTAAAACATCTCAGGAAAAAGTCGTAAATGAAGATGTAAATTGCCCGATTACATAACTTTGATTATTATGCAAAATATAGATAAAACTTAAACAATGACAATAATTGTTAATTTGACTAACCGTGTGCACTACTTTAAGCTTAAACGTGAATCTATTACATAAACAATTTTACATTAATTATTTGTTAATGTCAAGTGTAGAACATGTTGAAACACTAGCAGATCCAAATACTTCACTTAGTTATTTACTTAACAAAATTAATGAAGCGTTTAACGTTGACGCACCATTAAAAACAAAAAGAATAAAATCTGATCGTCTA
Organism: Dreissena rostriformis; assembly: GCA_007657795.1. Lineage (NCBI taxonomy): Eukaryota > Metazoa > Mollusca > Bivalvia > Myida > Dreissenidae > Dreissena > Dreissena rostriformis. Next base: position 15,952 of record VMBQ01000798.1, read on the forward strand.
CCCAGTTGGTTTACAGCGGAAATTAGACACGAAATCAAAATTCGCGATTGGTTAAAAAAGCATCATAAAATAGACGAATACAAGAAACAGCGAAATCATGTAACATTCCTAATAATGAAAAGTAAAAGGCAGTTTTATAACCAATCGGTGAAGGAAAATGCATCAGTTCAGCATCTATGGAATACTCTTAATGCCTAAACAAGGCCACAAACTTCACTAACTCTTCCAACAAGAATAAGGATAAATAATAAAGATATTGAAAATGTTGAAGATATTTTAGAAGAGTTTAACAATCATTTCATCAACATTTCCAGTATAGTTTTGAAAAGAAAATATGACCCAAACATTTATCAAACTTTTAAAACATTTTTAGACAAAAAGAAAGGAATCAATGTATTTGACATTCCTCAGATTACGATATTTGACGTTCGGAAAATAATAGACTCTCTCAAAATATCCAAAACTGCCGGTATAAACAATATTGGCGCTAAAATTCTCAAATATTGTGGGAATACCATTGTAGGTCCGATTACTTCTATTATTAATTATTGTATAAATAATGGAATTTTTTCTGACCAGTTTAAAGATGCATATGTTTTGCCAATACATAAAGGTGCAGATAAAAGTGATCTTAACAATTATAGACCAATTTCTATTCTCCCAACAATTTCGAAGATATTTGAGAGACACATTACAAATCAACTTAAATCATATCTTGACAAGCATGAACTACTCCACAGTTACCAATCTGATTTCCGCCAAAATCATTCCTGTTCAACATCCTTGATTCGCCTTGTAGTATCATGGTTGGATCAATTTTCCTGGATCTCCGGAAAGCATTCGATTTAGTAGATCATGACATTTTACTTGATAAACTCAGCATGTACCATTTTTGACAATGCTCTTGCTTTGATGAAATCTTATCTTTTTAATAGAAGACAGTGTATAAAAATATGTTCCAGAAAATCGTCGTTTCAATATATCAAAACCGGTGTACCACAAGGCTCTTTACTTGGGCCTATTTTATTTCGTATTTACATTAATGACATCCCATCCTTCGTTAAACACTCAACAATTGATCTTTACGCAGACGATATATAGTAGACAGTATAGCAACATGGTGCACCTTTAATAACATGCCAATTCATACAAACAAAACTAAGTGTATGATTTTATCAAAAGCTCGTAGTTCTACTGACAATCTTAGACTTAATATTAATGGCATTATCCTTGAACGAATCAAAGAATTTAATTTACTAGGAGTTACGATTGATGAGCATCTTACATGGCAATCGCAGATAAACAGTGTATGTCGTAAACTTAACTTTAAACTGGCCTTATTTAAACGAATTTACTCTTTTATTAACTTTGAAACAAAGAAACTATTTTACAACTCATATATATTAACGACTATGAATTATTGTTGCGCATGATGGTGTTCAGCAACACAGTCACACTTACGTAAAATACATTCGATACAAAAACGAGCTGCTAAAATAGTACTGAATAAACCATATTCAACTCCTTCAGCTCCCTTATTCAAAGAACTTGGTTGGTTGACATTTAATAACAGATGTACTTTCCTAATTGGATCTATTGTTCATAAGTTTGTAATAGGCGCAATGCCCTCTTATTTCAATAATGTTATACATATCTCAAATAACAATGTGTACGCTCTTAGATCCATCACACACACTGATATATCATCTATTCCGTTTAAAACAAATTATGGAAAACGAGCGTTTTCGTTTCGGTCACGAACCATATGGAATTCAATTCCAATAAGCATCCGACAAGTGTCTTCGAATACTACATTCAAAATAAAATTTAAAGAATACCTACAAACAAATCATTGATATATATGTATGCTCATTTGTTAATTTTTCTATGTTAATACTTTGTTGTGATGTGTCTGATGTGATTTATTTGAAAGATTAATTTTTGAAAGATTGATTTTTGTATCATATTTTGCATATTTTGTATTATCATAATCATCATCGTCATCATTATCATCGTCGTCGTTGTCTTCGTCGTCGTCGACGTCGTCGGAATTGATAAGGAAGTTATTATAACATTTAACTGTATAGTTCATTTTCTTTTTTCCCTTGTATGTTCGTATGCATGTTTCAAAATATATACTTGTGTTTTGTTACTGAAGACCACATTGTAAAAAAGAAATTATTTCTTAATGTGAATTCTTCATGAAATAAAGTTATTATTATTATTATTATTATTATTATTATTATTATTATTATTATTATTATTATTATTATTATTATTATTATACTGTTGGAGTGTCGTAGTAGTATACACTTGAAAACAACGTTTGAGCCGCATTATACGAAAATTGGTCTTATACCATATTCGACCAGCGTAGCTCCAGACCAGCATGCGCATCCGCTCAGTGTGGTCAGGAGCTACTCTGTCCGCTTATGATACCACGAAACCATCCTGACCAAAAGGCGCGAATGCGCAGGCTAGTTTTGAGCTAGTCTGGCCGCATGTTGCGTTATTTCCATTTTCGCACTTCGCGGCTCATTTAATATGTTATCCCGACAATATGGTAAATAAAAAGTTAAATGTTAATTATTTAAGGGTCATCCGATAAAGAGACGATATTTCAGTAACAGAATGGAACGGTCAATGCGTGGAATTATGATGTTATAGGAATCTCTCTCCTGATGATGTTTCTTGAGTTTCATTTTTCATATATATGAGCCTCGCTCTGTGAAAAGGGGGTTTAATGCATGTGCGTTAAGTGTCGTCCCAGATTAGCCTGTGCAGTCCGCACAGGCTTATCAGGGACGACACTTTCCGCTTGTATGGTATTTTTTTCGTTAAAAGGTAGACTCTTCTTAGCAAAAAACCAGTAAAGGCGAAAATTGTCGCCCCTGATTAGCTTGTTCGGACTGTACAGGCTAATCTGAGACTATATTGTACGCACATACATTAAGCCCCATTTTCACAGAGAGAGGATCGTACATTTTTAAACCGGTAACGAGAACACGGACGACAGACTTGGTCCTAATTTAGTCATACACCATTTACTGAATTTTAAGTGTACAGAACATGAACATAATAGCATTGAAATTCAAATAAAACACAAAAGAGATTGATTACAATTCAAATAAAACATTAATTAAATAGATACATATTCAATTCAATTTAATTCCGATTGATTCACGGGTTCGACATCAACCAATAAAAAAGCTATCTGATAAAATAAACAAAAACATATTCCACTACATCTATATTTTTTTTAAACAAAGCATCATCATTATAACTTTATGTTACATGCGACATGTTTGGTTTAAGGAGCCCAAAATAAAATAGCTTTGTTATGTTCATTTTATATTATGTTTATTCAATTGGTTTTTACTTTATAAACTTGAACGAGATGTAACATAGAAACATAGAAATGCCTGTGCTTGGCTCTGACCGATCCATTCTACATGATTCAGGTTTATCGTGTGATTTAAGCTTAAAGACAGTTCGGGAAGGTTGTACTTTTATTGCAGATTTCTGAATAGTTTAAGACACGGATTGCTGTCATGTTTCACTTACGTGTTCAGTGGAAAAAATGTCACTTCTTCAGTCCGTCCGAACTTCCGTCACACTTTATTGTTCGGGCTATATCTCAGTTAATACCTGCTGACATTCAACAACAACAAATCAGAGTTAAGGGACTTTTAGATTTTTGAAATGTATATATATTGCGCAAGCCAACACTTGTTTATCCGGGCTATTTCTCGGCAACAACTATATGGAACTCCACACAATCTTAAAAGAAGCTTTATTAGAATCTAAATATTACCAGGAAGTGGAATGCATTCTATCAGTGTGGTCAACTTCACAGAAATTTCTCTGGATTATAGGATTGGAATAAATGTAATGTATACATATGATCTAATATTGTACATACAATGTAATGCACAAAGGCGAGCGGACGTAACCGGCTCACTATTCTTGAACCTAAACCTTGACGAGTTGTCTCCCTCACTAAGATTTAAAGGACACGTTGGTAATTCTATCACCGAATATATAGCAGTTACCATATGTAAACTTTTTGAAGAAGACGTCACGAGCTTGAAAGTATTCTATAATGCATACATTGTTGTCCAACGTGTTAAATATTCTGAATAGACTCCAATTAAACTTTATGGGAAAATTCATGTCGAAAAGAAGTGCGCATTCTAACAGGATGTTTCGCTTCCTGACTTTTGCCGGAATTATTGGGCTTTAGGAGATTTGAAGACATCAGATGGCGTTTATAACTCTGTACTTGCTGGTCCTGGATATTTGTTCAGCAAGTACTCGCTTCATTGAATTGAAAAACCTTTAGGAGAAGCTTCATTATCAAGAGGAGATTTACATATTACCTGAACATTCTGATTTAATGAATGTTCAAACACGGATACGCCCAGCAAACACGCAATAATGGATCCCATGTGAGCTGCTATTGGGAATGCACTTGTGGGTTTGCCATTAGTGTGCCCATTTAGTAAAAACCAATTTATTTTAGCTCGATTGCATCGAAAGCCTAAGGCTTATTTGAAACGCTCTCGAGTCCGTTTTGGGACTAGAACCAGTACTTGGTGTCTATGGAAGAGATCTTAAGAACGCTCACACAGTGGGGATCGAACCCGTGACCTCCCGGTTGCTAGGCGGATACCATATACACTACGCAACGGTGACCATAAGGGCGTCCCTGATGTCTATACAGGTCCCGTATGGGGCCCATGTAAGCACGTTCAGAGTATATACTGTACAAAGATGGAGGTCGCCGTGGCGTTATGGATATGGTGTCCGCCTAGCGATCGTGAGGTCATGGGTTCGATTCCCACTGTGGAAGCGTTCTTCAGATCTCCCCCATAGACTCCAAGTACTGGTTATGGTCCAAGGAAACGGACTCGAGAGCGTTTCAAATAAGCCTTAGGCTTTCTCTGCAATCGAGCTTAAAGAAATAGGTTTAAACAAAAAGATGGGACCCTTGCAGAAAATACATATTTCTTAACAGTGCGCTATAAATTGAAATAACATATTTAAACGGCTCAGCTAATAATATCACTCTTATTGTGTTTGTTCCGTTCCTAAATGAATGGGAACTGAATAGTAAAGGCACTTATTAAAATATATGTTCTTATTTTTGGAAAAAAATTCTATAAATATTCTAGGAACCAATAAATAATATTTCAAAGATTCTTATATAATAATAATTAAAAAAAAACATGTAAGTCAATTGCCTGCAATGGAATTCGAATCTGTGTCATCTGTGCCATTTGGCAGTTAAATCTGAGTCCCTCCCACTAGGCCATCCAGGCTCTAGTAATGCAACTTGTATTTTAAACACTCTGTTACGAATAGAAGTATTTTCCAAATCGTCAAGGAAATTGATTACAAACGCTATATTAAATTACCGATTTCTATGGAGGATTCAGGATTGCAACATTTTTTCGTGATATCTATACTTGCCATGAACATATACAACTGTCATTTATTGCATGTATGATTATGTTATGACCAAAGAGGTAACTGTGTGAATGTATGAACCGATCGATTAAAATATGTGTATGTTAAATGTTGAGAATGGTTTTAGCGATAGGCTTAAGCAATGTTGAAGTTCAATACATTTTCAGTTCTGTTCTGTTCTGTTGAGTTAATCTGTTTTATGTGTGTGTTTTGCAAAACTGATTTTGAAAATGTATTTCATGTTCTTCTAATATGCACAACATACTTAACCTTCGTGAAAGGTATATACCCATTAAGTACTATACATCCGCTTCTACAAATAAAGTTATTGTAATCATTAGCTCTCGGGAAGAAAAGTTGTTCGGGAGTACTGCTATGTTCTTGTATTATGCTTTTGAAAGAAGAAATGCGTTACTGAATAGCAGTTAATTATCAATAGCTGTACCATTACATATATATGTCTGCATATATGTGTATTGAAATTTGTGACTGTGCGATGTTATTTGCACTTGCAAGGGCCGGAGGCCACATAGCAATTTACATTGAATCTTGAATCTATTAAATTACCGATTTCTATGGATGATTTTCCGTTAAAGAACCTATATTGTAACATTTTTTGTGAAATATCTGTACTTGTCATGAACATATACAATTGTCTTTTATTTCCCCTCCTAGGGCAATACCAGCGGGAAAGTCAGGAATATGTCTATTTTGTTTAGTGTTGTATGCCTAAAATTGCATTGATTGATTATGTATTTGTATTTCTATATCCATGTAATTGTCTTTCTTTTACCTAGCTTTTTACTCTTGTTTTACTGTTTACATTTGTTGTATAGTCGGTTCAAAAGCTTCACAGCTTATGTTATTTGTTATTGTCTTGCCGGCTCAAATTACAATTTATTTGATTTGATGAATTACTTGTATGATTATGTGATGAACACAGAGGTAACTGCGTGAATTTGGGAACCGACCGATTAAAATATGTGTATGTCAAATGTTTAGAATAGTTGAAACGATAAGAGTGCAATGCCTAAGTTCAATTTAATTTCAGTTATGTTCTATTTCTGTTATGTTGAGTTAATGTGTTTTATGTGTGTGTTTACATCGATTATAATATATACAGTCTACTTTTCTGTACTTCTGATATCTTGCACCATTACAAGCATGAGGACATCCAAATTATCATATCACTTTTACAGTCAGTTGGATTCTTTACTGAATAATCACAACGACCAAATTTTGTATAAAACAATAACAATCAATGTGAGGTATTGTCGAAGTTGAATTCATGAATACTCCTGTAAGACGTATATAGGGCCCATATCGTAAACGAGAAAGCCTATCGTTGGCCCATACAGAACACATTTTGTATAAAGGCATGCGCATATACTAGAAGTATTCACGTAGAAACTATTTTGTATATTAGTAACCACTGCCTTTGGGACCCCTATTGGTGTATATGGTCATACCCATGTGTGGCCCGCATGAAACCCGGTTGCAAATCCCATGCTGGTTCCATAATTACTGTCTATATAGGACTCATGTACATTCCAATATTGGCCCCGTATGGGTTCCCATAATATATGACAGGGCTGAACGGAAAACTGCAGTATCTCCTTCTTTATTTAATATGAGTTACAACAGTCTTCCGTTCACCCCTCGATGTGTTGGTTTGGTGGTAACTTGCATTACAGTTCCTGGTGTAATTGTGCCAGAACGGTTTATCCGCATATACTTGCGTTTTGCCTATACTGTTCTATGAGGAGTTTCATTTTAAAAGAAGATATACGTACATTACCAGTACGTTTTCATTGAAGATTTTTCTTACAATTAAGGGATTTCAAAGTTTGGACACAACTCTTTTTTTGGGGGAACTGCAGCATGCAATTCGTTCAGTGAAAAGCATATAACTCACGGACTCTAGATGACAATATACGCTCCGTGATATAACTGTAAGATGGGTTATGGGATGGTGATCAGAACAATCAGGGACTTATTTGTGTGTATAAGCCCTTGAAATAATGTAGAAGATCCTTCAGTCGGTCATATATTCTAGCATCCTATTCTGAGAAAATTTAATGATATATGCCTGTCTCTATATTTTAAACCGTACTACAAAATTAGCTTGTATGATTGTGCGTGTTTCGGTTGATTCAGTTCCTGTTACGCATGCGCATTGGCTACTTCTCGTGTGGTCGCCATTATACAAAATGTCTAACCAGGTACTTAATTTTTCAATAACTTCATTATTTCTATTACTGTCAGGACATTATTTGACATTTATGTTTTCTCTTTCAGTATGAAAGCAGTGAGACGAATCCCAAAACCCTGTAAGTGTTCAAAATTCATTTGTTTTGTAAACATCCGGCTTAACGTATTGAAATGAAACGTGTGTACTTTTGTGTTTTTGCCTTGTTTCGATTTGTTTATCTGGTAGTTTTTCACGATTTTCCCTCATATTTTACAAAGCTACGTGGGGAATTTGGACCCTTCAGTGACGGAAGGCCTGATCATGACGCTTTTCGGACAGATCGGACCTTGTAAAAGCTGTAAAATCATTCTCGAGGTGAGATTTTGTTTTTTAAATTACCTCCCTTTGTCACAGCTGAGGTATCGTTTTGGTGACACAAAATTAACATTGTTTGGTCATATCAATGGCAGTCCTTCTACACGTCTTAAGCATGCTGCTTAAGAATAAAAAATGGAAATGTCAAACAAAATAAATGTTATTTTAAATTGACTTCCTCGATCATATAATAAATTAAGTTGAAATGAAGTTAATAAGAACCTCACAGAATGAACTCCGGCAATCAGTTTGATCCTCCTCTCAGTCATCCAGGATTTTTTTTTTTTTTTTATTCCGGAATTTGACAGTACCTGCGGATTTGTTTATTTATTTGTTAATTTACCTTAAATTGGAAAAAGAATTGGTTGATTATAACTTTTGAAAATTATTGATATATCTTACAGAAAACAGATAATACTGAACATTAAGATATCACTTAAATGGATATTACACCTTCAAACATTTTTTGTCTATACTTTCACAGCAGCTCTATTTCCAAACAGGGTATTTCCGGGCCGGACTTATTTCGAGTTTGTCAAACAAGCTTGTTGCACAAAAACTTTTACACCATGTTGTAAATTTGTTGCTGTTTTTTTACATGAATTTATAAAATTAGAGTAGTAAATAACTTTGTATTTACATGTGTTATATTTACTTGGTTGGGGATTAAAGTTTGCAAGTGCTCAGGCACATAAAATTCAACATGTGGGATGCTAGGAGAAGTTTTTGCATTACTTTTTTCTAGTTTCTAGCCCGGTTTTGCTACCATTTTAGAAATGTTGCAGAATCAAATTTAACTTGCCCAAAACAACGTTATTAGTACATAGCGAATTTTAGTATATTTATGCATTGATAAAACATTACACAATAAAGTTAAAACTTGATTCTGTTTTTATGCTCCCCATGTATATATATATGATAAGGTTTGAGGTCACTGGGGGCAAGGTCACCAAGGCTTATAATAGATTTTTCAAGGTCAATTTTTTTTTATCTTTTTCCCCACAAAATTAACACATATATCGACAAAGCATCATTGGGGAGCATCCATCAGTTTTACTGATATCCTTGTTTTCACTGGTATCAATATCTGAAAACAAAGTGAACACCAGATCTTCATGTGTCTCATCACTGTCCATGTCTATATCATGATATGATCTTCAATGTGATCTGGAAAAAATAATGATGTAATGGCATATATGATTATCTTATAAGATATAAATTATCCCAATTGTATCTTAACAGAGTGTGGAGTTTGCAATAGCCAAAAGGATTTTGGCTAGTGAAAATCCATTTGGGCTAGTGGGAATTAAAAAAATTATATAGTTGGGCTAGTAAGAAATTTTACTTTTTATATATGTGTATTAGAATTTGGGCTATTACGTTAAAATCTGAATTTTGCACACTGTCTTAATCAAGTAAACACAATGTCAAATTAAAAATATTACTTTGAAGTAGAAGGATACTTTTCTGTCTCCAAATTATATAATGGTTTCGTAATACAGATACAGATCCAAAGTTAAAAACTAAATGGTCAACTTCATTATCTTCTGTGAGAAATTGATCTGATCCTAAGATGTTTCATTTTCTTAAAAATGAATCCCCCAATATTACATTATTTTTCCCCAAATTAAGGGCTGGCATTCAAAGATACACCTGGAAACAATGTCTTTTTATATATACCATGGTATTCAGGATAATGTTAAAATTTCTGGAATTAATGTAACAAGTCTTTTAGTCAGAAATTGCATATCGTTAAACTGCAAGTTTTCTTGTCTTTTGTTTTGAATAATTGTTTAAAGGTTTAGTTAAACAGAGAAAATCTGATTAAACATAAAGGTCATAATAAAAAGTGACTAACACTTAAGTTGCATTTTGGATATTCCTTAAACAAGTTATCACTTTCTCTTGCTTATTTAACAAAGGTCTGTCAATGATTCATGTTAATAATCATCATGAATTTTGAGAAACAGTTTGTTTATGTTTAAAGTTAAACCACTGACATTTTTCTGATGTTTTTTTGCCCATTCTGGAACTATACTATTGCAGTCAATTTTTGCATATGTGTTATAAGTACTTATAGTAAGCCAAGTCATGAACATTCCAGGCGGGATAACAAATACTCAGCCAGTTTGTAAACTCATTGCTTAAAGCTCAATTTTAACACTTTTGGAAACTTTATAATATTAAAGATAATTGTTTGAGATGCGGAATAAAACTATTTGCAACAATTAAGCGTTACGCCTTATGCCATAAATCACCGGGTAAATCTTCCAATAACGCACTGTTTTCTAAAAGCTGGACTGACTTACCTCCCTTGCCGTGACGTCACACATGTACATCCGCTATGTTTAACACCGTTATTTCTGCCGAGACGATCAACTGCATTGCTATTACATCAATACTTTTATGTAAAATTATGGATTTTTCTGACGAATCTGATCATTATGAAGATGAACTGCATGAAAATAGATCGTATATGTACAGTTCACGCCATTTTATCAATTAAAAAAAAATCATATTTAGAACAGACTCCTTTTCCCAAAATGGCTGCAAAAACCCCCGAAATGTTTGTTATTAGATTTTTCATCATCTTTCCAAATAACTGTATTCTTCATTTGAAAATAAATACAAGTAAAAAATCGTATTATTATAACACATACTTTAACTTATAACAATAATTCTAATCATTTGCATCCATCGATGTAATTACCTTGATGCTCTAGCTGTTCATCGCGCATGTTTTTGTTCTAGTTCGTAATCTTTTCCACTTATGCATAGTGCAAATGTAAAGTTCAATAAAATTGTCAGAAGACAAAAAACACACTACCGTATTTTTCGGGGTATAAGACGGGACTTTTTTCCGAAGCGTCTTATTTATGGACAAAAATGAAAAACAGAATATCCGATTTTTTGCAAAAATGCGCGACTGATAATCATTAGCGGCAATTTGATTGCCTCTGAATTACCCCCGTGTCACTATAAATCGATAATTTAATTAGTGTATTGCAGTTTTATGGCTTTGTTATACCTGCCACACTAATCCTTATGTGTATTACCCCACGATACAATCGTGGACGAGTGGTCAGTTAGGCCTACTTAAGAGACTGGTGATTGCAACCGGGTGTAATCCTCCTGACAATCTTGCTTTTCATGCCTTATATTATCAAAATATTTTTTGACACAGAAAGCGTTTAAAAAAATTAATTTTGAATTTATTAAATATATTACAAATATAAAAATTAATGTCTTGTTGAATTCCACAATAAGAATAACAATTTGTAATCCACAGTCCTTATGTATATTTCGTTTTCTTTCCTTTGTTCCGACAATAAGCGCACAAAAATTATGCGGTAATGTACAACATCACGCTAAACGCATGGAAAGAGTGCGTGTACTGATTTTTGGATACAAACTTGGTAGCGCAGAGAACGTTGAGATCTGTTGATTTCGGTTAAAAGTTTAATTGGTCTTTTAAACACAATTATATCACGAATAATTTGAAATGGACATTTCCTCTAAATTAATTTCAAATCAAACACGACGTATCGTTTTCGTTACGGTCTAAATTATGTGGTACAATAATACGATTAATAAGACAATTTGCAATCGCAAACGGTTTGTTATTAAAGTGATTGTTTGTAGAACAATTCGGGATTGTTAGCAGATATAAAAGGAATATGTCTCCTTTTCCAAATTTCAACATGTATTTCACACCCAGACTCCATGCAGTTTTCAGATCATAATCTCTGTGATTTATTACTCGAACTTGTTAGTTTCTGAACACGTGTGCTACTGAAAATAGCCATCGGGATTGTGTTTTATGTCCCAAACAAGCACACAGTGGCAACGACCCGTGGTTTGATCACCAAAAGTAAGATAAGCACGTGCACTATTAAATATTATGTTGGTCAGTACAAACCCTCTACCGAAAACCGCCGACTGCGTCTTTGTTTTATTACCCAATCAAGCCCTGAACATCCAATATCCTGTGTATTACGACACACAAACTTTAGATAAGCACGTGTCGTCTGTCAAAACAATAATTGTATAGGTCAGTTAACATATCAAAGTAGCTCACACAGTTAAGTCCCGTATATGATCTCGGAAACTAGACTTGCATAAAGCATTTAAAATAACGATATTTATTTTCAAACGAATTTTAAAAACAAATGAGAACCATCCGACATACACCATACACAGACGACACAAAATAAAAATAATTTTGACAATTTAAATACAAACAAATGTTTAAATACAGAATATGACTTGTACATTTTATGATATCTTTAATATAATTAAGTTGTTTATTGGTCGTTGCAAAAGAATATGAATTGTACACGATCCTTTTTGTGTGCAATAAGTATACAGTACAATAATTGTTTCAATAATAAGCGAACTAAAAGAGTGTAACGATAACGATACAGCGTGTTTGATTTTTATTTTATTCAAAGGAATTGTCAATGGGAAATAATTTGCGAGATACCCCGGTACTTTGGTTGAAATTCGCTAAGAATTTTTTTATTGAAATTAAAAGATCCAAATGTTGTCAGCGCTTCGATTTTTTTCTTTGTTCCAAATAAAAACACCCAAACCACTTTTCGCAGGCTTTTTATCAGGAAATAGGAAAATTCACAAAATACCCATGTACATGTGCAATATTTATTTGTCGCAACAGAACAAGCACTGTACAACACGCGCGCATAACGCGTCAGGTGATTTACAGAATGTTGAATGCCTTCGTCCTGATAAGGCGCTTATTTCATCAAATCTTTAAAATTAAACATATGCCGAATGCGTTTGATACTTTAGAAAAAATGGAGAAAGTTTGTGTTTATGAATTTGAGGAATGTTTTCGTCAAGATTTACCAGAATTTAATGTTAACAATGGAAATCGGCCATATACGGGATTATCATTGTTTTGACAGATGACATCCGATGGTAATTGTATGAAGTATGCAGTGAAGCTGACGAAATGTTAACACAATCGCGCAGAAGTAAATATATCAGCGTTTTATCTGTATCTGCTTAACCAGTGACAAAAAATCACGAAAATATCAATAAAAACAGAAAAATAAAACCAGAATTCTGAAAATTCGCTTATCTTCTACAGCGGACGCGAAAATGCTTGTTCAGCTGTGACGTCACACAGCAGGTGAGAACAGGGGAGATAAGTGAATCAACGCTTTGCGAGTTACTATCATAAAAGTCAACAAAATCATTTTTTTTATGTTAAACACAACACTAAAACATTATTTACCCGATAATTTAATCATATTTCAATGTAAATAGCCTTAAATATATTGACTTTTGATTTTCTTTGAAATTGACCTTGAAACAATTATGCATAACAAATTTGCTCAGGCTGGCTGTTGTGTTTTTTGATTGATAAAGGATAATTAAAATGATCTTACAGGGCTTTTTTTTCCATCTTTGTAAGGCGGCCTTGGCCCCCTTATTTTGTGAAAAAAAGGAGCCCCGCACTGTTTAAATTGTGAGTTGCAAACTTTTTTAAAAATTGAAAATTTTAGTCTCAATTCTTTAAATTGTGAAAATTGAGTTGCTAACTTCTCAAATTCGTGAAAAACGGTAATTCTCTAACAAGAAGAAAAAGCCCTGTCTTAACAATCAGATAACATGCCAACAGTGGACATAAGGTGAAATGGCTCAGCATTACTATTGGACATTTTTATGCTCCCCCAAAATTTTTGGGGGGAGCATATAGTCGCCGCTTCGTCTGTCCGTGTGTGTGTGTATGCGGGTCCCTCCGGAAATTTGTACGGGCTATTTCTCAGCAACTAATGACCGGAATTCAATGAAACTTAATGGGAAGCTTCACTACCAAGAGGAGATGTGCATATTATCAGCCAGTTCTGGTCGGATGATTTTTCACAGAGTTATGGCCCTTTGAAATTTACATTAACTGTACATATAGTGCAATTCTTGTCCGGGCTATTTCTCAGCAACTAATGACCGGAATTCAATGAAACTTTATGGGAAGCTTCACTACCAAGAGGAGATGTGCATATTATCAGCCGGTGCTGGTCGGATGATTTTTCACAGAGTTATGGCCCTTTGAAATTTTCCATTGTACATATTGTGCAATTCTTGTCCGAGCTATTTCTCAGCAACTTATTACGGGAATTCAATGAAACTTTATGTGAAGCTTCACTACCAACAGCCTGGGCAACAGGAGATGTGCATATTACCAGCCGGTTATGGCCGGATGATTTTTCACAGAGTAACAGCCCTTTGAAATTTTCCATTGTACATATAGTACAATTCTTGTCCAAGCTATTTCTCAGCAATTTATTACGGGAATTCAATGAATATTTATGGGAAGCTTCACTACCGACAGGAGATGTGCATATTATCAGCCGGTTATGGTCGGATGATTTTTCACAGAGTTATGGCCCTTTGAAATTTTCTATTAACTGTACATATTGTGCAATTCCTGTCCGGGCTATTTCTCCCCAACTACTGACTGGAATTCAATGAAGCTTTATGGGAAGCTTAACTACCTTGAGGTGATGCGCAAGTTATTAGTGGGTTCTGGTTAGATGATTTATTTAGAGAGTTATGGCCCTTTGAATTTTTTAAGCTTCTAAACCATCCATCGTATTTTTTTGTCCAAAGTTATGCCCCTAAAGTAATTTCCTTTTATCTGAATATATAGTGCAATATTGTGACAAAAAAAAAACTTTGGAGAGCATCACCCGTCTCCGACGGTTTCTTGTTGTTGATTTTGATTTCCATTTGATCTGAAAAGAGAGCAATATCAGGCCTCACAGGGCCAAGATATTTCCCACATCCCTCAACCCCTATAGGGTAACCCCTGATGAATGTTGTTTGCAGGCTAATTTTTTTTATTTGGGGAAAGGCCCTTCCATTTTGGGGGAAAAAATATCAACAAAACTGAAAAAGGGGTAGAAATTTCCCAAAGTAACTGTAAGCTTGAAATTTTGGGGAAAATTGCATCATTTTAAAGAAATTCTTTTAGGGGAAGGGGCTTTTCTCTTGGGGGAAGGGGCCTATATAAGGCCTGTGCTAAAGAATGAAAAAAAACCCTGGTTGATCAAATATTAAAGCTTATAGAATATTTATGTTTATAAGATATGACAATGAAGTCCATGTAGCATTTTACTATTGATTGAGTCCTGTAATATTTTCTCATTATTTATAATTGGCTTATATCAAGTACAAGTAATATCACATTAAATATCATTATCTTTGTACAATTTTCATACCATGGCATGTAATACTGTGTAAAAGCGAGATAATTTATCAGTAAATATGCATTTATGGCAATCTTTGTAAATTCAGTATGATTATTATAATCGAGGTTTGCAACACCTGTGAATCATTATGTTCGAGCATTTTATTGAACGTCTGGTCACACATGTTACTGATTGACATTCTTCGTAGTTATGATTTGACTTCGAACGCCTATTTACATGATTTTAGATTAATGTTTTTGTTTGAAAATCATGTGTTTTTTTTGTTGTTGAGTCCGCTGGTGGAAAGTTTGCTTGTTTTTGAATTATAGAAAATGAACCTTCTTTATTGTATTTTCTTATTACATAAAAATAATCTTCCATTTGCAAATCGAAGCATAAAGAAGTCTTGATATAATTATGTTATTATTGTGCTGTGGTGATCATGGTATGTCGATTTCAGATAAAGCACAAAGCATTCATGTGTGATTGGAAGAATAATTTCAAACTAAATTTTATTGAATGAAAGCTCTCATAAATCTTCCCTGACAATGACAAATGAAAGAAATCACACATATGGACGCCACAACACTACATGTCCTCTGAGATATAAGGTTAATTTCTTTTTCATCAAGAAATGATTTTAAGACATTAGCATTCATCATTGGTTGACAGTTAAATGTTAGTACCCACCAGAAGTTCCATGCAATTATATCGTTGTTCATTTAATATTTTGTGGGGATTTTAGTTCCATGCAATTATATCATTGTTCATTCGATATTTTGTGGGGATTTTTGCCAGATATATTTCCTGGTAGTGTTAACTGAAATCAGCTGTAAAGTGGTTAGTGAGTATATGATGTACTGACTTTAACTTTTCCCGCTCAGAAGCAATGTGAAAATGGCTTTTGCAACCAGCATAAAATCAGAACAGTCTGTGATTAACTCACTGGCTGTTCAGGTTTTATGCTGTTTGCTGCTCATCAGTATATGTATCTAAAGAGGTAAAGGGTTAAGAAATAGATAAGAAATGGCTGCCTATCAAATTGTCTTCAAGGATCATAGAACTTTTTTAAATCATGTTCTTCTGGAATATTATGTTGCAGCCACGTGACAATAAATGATTTTTTTTACTGGAACTCTCTTTGCGGCACAAGAAATTCAGTGGTTTTAAATAGTGAAATCTTATTTAATACAATTGACATGACATACCGCTTCGATCCGCATGAGTATTATTATGAAAAGTTCTATAGTGGTTTAAATTCTTAAAGTGATTAGTTTATTTTAGGTGTGAGTTCGCGTTCGACAGGGACTTCAAACAGGATAAAATTGCATAAAAGTATTCCTTTTTGTCGAGGACGCTGACAGAAATCTTAACATAGAATTCACTATGGTTGATTGTAGGAGCGTGTATGTCTGCGTCCGAGCTTGTCCTGGCTGTAACTCTGTCATTCATCCTGCTATTGTAAAATGCTTTAATACAAATGTTCACCATCATAAGACAACGAATCACGTGTAGCATCCCTTTCCCCTACCCCAAAGGTCAAGGTTACACTTTGAAGTCAGAGTTCAAATTTGGCCATAAAACTTCTTGTCCAGACTGTAACTGTCATTCATCGTGAACTTTAAGAATAACTTACCACCATAATTAGGAGCCGGCTTGTCCTGTGTAACACCTGTTTACCTCTACAGGTCAAAGATCAAATGTTTCCATGAAACAGCTTGTCCAGACTGCAACAACAACACACCAAACCATTTATGCATGAATCAATCGTCCTTGAAATTTCTTTCTTTTAATAGGAATATAATTTTTATCGAATTTTAAAATGACAAAAACTTGACTCATGACTGAGTTTTTAAGATAGGTGTAAACGAGTTTACAGCTTGTTTTGACATCTGATCTTATTCTATTTTTATGTTGTCTTTTTATGCCCCCGGTAGGGTGGCATATAGCAGTTAAACTGTCAGTCCGTCCATCCGTCTGTCAGTCTGTGCGTCTGTCAGAAAACTTTAACGTTGGTCATAACTTTTGCAATATTGAAGATATTTGGCATGCATGTGCAGGGTTAAAAGTTTTCTGGTTTGCGCCGGAGTTCCGGTTTTTCAGGGCACCAAAAGGTCATGTTCGTAAGTCATGTAAATTCGATGAGATAATTTGGGGGCGGGGGTTGACCCCCCTCGTCCAAGCAACAAGAAACGTTTTATCGAGCAAAAAACAACACGGAAACAAAAATAGACGCTTTGTAATTGATATTGCCCAAAAGAGTAATCGTTCTTTACATTGTAATCAGCGAGAAAAATAAAGGGAGACATTCGTTTACGACATTGTCGAATCATTTAAGGCAAACGAGCCGTCAAAAAGTTACTTTTGAAAGTAAGGCGAATAAAAAATGAAGTTTCTTGATCGGAATTCGAGCTCAAAGGTGCTGGAATATGATGTAAAGAATAAATGGCGATGGGAGTTGTTGGCTGAAATAGACGAACGTGGAATTAAATTTGGCGAATGGCTAAAAAAACTGACATCTCTGGTTTGTGTTTTTGTGTAAAAAAACACAACAATACGTTATAAATCATCCAGAAAAGGCAGTTAAAGCCCATGCGACCGTCAAAGCACACAAACGCACACAAACGCAATGTCGAAATTGTGAAAACTAACATGCAGTGTTTAAAAATGCGTGCAAAACAATATTTCAGCATGTTTACCACATTATGTGTATTTGATGAAACTTAAATTGATCAATATGTCTTAAAACCATAACATTTCAATTATACCTAGGCACAGTAGTTTTGTTTACTAGCTGCTGCACTAATCTTAAAGAAAAAATAACCTTTTCATTTTGTTTCATGTATGTGAATTAATGTATTGCCTCATATATGTTGATTGAAATTTTTGGTTTCTGACACAATTTATTTAGAATGAAAATAAATTAACTTACCTTTATAGAATGAACTTGCAAACAAGTGTGATTTTGAAGATTTAAATTAGTTTCTAAGCTATTTTTATTTATCATTTTTCTAAGTCTCAAGAGCCCCAGGCCCCCAGCCAAATTTTTCAGGTTTTTCAGTTTTGCCAATTTTTAACCCTGCATGTGTATCTCATGAAGCTGCACATTTTTAGTGGTGAAAGGTCAAGGTCATCCTTCAAGGTCAAAGTCAAAAAAGCATATAGTCGCCGCTTCGTCTGTCCGTGCGTGCGTCCGTTCGTGCACAATTTTGGTCTGGGCTATTTCTCAGCAACTTCTGACCGGAATTCAATGAAACTTTATGGGAAGCTTCACTACCAAGAGGAGATGTGCATATTATCAGCGGGTTCTGGTCGGATGATTTTTCACAGAGTTATGGCCCTTTGAAATTTTCCATTAACTGTACATATAGTGCAATTCTTGTCCGGGCTATTTCTCGGCAACTAATGACCGGAATTCAATGAAACTTTATGGGAAGCTTATCAGCCAGTTCTGGTCGGATGATTTTTCACAGAGTTATGGCCCTTTGAAATTTTCCATTAACTGTACATNCATATTTACTTATGAATGATTGCTTTTCACACCAGACACCCAAAGTGTCCAACGTTTTTTATTACATATTTAGAACATTGTAAGATGCTTTGCCTTTATACAATTAATTTGCATATTCTAAAGTCAGTTATTCATTTCAGACCCCGATCATCGAAAAAGTAAGTTGTTACACTCATTTAAATCTAAATTGTTAATTCAGTTTATTAGGGTGCCCGCAAAAGGTATCAATGTTATATGTATCAATTATTTGTAAATATTGTAATAATCCATTGAGGATGCGTATGTTTGATAAAATTGAAATATTTCAATTGTTTTATTATTTGTCTCAAACGTGTTTTGATTTATACAGAAATACACAAAATAAATGTGTTAATGATAAAAATTGAATTGGCAAAATGTACATGCATAGTAAAGACGTCCTGCAGAATTCTTCAGAGCTTGGTCTCATGTAAACAACAAGGAGACATATTGTGGCATTTGAGCAGCAAAAATGTTGTTCATTGTGTAACACTTACTTGTGCCATATGCCCCATATTATTAAAAATACCAATATTGAATTGCAGTTGCTTCCCTTGTAACAAGGTGTTGTCTCCCTTCACACAATACAGTGCATGGTCTCACTGTGAATTATGACCCAAACAATTGAGTTTGATATTTATAAATGTGAGCCTTGCTCAGGGAAAACAGGGCTTAATGCATATGCATAAAGTGTCATCCCAGATTAGCATGTGTAGTTAGCAGGACGACACTTTTAGCCTAAACTGGAAGTTCATTAAGAAGAGACTACCTTAATATGACAAACTCCATACAAGCGGAAAGTGTCATCCCTGATTAGCCTGTGCAGACTGCACAGGCTAATCTGGGACGAAACTTTATGCATGTGCATTAAGCTCTGTTTTCAGAGAGCGAGGCTCATGTATATTGGCATAAAATGATCTATAGTTTGCTTACATAATTATGACATGAAATTTAACACTCCGAATCATGCTCCATGCTATTATTGCCATACTGATTGTTAGAAAAGGCCTCTTCTCATGACCATAGTTAATAAATACTATTTTGATCATACATCTACTGTGAACTCTCTCTAAAAATAATTACTTAATAGTTTAATGCTCATATGTATTTCCACCCCTTGAAAGAAAAGCTGCAAAATATATTGAAGTAATGGGGGAAATATATTTATTTAGAAAAAAGCCATATATTCCAATTTTATGCCAACATTTTCCCGAAGTTCAGGACAAACATTTATGAGAAAGTTCGATATTGCCATCTGAATGGTGGTTTTGTTTATATATGTGTGTCAATAAATGTTTGTGTCTGTCCAGACTGTTACCTAAATCATTCATCATGTAATTTTAAAATAACTAACCACTCTGTCATCTTCACTGTGTGGAGATAGTATGTTGAGTGAAAGATCCATCTCTCTAGCTCAAATCGGAAGGTCACACTTAGAGATTTAAGTTCATATTTGGGCATAATACAGATAATCTAAACTGTATCTTTACATTTGATCATTTAATTCTCAAATATCTGACCCCTCATGTTCACTGTGTGAAGACGTTATGCTGGGTGAAAGATCCATCTCACTAGGGCAAAGTTTCAATGTCACACCTAGAGATTGAATGTCAAATTTGGGTACAATACAGAATGCTTGACTGTCACTTCATTGCTCATCATGTGGTTTTAAAATAATTATCCACAAATGTTCACCATGTAGAGAAGTTATGCTGGGTGAAAGAACCAACTCTCTAGCTAAAATGTCAAGGTCACTCTTGGAGATTAAAGGTCACATTCATGTATAATACAGTTTGTCTGAACTGTTACTTCATCATTGATCATGCAATTTTAAAATAGCTTATCAAAAATGTTGAGCATGTGAAAATGGTGTGTCATCACCAAGATCCATGTATCTAGCTCAAAGTTCAAGGTCAGACTTAGAGGTCAAATGTAAAATATTGGCATGATGCAGCTTTTGCAGACAGTTACTTATTTAATTGGCACTTAAACAATAGTCTGCAAAAAATGTTCACCACGGGGAGGTGTGTCACAAGCAACAGTTGTGTCCATAGCTGAAATGTCAAGGTCACACTTAAAGGTCAATGCTTAAATATTGCTCTATACAGCTTGTGTAGACTGCAACCTTTCAATCAACCAGCAATTTTAGCGTGATATGCTAAAAAAATTAACCCGGTTGAGAGGACTTATTGTGTGTGATGACTCAAACTCAAAGGTCAAGGTCACACTGTCATTTTTATACGCCCGTTTAAAACGGTCAAGTTTGAATATGGGTCATGCCGGGTTAAAAACTAGGTCATGGGGTCACTTAGTGCATTTCAAGCATTTAGCATGGTGTCCGCTCTCTAATTGAAGTAGTTTTCATCCAATCTTCACCAAATTTTGTCAGAAGTTGTGTCTAAATGATATCTAGGTCAAGTTCAAATATGGGTCATGCCAGGTCTAAAACTAGGTCAGGAGGTCACTTAGAGTATTTCAAGCATTAAACATGGTGTCCACTCTTCTAATTGAAGTAGTTTTCATCTGATCTTCACCATATTTGGTCAGAAGTTGTGTCTAGATGATATCTAAGTCATGTTTAAATATGGGTTATGCCGGGTCAAAAACTAGGTCACGGTGTCAGTTAGTGCATTTCAAGGATTTAGCATGGTGTCCGCTCTCTAATTGAAGTAGTTTCCATAGGATCTTCACCAAATTTTGTCAGAAGTTGTGTCTAAATGATATCTAGGATAAGTTCAAATATGGGTCATGCCGGGTCAAAAACTAGGTCACGAGGTCACTTGGTGCATTTCAAGTATTTAGCATGGTGTCCGCTCTCTAATTGAAGTAGTTTTTTTATCCAATCTTCACCAAATTTGGTCAGAAGTTGTGTCTAAATGATATCTAGGTAAAGTTCAAATATGGGTCATGCCGGGTCAAAAAAAGGGCATATTTTGTGACAGTTTGGCACTCTTGTTACAATATCAATTGACTAATTGACTGGCTCGGCATGTTGCTGACAGGCATCTAGATATTCTAACATGATACCTGGTGATCTACAGAAAAAAATCACAATTATCAGTTTGAAATTTCTTTGTTAACAATGCATAAAGAAGTCCCATACAAGTGTGCAGCTTAGTTAAAAAGTTTAAATTTCAGTATCAAAAAAGTTTTTCAGATAATTTTATGCAAAACAATGCATAATCATTGTTTACTGGCCGATAACAACTCTGCCATTCTGATGCTTGGGCAATAAACCACTCACACTAATTCCTGCTAAGGTTAAGGACTTATTTCCTACATATCAGAACTTCATGTTGGTAATTATTGGCTAATATACAACAATAAATATATATATAATTGCTTAATTCAACAATTATCCCTCAATGCTTATTAATGGCATGTTTTGATGTGTAATGTACGCTCACATTTAGTCAAACATATAGAATATCAGAATAATTGGCTTATGCACATTGTATTTGAGCAATGTCATGAGAACATGGGTCTAACCCTTTGAGCGCTGGAACCGAATTTTGAAGGCCTTTGCAAAAAGTTTGGATCCAGATGAGACGCCACAGAACGTGGCGTCTCATCAGGATCCAAACTGTTTGCTATTCTGATAGTATTCTTTGAATTTTTGTGTAGAAAATGCTAATTTT
>VMBQ01000798.1:39364-99775 GCA_007657795.1 Dreissena rostriformis
AACTACCCTGTCAGCTGATGGAACCACTAGACCTTGCATGACCTTATAGTGGACAGGGTAGCTCCAGACCAGACTCCACATTCACGCAGTTTGGTCTCGAACTACCCGTCAGCTGATGGAACCACTAGACCTTGCATGACCTTATAGTGGACAGGGTAGCTCCTGACCAGTCTCCACATTCACGCAGTTTGGTCTCGAACTACCCTGTCAGCTGATGGAACCACTAAACCTTGCATGATCTTATAGTGGACAGGGTAGGTCCTGACCAGACTGTGATTATACGCAGGCTGATCTAGAGCTAAACTGGCTGTATTTGGCATAAGACCCATTTTCGCATGATGCGTTTCATATAAGGATATGAGAATAATTGGCTTATGCACATTGTGTACTAATTTCAATAATTGTGCTTACTTTCTGGTTGAATTATTGGAACAAAAACAAAGATAATTCAAATAAAATGTTTTCATCTTTATTGCAAGTATGAACACATCCAAGCACAAATTACCCCAATAACAACTGTATATTTAGATAAGAAGATAACACTTTCTGATAGACATTTTGACATTTTTAAGCCTGAATAAATACACATAAGCAATCCCATTTACAATAACATCTGAGTACCTGGCCGTTTTGTTCTTGTGGCCATGTTTGTCAAACGTTGTGTGTTTGTTTAATTGTTCTGCTTTCATTGAAGATGTGATTATGTCACAAATCTTTTAAAGTCTGTTGGCACACAAAAAGGAAATCCTTAAATCCTGTGAAAATGTTTATTGTTGCTAAGGCTTTCCTTGTTCGTGTGTCCTGTCTTTTATGTGGTTCTTAGTGATGGGTCTTTTGAATAGAATTTAACATTCCTGTTTATCCTTTAAAATATAATTGACTGAAGTTAGTGAAATAACGTAATTATTAAACCCTGGTAATGAAGAAGTTGAGGAGGTATATGTGATTCACCAAGACATCTATCTGTCTGTCTGTTCATGAACAAAATTAATAATCGTAAATGGCCTAGATAGTACAGTTTGCACATATTAAGACTGTGATAAAATGAAGCACATTTAGACTGTAAGTCTTATTTCATTTGTATTTGTATATTTGTCTGAACTGTGTTAAATCATCACTACATTTCTGCCCAAGAGATTTTTCCCTGTCTGAGGGATGGTTCTGATATTTACACAATGGCTCCAAAATAGAAAAGAGTACACTTCTCTTGAAATACATAGCATATATAGCATATATGTGTGGTCACACGTTAAATGTGCCTCGGAAACTGGAATTTTCTTTTCTTTCAGGGAATATGAGATTAGAGTGGGTGAATATTTGGACTTGAAAATATTTCAGTTTGCCTTATTGCACAACAATTTATTCAGTCAGATTTTCTCGTGTCTGGCTGGCGCATGATTAAAAATAATGTTTGCCTTTCCTCTTTCAAGAATAAATTTTGCTTGTAAATCTTCAAAGCTTTTGAAATCGACATGTTTAGAGCTAGAGAGATGAGTGGACGATCATTTTTATTGAATTTAGATGTAGGTTTAATTTGGTTCAGGGCTATTTAATTTCTGTCATCGCAGTGCATGAGGCACGTTTGACAACAGTTTGATGTGATAAATGGGTGATCCTTTCCTGGTCACTTGGTAATAGCCTAGGATGTATTTAGTTTTCAATTGGTTGTGTGATAGATACCCAAAATGTTTTCTCATTTGTGTGCATTTATCAGTCTAGCCGTATATTTCACTGAGGTTTCATTTTTTACCAAAGATCAATTCTATGTAGTACTGTATACAAAGAATACTTGTTCTTTAGTTTAATCCTATTTATTTTAGCTCGATTGCATCATAAGCCTATGGGTTATTGAAACTCTCTCGAGTCCGTTTCCTGGGACTTAGAACCAGTATTTGGTGTCTTTGGCGGAGATCTAAAGAACACTTCCACAGTGGGGCTCGAACCCTTGTAAACTTGTACTGATGGGTCATTGCAAAACTAGCGCTTGCAGGGTTTTTTTGGGCCGATTTTATAGCCGAATAACGGCTATGTTCCCAATGGCAAAAGGTATACTTTTTTTCCAATTTTTTTTTTTTTTATAAAGTGTCTAATGATTATTTTATCACAATTTAATTTCAATTACACGAAACAAAGTACATAATAATGATTTATATGATTTTAATTTGAATTATTAAACAGAGTTATATCAATATATATGGTTGTACTAAAGTGCTACAAAAGAAGGCTACAGAATTTATTTTCCCAATTTCTTGAAAATGCCTATAAAATTCCAAAATCCAAAGCCATGGGCTATCTTCCCAAAAAGGGGAAAAAAACCCTGGCTTGTCACAGTGGTGACAAATACCCCTGGTGCAACATGTAGCAAGTTTTAACTATAATGTTATAGAACTTTGAAGTTGAAGAATATGGGCATAACTTTAGTAATTTTTATCATACGATAATAACAATTAAACATACACAACTTAATATCAGGATTATCACAAGATAATAATTATTAAACATGCACAACTTTATATCAGGATTATCACAAGATAATAACAATTGAACATACACAACTTAATATCAGGATTATCACAAGATAATAACAATTAAACATGTACAACTTTATATCAGGATTATCACAAGATAATACCAATTAAACATGCACAACTTCATATCAGGATTATCACAAGATTATAACAATTAAGCATGCTTAACTTCATATCAGGATTATCACAAGATAATAACAATTAAACATGCACAACTTTATATTAGGATTATCACAAGATAATAACAATTTAACATGCACAACTTTATGTCAGGATTATCTCAAGATACTAACAATTAAACATGCACAACTTTATATCAGGATTATCACAAGATAATAACAATTTAAATTGCACAACTTTATATCAGGATTATCACAAGATAATAACAATTAAACATGCACAACTTTATATCAGGATTATCACAAGATGATAACAATTAAACATACACAACTTAATATCAGGATTATCACAAAATAATAACAACTAAACATGCACTACTGTTTATCAGGATTATCACAAGATAATAACAATTAAACATGCACAACTTCATAATTATTAGGATTATCACAAGATAATAACAATTAAACATGCACAACTTCATATCAGGATTATCACAAAATAATAACAACTAAACATGCACTACTGTTTATCAGGATTATCACAAGATGATAACAATTTAACATGCATTCATTTGTGTAAGAATGTTTTGAAAGCCACTGACAAAAGAATAGAGCCTTTCTCTGGAAAAACAGGGTTTAATGCATGCGCATTAAGTGTCATCCCATGTTTTTTTTTCGTTTAAAGGAAGTCTCTTCTTAGCGAAAATCCAGTTTATGCGTGAAGTGTGGTCCCTGATTAGCCTGTGCGAACTCCACAGGTTAATCTGGGAAAAGATCACAAAGTGGAATGCTTTTACTGAAAATGAAGATAAATCGTAAGCTTGCAACCTTGATAATGGTGAATGAATGTAGCATTTACATTCATGCCCTAAAACATATCCAAGTACAGTACAGGCAGCGTGTACTTGGACAAACGCCACTCGTCGCGGTGTTCATTTTACGGTGTTCGCTTACCAAACGACCCCCGCGATGGGTGTTCAGATCAAATATTCGCGGGGGCCGTTTTCCATAAGGTGGACACCGCAAATTACCGCGGACCCATAATATCTACCGCGGTATTCATCGTGTTCGCTAGAACTAAAATAATTGAACATAAACGTAGGTCGGTACCAATTTGCAGAAAGAATCTACCGTGCGTTTGAATGTTATAGGTGTCATTTGGTGTCTAAAAAATTAACAACGATTACGAACAATCACAATCGATTACCGCATACATGCAAAAATTCCCGTCTCTGTCCATTACCCGATAATCCCGAGATTTCCGATTTCATGCAAATTCTGGTCAATGTTGACGATAAAAGTGTGATAGAAATGCAAAAATCACAAACGTTCGCCATATCTCTAAACTATCAAATGAATTTCGGCATATGTTTCTATTTAAAGATTTGATGAAATAAGCGCCCAATCAGAACAGGTGTATTCCAACATTCGTAAATCACCTGACGCCTAGTGCGCGCGTTGTGTAGAGTTCATGTTCTGTTACAAATTGTAGCCACAAATAAATACATGTATATATGCCCATGATATTTTCATTTTCTTTGTTCTGAACCATAAAAAGCGCGCGAAAATTGGCGTGGGTGTATTTATTTTTTACACAAAATCTTCGTAGCGCAGACAACATTGGGATCTTTTAATTTCGATTTAAAGTTTCGTAGTGAATTTCTTCTCAAGTACCGGGGTAGCTCGCGAATGATTTGGAATTGACATTTCATCTGAATAAAATAAAAATCAAACACGCTGTAACACGCTATATTTAGATTTCATGCAACATGTACAAGTCATTTTCTGGAAATCGGGAGAAATGAAACCCAATTTTGTGAAAACAAAAAGGGCAATTGCATTGATTAACACCATAAAAGTTAATCGTATTGATCATCTAAACGCTTAGTTTTAGTTTCCGACTTAACGTACTGCCCGAGTTTAAGTACGCATAAATGTGCACATAATATCTACATGTACATGAAGTATATGATTTTATTTTGTACATGTACATGTATATTTAAAACGCGTGAATGACCCTCGCAGACAGGTGTTTACGGTGGCTGCGCAGCATCACGGTGATCACGGGTGTTCCCGTTAACGATAGCATGCAATCGCGGCGATTTCGGGTATTCGCCGAACACCGCGGTCAGTAGCGTGTCCGCCCCCCGCGAAATGTCACCCATCGGGAAAATTGAACACTGCGGACACGCGTTTTTGTCCAAGTACACGCTGCCTGTGCTGTAATTCACAAGACTTTCAGTTGTAATGTTTTAGTACATTGGAAGGGATCTAAAATTTGCTTATTATTGAGATGTCATATCTGTGGTGTACCCTTCAGATGTTGATAGATGGTAAGTTATGGTAGTAATAAGGGTATGAGTGATGACTGATACATACCTTTGGTTGACTAATTGTAAATGACTTCTTTAAATTAAGTGTTTTCTTCCCATTTGATTAAAAAACTTTGAAATATTGTTTATTGAAGAATGCCAAACGGGCCACATAAAACCTGAAAGCGTTCTATTATAATATTACAGCTCATATTTTTACAAAACCACATCAAACTGATAAAAACACAAACATTTTTGAAGACAAGTACCATCACAATTATGAGATTTTGAACCTTAACAATGAATAGACTTTAAACACCACATAGATCTTAAGTATTTAATTCAGAAGGAGTGATTTTTTTTATAATGAATAAAATGAATTAAATTTGAAACTGTTTCATTTAAAAACTTGTGTGTACATGCACTCATGATATAACCAAAGCTAAGTCTCTGAATTAAGGATGAGCAAACATAAAGTAATGCGTTTATTCATACGATATTTCTAGTGCTTGTAGTACTTCCAAAGAGAGCTCTTTGCAAATATAAAAGTAAGTTTAAAATTAAAGTTTCCCCACAAATCGGTAATGTCAGTGTTTCCGATTTGCTCTTTAGTTGTTAAAAAATGCCACTTGAGTTTTCAAATCTGGTGACATTTGGTGTTACATGTTTCAGAGTTTTTGTAGATAAAACTATCAGAAAAGAATTCACAATTTCGCTGTTTTGTGTACAGATACATTGTCACATTGAAATAATGCCTTTGTAAATAGATTTCAAGTTTGAAAGCGAAAGGAGAACGCCAGTGATTAGACAGAGGCTCTTATCAAAAGAAGATACTCTAAATTCTGTCGAAACAGGATTAAAATTGATTGCAAGAGATTAGAAATGAGTTGATAATTATTTAGCATGAACGTTTAGAGCCATAATGGAATAAAGACGGAAATATACATTGGGACGACCTTAGTTAAATGTGTATTGGAATACTGTCTAAATTCACTGGTGTTGTGATGTTGTAACGTTGGACAAATTTAGGCAAAATAATTGGTTTCTGTTGGGGGAGTTATTGTTCCATATTTTCTCGACATAGCCGATTTTGGTGCTCACTTAAGAGCAATTATTTAATATTTATTTCCCAGTCAGATTAGGATGTAAATATTGTTCTGGACTTAAGGAATGTAACTGTTGTTCTATTCATGGACCATCGTTGAATTAACTCTCATACTTAATGAAAACAACCCAGCATTTGTGTGTTGAGCAAAGCAGTATTAACACTTAGTTTGATATAAGTTAATCGTAGCACGAATAACAAGGAATAAAAAAAAGATTACCACATGCTAAACTATTTAAGGTGATCTGAAATAAAAACAAACCCACAATTTTGGCACAGTGACTTTTCAACAACATCACTGCTCTATTATTGATTGCTGGTATTTCAAGTGACAAGTGTGTTTATCTGAGTGTGTCCTGGTGCACAGCAAGTAAGATGTTGAATCTGGAAGGCTTGTTTACCATGCCTACGCTCCACAAGGAGATGTTGACCGTGCCGACGGTACCCACGGTAACTGCGATGCCGCCGGTGATGCCGGCAATACCGCCGGCGTCTTTTCCTACTAATCTGGGATGGGTTTACTGTGACCTTGTGGTAAGCTTCAATCTTCATTTTGTAGTGAATGATAATTTTGATATCTCAGCAGTATTGCTGCATTGCATGGAGATTTCGTGTAAAAAAAAACGTTTGTCATTGGAGAGTTTGCAGTACTTTGGAATTTCTATGGAGATGGTTGGTGAGTAGAGTGTATATTTAATATTTAATGTATTTGTTCCTCATGGAACATGGGCAGCAAAGTGGCATACTTGTGTAGATTTTACTAAGGTTGTATTTGTTAGTTAAGAGTAAATGCAAATTTACTAAAGAAGGACAAATTGCCTAAAACTTAACTATATTGGGAGCATATTTGTATAACGTTTTTTGTTTGTAAATAAATCAATAACAAGTTTACTATACCTACAAAGTAACACAGTATTTGTGAAAAAAAAAATAGTTCATAGGTTAGATGCTTGCGTTAAGAAATTCACATGTCTGTCTATCCAGCTTATTAAGGGTTCATACTTCAGTCACATGATTTCCAATGCCCTGCTGATTGGAAGGTAGGTGAATGGTAAGTACATGTATGTTTCCTATATTTCAGTTTATTGTTTAATTCTTGGATACAAGTAATCCAGCACCAAGTTCATTAAATCTAACCACAAATTTATATACGACACTGAAAAGGTATGTGCCTTTTTCTTGCCTGTAAAGCAAAAAAAAAAGAGAGCTGCTTTCTGGAAAAACAGGGCTTTATGCATGTGCATAAAGTCGATCCCAGATTAGCCTGTGCAGTCTAATCAGGAACGACACTTTCCCCTTTTGTGGAATTTTTCATTTAAAGGAAATCTCTTCTTAACAAAAAGCCAGTGGAGGGGGAAAGTGTCGTCCTTTATTAGCTTGTTTGGTCTGCACACGCTAATCATGGATGACACTGTACGCATATGCATTAAGCCACTTTGTCCCAGAGGAAGGTTCATATTCAGCCATGGTAGAGTGGGAAGTTCAGTTCAGCTGTTATTGGAATAAAAGGTAAGTTTACATCTAACCCAGCTGAAACCATCACCAAGCCTTATAATAGGGGTTGAACCCCAGTATCCTCTTGTTTAAAAGAAAACTCTTCCTTGTCACTATAAAAGCCAGCTCATAACAAAACATGTGTCCCAAATACATTTCACTGCTACATTATTATACAATAACTCATTTATTTGTATTCTCTTTTTTTATCGGGAAATGTATTCCATTCATCTTTAGTGTGGACGTATTTAGTGTCAGATCTTTGGTCACTGTTTGGGCGTAAATACTAGAAACCTAATTGTTATTGTACAAACTGCGTCATGGTTCATGTATTTTAATATGGAAAATTAGTTGTTGTTTTCAACTTTCTTATTTTGGATATAGGAATGTGCTGATTGGAACTCCTTTTATTTTCCTGAAAGATATGAGTTTCACGTAATGACATTTACTCAACTGAGGAAAAAACTCCAATAAGCCATATATTGACATCACTGGCAGTTTTGTTGGATTTTTGTTAAAATTGCATAAAGTTTACATTAAAATTTCAGTACATGTCCATTGTCCAAACTTAAATCAGTTACTGTTGTTCTTAATTATTTTTTTATTTTCATTGCTAATGTTATACATTTATACATTTAGTGTATTTATAATTGCAACAACTATAGGTTGCTATTTAGTTCGGGAATATGTCTGATGTCCTTACCCAGACGTGACATGACCAAAAGTTAAAGAAATTGGCTGACCAGGCCCGTATTCACCGACCCTTTCTTACACTTAAAAATTGGGAAAAGACTTTGAATCAAGAAATACTTCCAGCATTTGAATATATACAAGCTTTCAGTGGTGATTCTGTCATTATCACTTCACATGATGTACTTGTGGTTAATACTGAGTTTCACTAAAGTTAAAGCAATTTTTGAGTATTCTAATTAAAAGAATTTTATGTCCCCCAGTCTATACTGGGGGACATGTTGTTTTTGCCCTGTCTGTATGTTGGTTTGTTTGTTTGTTTGCGTCAAACTGTAACATTGGCCATAATTTTTGCAATATTGAAGATAGAAACTTGATATTTGGCATGCATGTGTATCTCATGGAGCTGCACATTTTGAGTGGTGAAATGTCAAGGTCAAGGTCATCCTTCAAGGTCAAAGGTCAAATATATGGGTCAAAATCATAACTTGCAATATTGAAGATAGCAACTTGATATTTAGCACGCATGTGTATCTAATGGAGCTGCACATTTTGAGTGGTGAAAGGTCAAGGTCATCCTTCAAGGTCAAAGGTCTAATATATGGGTCAAAATCGCTCAAAAGGGGACATAGTGTTTCACAAACACATCTTGTTGAGTATTCTAATTAAAAGATTTTTTTTTATTCTAAGACTGTATTCTAAGAATTGTTTGGTGAATACTGGCGCGGGAAAGCATATTAAGCTTACTTCATTCATTATTTCTCGTGTGGTCATGTGGATTTGCCTTCAATGTTGGGACAGGGGTGTAAATGTTGTCTGTTCCATAATCTCGTTGTGTCACTATAAACCAATCTCCGAGCGGCAACATACTTTATAAGAGACAGAAGCAATTTATGGTGTGCCGCAGTGTTCTCCGGAAAAGGCATCGCCTGCTGATTGTTTTGTTGTGAAACAAAATACCCCTCATTCATATAAATCACACATTCTCCTCGTTCCCAGCCAAATTTCCATGTTGCGAAAACATGTCACTGATCAGCGATTAATGGATAATTATACAGTTTAGTCCTAATGTGGCTCTGTGTTGTTGATGCCGCTTTATTCATTGGCCGCGGATTCTGATGCATGACTGTACTGTGCTGGGACGTTTGGTTGTTAACATTA
Organism: Dreissena rostriformis; assembly: GCA_007657795.1. Lineage (NCBI taxonomy): Eukaryota > Metazoa > Mollusca > Bivalvia > Myida > Dreissenidae > Dreissena > Dreissena rostriformis. The sequence continues at coordinate 48,774 of VMBQ01000798.1, forward strand.
TTAATAACAATAATTGTACATGCATGTAGACACTGGAAGGAATTTCTGATGCATGACTGTACTGGAACGTTTGGTTGTTAACATTATTAATAACAATAATTGTAGGCACATGAAGGCTGGCAGGGCCTGGTTTAAATGTCACGGGATGCCATGGTTGCTTTCGGTAAATGTGAACATTGTTTGAATGTAAATGTCACACCCCATAGTACTGCTCCGTGGTGCTTTGTGATGGAAGGGCTACATTTCAGTAATTGTTTGTAAAGAGCATGCTGTTGCCTTTGAAGCATATACAAAGAATCTGTATATTCCAGAGTTTTCCTGACTAAGCCATTTTGTATACTAAAAAACTTTTGAATCAGAGACAACACGTTCCGCTTTTTGATAGTTTTCGTTTAAAGAAAGTCTCTTCTTGTCCAAAATCCAGTTTAGGCGGAAAGTGTCATCCCTGATTAGCCTGTGGGGACTGCACAGGCTAATCTGGGACGACACTTTAAGCACATGCATTAAACCCCCCTTTTCACAGAGCAAGGCTCATTTGTATACATATATTAAGTGCCATATAGACTCAATATAATTGCTGAACTATCATGGTGAAAAAAATATTCTTCTACACAAATGGTTTTCATCATTTAACCCTATAATACTGCTCCAATAAGCATTTTGACCCATTTGTGGTCCCTTAGAAAATCTAGTTAAATTAAAAATCTTTCTTACTAGATTCAAGTTTTAATCATTTTAATCATTTCCAGAATTAAGATTCAAATGAGCAGCAAACAGCATAAAATCTGAACAGCCTGCGAGTTACTTTTATTTAGTTGAAAGCCATAAAGCCTTCAGACTTGAATATATAAGTCTGAGATATTCTTCATTATGCCCCAGGTAGGGTTGCATAAAGCAGCAGTTGTCCATCCGTGCGGCATATAAGGTTTCCGAATTGATTTTTGCAAAGTTACAGGCCTTGGACTTATTTTATTATTTTTTCTTTAGAATAACAGTTTTCCGGACTTTTTCCTAAAGGCTTGCAGATATTTTTGGTGTGTGAGACTTACTGATCAAGATCAAGTTTCATTCCGGTCCATTGATTTTTGATGAAGTTATGGGCCTTGAACTTAACAATTTTCTCTAAAATAACACTTTTCCGGATTTTTTTTCCCGAAGCTGACTTGTATTCGAGCCTTGGAATTGTCTCTTAAAAACTGTTTCCCGTACATTTTTTCCTAAACATCAAAAATCAATGGACCGTAACTTAGTATTGATGTTTTCAACTGGAAATAGCTGCTGTGCGGCTTCAAACTGCAGTAGGGGGAATTGTGTTTCACAAACACAGCTCTTGTTTCTTTACTTTTAGTTCCATTTGAGGATAAAATGTTTGAATATTTTTGAAATTTTAAGATAGTTAAGTTTCAATGATTATAAATAGGTTAATGTCTATGATTACTGTAAAGGTATGCATTTGTTTTGTATTTGAGAAAGAATGAAGATTGAATTGACTTGGTTTCATTTAATATCACTTTGGTCTTAGTGATTTGCACAGAACATTAAATACAATTATAATCTTATATCACATTGCTCTAAAGGAATTTCATGGTACATGAAATACCATTCTCATCTAACATCATCTTGTAAAACAAATGGTAATGTTAACTTGACTTCAAATTGAAACTGAAACTTCTAAAAAACCTTTTTAAAAGTTTCAGATGATACCTTAAGGTTCTCAAACTATTCTGACTATTCGGTGGTTCCTCTTTGTAAGCTGCACCTTGAACATTTTCTTGTGAGGAGAGGATTTTACCATATTTTACTGTTGACTGGTGCATTTCCAATTGCGTTATTGTATATCGTAATGCTGATCTCAAAACGTATTATATAAATGATAAAAGAAACCTGGCTATATCTCACAAAATATTACAGAATAAATTATGTGATGTAGTGCCACATTAAAGAAATATATTTAAAAGAACAAAACAATGCTTAACTATATTTTGTGTCACCAACACAATAATCTCAGTAAATGTTATTATTTTATTTAGATGTTTTATTATGTTTTTCTTTATGGAAGCATTAACATTTGATTGAAACCTCTTCTGTGTAATATAGATGATGTGTGTTAAGTTCAATCGAAACATTACTAACTGTGACAGCATATATAAGTCAAGGTCACTTGTTCCCAGGTCAACAAGGTCATTTCCATAGCAACTCAGTGCATTCAAAATCTAAAGAAACAAAAGGGAGATGTTGGATAAATGCAGTTGAGAAGACTTAACCCTTTGCATGCTGGGAATTTTGTCGTCTGCTAAAATGTCGTCTGCTGAATTTCTAAAATTAGTATTTTCTTTGATTTTTTTTTCAAAGAATACTATCAGAATAGCAAACAGTTTGGATCCTGATGAGACGCCACGTTCTGTGGCGTCTCATCTGGATCCAAACTGTTTGCAAAGGCCTTCAAAATCCGGTTCCAGCGCTCAAAGGGTTAATGCATAGGGTTGTACACATTTTGACTTTCTACTTTAATCTGTAGTTGGCTCATAAGTTGGTTTTAGTGGCATGATTATAACATTCTAAATGCAATGCACATCTTTATCCATTTGTCACTTTGTTTGTATCATCTGCCAACTGATTCCATCTGCAGCCGTTCGGGGTGTGAAAATAATTTCAGGATTCCAAACTCTCTTATTGTTTTTGCATCAATTTAAACATTGTTTATGTTTTATTGCGATACTTTTGGTCCTAAAAATCTAGTGAACAACGTGTTATAAATACTTGTTCCTGATTTGACATGATTCTTTTCTTTGAGCCCGTTGCAAGGATGATGAGTACTAGATACAATTAAGTCGTGTTCTGAGAAAACTGGGCATAATGCATGTGCGTAAAGTGTCGTCCCAGATTAGCCTGTGCAGTCCGCACAGGCTAATCAGGGATGACAATTTCCGCTTTTATGGAATTTTTCGTTTAAATGATGTCTCTTCTTAGCGAAAATCCAGTTAAGGCGGAAAGTGTCCTACCTGATTAGCCTGTGCGGGCTGCAAAGGCTAATCTGGGATGACACTTTACGCACATGCATTTTGCCCAGTTTTCTCAGAACGCGACACAATTATGCTACAAGTTGGTGTTAGACAGATAGGTGCAAACTTAAGATTGCTAAGACGTAGCAACATAAGACATGAGCTGCACTCGGGGAAAATGGGGCTTAATGCATGTGGTTTAATTGTTGACACTTTCTGCCTAAACAGGATTTTAAACAAGAGACGTCGTTTAAACGAAAAATTCCATTAAAGCAGAAAATGTTGTCCCTGGTGAGCCTGTGCGGACTGCACAGGCTAATTTGGGGTGGCACTTTAGGCACGTGCATTAAGTCCCGTTTTCGCAGATAGTGGCTCATATGTGGGATTGATCACAACTTTGTTTCATCCTACTGTTTTTATCCAAGACAGTCAGTCTGGCTCAAGAATCTGCAAACAAGAAAAACAAAAAACGGTTGAAATCCACTTTCTGTTGTGATGCCAAGACTGATGGGCAGCGCTGTGTCTGCATCGTAAATTGACAAATCAAATAATATTATTTTTTTTAAGTGCATTCCATTATTGGATCTCCTATTGTAATGATGAATGGAACAGATGAGTTGGGGATTATAGTATAAGAATTTGTAAGAAATAAATGGAAATTAAAGCAGTATTCATGACCCAGCGATTTTTTTTGTCCAATTATTGGGGAAAGTACCCGTACCGGTCCATTGGGAAAAATTGAGTCGTGAATAGCTGAAAATTGGGAAAAATAGAGTCGTGAAAACCTCAAAATTGGGAAAAATCTAGTCGTGAAAACCTCAAATTGGGAAATGGCCACCAAATACTTTAAAATTGATAACTTATTGTTTTCAAGCTGTAAATATTATATTTACCTAAGTTCAAGCCATAGAGCTGCATAGGGAAACTAACTAAATGTTGCATTTTCCAAATATTTTTTTTTGTGGGGGGGGGAATTTTTTGGACAGCAATTGGGAAATTTGTAGTTTTTTCGTAATTGGGAAAATGCCGTTTACCGGTACTTTATAAAGAAGGGAAAACATCGCTGATGACCGATCTTGGCATATAACAACTGTCATAATGCTGTATATGTTGGGTCAGGATTATTGTCAACATTTGAGGCTTTTTGTTAATTATAAATTATAAATTATCATCCAGGTTTGGATAGCAGGGGCCCTCTTGTGTTAATGGCCCCCTTTTGGTCAGCCGTTGGATTTTCTTTTCAAAGTTATATGCACATAAGGTATTGAAAGGTTGAGGTTTGGAAACCATGCTCAAAATATTGGTTTCTATTCCCAATCATCTTGTCATTACTTGGGTAATCATCTTTTCTAGGTATGATTTGGAAGACCAATCTTTTTTTACGTAAAAATCACCGTGAACAATTCTAACATGTTGTTTATGGTCATCTTTAGTGACGACTTGGATAATACACATTACTAACCCAATGATTAGGGAGACAACATCGGCCAGTTAGGGATCAAATAAAACTTTTGAGGCTAAGTTACCCAACTATCATATAGCACACTGTATGAAATGATTAGGGAGACACCATGGCCTGTAAAGAAGGGCCAGATAGGGATCAAATAAAACTTTTGAGGCTAAGTTACCCAACTAGTATATCGCACACTTAATGACATGTCACATTTTTCCAATGTAACTTGAAGCTCTGTTGCCCCATCAGGGCTGGAAAGGACGCCATGACAACGTGATTCATTTGTTTCAGACTTCCACTCCCCTCCGAGGCGACAATTCAGAAGTAGGTCACTTTTCATTGTTTTATTTTCATTATACGTAGGGGCATTTCCTTGCTTATTTATATCTGTCACATATGCAATTGATTGAAGTATTATGTAGTATGAAAGTAAAAAATGATGGCTATAGTAAGTCGTGATTTTCACCACTAAACATGTGTTACAGTTGTTCTTGAACAGGTAAGGTTTGCTGATGATGGTGTCCATAGCAACCGCTGCTTAGCAACAACTGGGCTGTTTTTCCCACAGAAAGCACAGTTGTTTTCTGCTCTATGTTCAGTATAATAAGTATGTTTTCATTATAATTTGGTGTCGTGCTGTGACCTTTATTATATTACATTTTTTCCATTTTAGACATAGCCATCTTTAAATATTATTTCGTAAAATGTCTCATTTTCTGTCTCTGCTTGTTATATTGATAAAAGAGATAAAATGATATTTTTATCACTATGTATTTTCTGAGGGTAGGGATTATCTTAAGTGTCTGCTATTCCTTGTATATTAACTTACGCCAAATTCAGAATGATAACAATATTATAAAGTAATACAATTTTCTTGAAATTCATAAATATATAGCTATATTATTCAATTGATTTCTGTTAAATTCTCTTCAGGCAGGTGCAAGACAATAAACAGTGAGGGTAATACTGTTTGCCTATTTCATTTCTTTATATCAGTGAGAACTTTTTGTTATATTAATGGATTGTTTATATCGTCAAGATAAAAAGGGTTTGTAAAAGGGGCTTTTCACATTTCAGACTCAGTTTGAACAGTAATATTTGTTTCTCTCAGGCTGATATACAAAATCTAATAACTATTTTTGTTATTTCTGAAGTTTTACTAAATAAAATTACTGATTAAAAGTATTTTTAGCCCGGCTGTTTTCGAAGAAAACCTGAGGTATTGTCATAGCCCTCTCGTCCGCCGCGTTGTCGTAGTCGTCGTCGTCGTCCGAAAACTTTAACATTGGCCATTACTTTTGCAATATTGAAGATAGCAACTTGATATTTTGCATGCATGTGTATCTCATGAAGCTGCACATTTTGAGTGGTGAAAGGTCAGGTCATCCTTCAAGGTCAAAGGTCAAAAAAACATTATTTTTTTTATTTTTTATTTTTTGTTTTTCATGTGTATCTGATCAACCTGCACATTTTGAGTGGTGAAAAGGTCAAGGTCAATGATGACCTTCAAGGTCAAAGGTCAAAAAACCTAAATCCAAGTACCAACAGCCGAGGGTTGGCACCCGCTATGCGGTGCTCTTGTTTATATATTTTTACAGGGATTATCACAAAACAAAATGACACAATTTTACTTAACTACATTAATGGATACTTACCCAAATCAATTAAAGTGACTTGTTATATTTTGGAGGATTGTTTTTCCTTTTATTTTTGTTCAGAAACATAGTAAGCCATGTTCATCATTAAGCATACAAATTTCACAATTTCTTAAAAACATTTTCAGTAGTTTTTTTCTCACTTTGTAAGCGTCAGATTTTTTTTTTAAATGTGAAAAAGCCCCTTTTGCCAAATTGAGGTTTGAAACTCCTAAAAATACAGGCAAGTCTGGCCTGGGAAGTCTTGTGCTTGATACCATATTAACCCTTTCCCACTCAGAAGACAATTCACAATGGCTATATGCAACCAGCATAAAACCAGAGCAGCCTGTAAGTAACTTGCAGTCTAGTAACTCGCAGTCTGATCAAGTTTTATGCTGTTTGGTGCTGATCAGTACCTTAGGGTTGGAATAAAGCCTTCAAAACTTAAATCTAGTAAGAAAGGTCTGAAATAAAAATTTGATTTCCTAAGGGTCTTCAAACATGTCAAAGTGCATATCTGAGTGGTAAAGGGTTAAGAATCAAGCCCGATGCATTGCTTGGCGTCTACAATTTTCTGTGACCAAACATTCTAGTTGAATGATGACAAGACTCGCACACACAAAAATACAATTGTTCTGATCAGATAAAAACCAAGCTAGGCCTTGGCTTCATAGGCTTTATCAGAGTGGGACGTTTAGCCTGTTATTTTAAAATCAATAGGAGAACTTTCGCTTGTAGACTAGTAACACTTACCGCTCATGTTCCAATGGACGCCTAATTTGGGATGTTATACATTTCAGCCGAACCAGGATCCTTATTGTTTTGTTGAGTTCTACGACCATGAGTCTGCTGCTGCAGCCCTGGCTGCTATGAATAAGAGAATGTGTCTGGGTCGGGTAAGTGTTCATGATGGGTGAATGTTGGCCCTCCTTCCTCCTTTACTCGAAGAAACCTTGGGTACTTGCATGGCCCTGTCCTGTTTTTTATCCCCGGCCAAAGGCAGAGGGATATAGAATTGGCGTTGTCCGTCCATCAGTCGATCCGTCCGTCCGATTTGCACCCATCCACAAACAAAATTTATTTGTCCGGGGATTTCAATTCAACTAATTTGCTTGTTGATATAAAACTGGCCTTGGAACTATTGGGGAAAGGTTTGCGGTCTATTTCATTTATTTCTTGATTTTGAATGGAAGATGTTTTCTAAAATATTGGAGGGGTTTATGTTACTGAATCTTTTTGGTAAGAATTGGGTGTGGGTTTATCCTTTAAAGAAGTTAAATTATTTTCCTATCCACAAGTTTTTTCTGAAATCCCATGTTTGGGTTATTTTCTAAGCCCCCTTTCAAAGAAGGCAGAATATAGCAGTCGCACTGTCCATCTGTCTGAGTGTATGTTGGTTGTCGGAAAATTCCTGTCCCAGCCATAACGTTGCTATATTATGGATAGATTTTAAAATAACTTGGAACAAATGTTAACATTCATATGATAACACGAGGCCTGTAACACCCATTCCTCTACCTTAAAGGTCATGGTCACACTTGGAGGTCAAAGGTCAAACTGGATCTTTAATAGCTTTTCCAGATAGTAACTTATTCATTTAACTCATTCTAATGCAATTTTTAAGTAACCAATCACAAATGACCATCACCATGAGGCAGTGTGCTGTGTGTAACACATGTCTCCTTACTTTAACCCTTTGCATGCTGGGAAATTTGTCGTCTGCTAAAATGTTGTCTGCTGAAGTTCTAAAATAAGCATTTTCTTTGTTGTTTTTTTCAAAGAATACTTTCAGAATAGCAAACAGTTTGGATCCTGATGAGACGCCACCTTTTGTGGCGTCTCATCTGGATCCAAACTGTTTGCAAAGGCCTTTAAAATTTGGTTCCAGCGCTGAAAGGGTTTAAGGTCTAGGTCATACTTAAAGGTCAAAAGTCGAATTTGCCTATAAAAAAGCTTGCTCAACTGGAGCATTTTTGGGCGGCATATGCCAGCTGACGTTCTTCTCTTTTCTATAATCTTGAATTTAAATGCTAAGAAAATGACAACTTGGGGAAATACTGTAATGTGTATGAAATATTGTATATTGAAAATAAAATTTTGCACAGTTACACAAAAAATAAAATAAAAAAAATTGTAATGTTAAAGATGGTCCAGGGTTGTGGTTTTCCTTCCCTTTCATATAACATTACGCATTAAAACACAGTATTTGTTCATGACATGTATTGTTGGTAATATTTATGTACCTTGCTGGCTGTGGTCATTAGTTGTTTTGAATATATTATATATAAATTCCTGTTTTTGACAGTCACTTGATTGTTAAATGATGTTAGAAGTCTCATACAAACATTTAGTTTTTCTTGTGTTACCATAGTGTATGTCAATAAATATGTCACATGTAAAATTAGCGCATAAATATTCTATGTGTGGAATGTATATGGAATGACGGTAAGTACCAACAGACAAACAGCGACAGTGCTAGTATCAACAGAGCCCAGAGACACATGTGACAGCCCAGGGTGACCATCCATGGAAATCAGGTAAGATGCACGTACAAATGTATACGGTAGTGAAATGTGAGACTATCTCTTTATTTCATGGATTGTGCCACTGGTAAGGTTTATTATACCCAGTCGGGAGGGGTCCATTGGAGTACATGTAACTCTTGTCTGTTGGTTGTTAGTTTTGTAGGTTGGTCCGTTTGGCCGCATATTATGCTATACGTTTGTGGATGAATTAAATTGAAACTAATTTTTTGTTGTCACCATGGAGTGTAGATTTGCAAGATACTTTCAACCACAGTGCTATATACATTCTTTTGTTATTTGCCAATTAACATAGCTTACAAAGCCATGCTTGTGTTTTAGTCATGTTTGTGAAAAAGCTCTAATTGTTCTAGTTCCAGGTATTCTAAGATAAACTTGTAAGGGACTTGTTTACAGACTCATCATTTTAAAAAATGTCAATAAATACCCATCTCAACCATTTGGCATCCTTTTGTGTCAACTCGGTTAAGTGCCATAGCTTCCTAGATCTAGGGTACTTCTCTTTCAAAATATTTGTACAGTTAGTGTTATTTTTGTAAGTAGGAAACAAGAACATTAATGATAAGAAAAAAGTTCACACGCGTTATACATGACCATTGCACAGGATTTCACGGTTATTGAACTGTTCTTTGAGTATAGCCTGGGAAAGTTCAGTCCCATTCAGTCGCAAAATAGTGGTGCGGTATTGCAAGCGTTGGCTGATGAATACAGTGAAATTTTAACGAGTGAATGGATTGTACGGAGCAGAGCTGAAAAGACATGAAAAGAGAAATTTTGAACATGATGTTTCCCTGTTAGCTTATTGAAAATGTGGGACAGGTTGTTGTTTTAAATTGTATGGGTAGACATGTACTATTAAATTAATAGTCTTGTTCAGTTTTAACATGACATTTACCTTTATGCTGAAGCTGTGGTAAACCTTGTCAGAAAATTGAGTATACGGTTGCATAGCATGACTTCATAAGTGCAGTGCAGTCAGTTATTTCACTTAACTGAAGAAAAAAAACGCTAATACTCAGTACTGCATTTATTAGACCTTTTCCATACTTTTATGTTTTCTGTTGACTTTTGTATTCTATATTTACAAGTAAATTTGTATTCCATAGCATTTAATGGTCGAAGCTTTTCAGTAGATCTATATTAAAGTAACAGTAATTTTCTCTATCATGAAAATACGTACGTTCTGAAGAGTCTTTGAGTATATGCAAAGAATAGTTTTTGAGTGTAGCTCTTGGGAAACGGATCATTCCAGATTAACATTTGCAGTCCAAACAGGCTAATCAGGCACGACACTTTCCGCCTAGACTGGATTTTTGTTTAGAAGTGACTAAAACAAAAATTCCATAAAAGCGGAAAGTGTTGCCTCTGATTACCCTGTATGTACTGCTAATCTGGGACAAGACTTAATGCACATGCATTAGTCCCAGTTTTCACAGAACGGGCTCATTTGATTTGCATCTATTTAACAAAAGAAACAACATAATATTAAGTGACGTTAATAAACGGTCAAACTGCATTATAGAATGATTTGTTGTAATGCTATGAATCAATTGAGTTTCAAAGCAAAAATCAAGAACATTATTGCATTACGTAGTTAAACAGTGAATATATCCATTGTTACTATAACAAAATCATAATTTGAAATGTCACAGTTCCACCATGCTGTTATTATTCCCACATGCCTCTGTAATTACTTAATTACACAATTCCAGTTTTTTTGTTGGTTGGCATTTTCAAAAAGCCTTGCCTTCATTATGGAGATCATTAACAAAGATTTTGGTGATATAATTAACCTTAATCTGTGTCCAATCTCTGTTCAAAGCACAATGTAATGTAATTTTACGTAATTAACCTACAGGTCTTGTACCAATTTCCAAATAGCTTTGTTTTCATATTATGTTGTTATTTTCTCTGTAATTTTTCCACAATCTACATAAAAAAGTGAAAACTTTCAATAGATCTTGAGTCTGACTTGAACACTTCAAGTACATTTATAGGAAGCTAGTTGTGAAATGCAAGACTTCAGAGCGTTGAAGTCATCAACACATTAAGGAAGCTATTATAATAAATGCATTGAGAAAAGGCAGTAAACCCTGACGGATATTTGCCCGAGTAAGGGTGACAAATGTTAGTGTCGAGTTTCCCTGGTCTGATACTGTGCACAAAACGGTGTTAATGGCCGAGAATTATGTACCCATTCACAATGGCAGTATTTCCTGTGTAGGGCCATAATCGTGTTGGCATGATGACAAAAATCATAATTCACCTGACACCGTTTCCGTAAAACAAGTCCAGGGAATTCATTCAGCTTGATTGTATCTGGAATGGATTGTAAATATATCCCTCCTTTAGCTTTACTCTCCTGAACATTGCTTTCACTTGCTTATACTTTTTAATGGCATTATAGATGCTACTGTTGTTTTATAATCAAGCCATTCTTCTGTTATTACTCTAGTATTTGCCAGCTTGGTTTTTCCTTTCCCCTATGAAGGAAACTGTATTATGACTGTAAATGTGGAAATTGGTGTTTTTAGCTCATTTTCACAATAGCCTGAAGTTAATTCATGGGGTCGGCAATCGTAAATCCTTAATACTGTAGCATGAAATAGTCTATATTGGAAGCATGACCAGAAATCTATAAGTTTGATGTCTTTCACAGTACTGAAATTTATGTCTCATGTGGATAATAGAGCTTAGTAATGCCTCCGTAAATGAACGACCATTATTTTGACTTGTGGCAGGTTTGTGTCACGAACAAACTGAATAATAAGTCTTGCTCTGGAAAAATGTTTTCACTTAGCAAGGCTCATTCGAATTGCATCTATTTAACCCTTTGCATGCTGGGAAATTTGTCGTCTGCTAAAATGTCGTCTGCTGAATTTCTAAAATTAGCATTTTCTTAGTTTTTTTCAAAAAATACTATCAGAATAGCAAACAGTTTGGATCCTGATGAGACGCCACGTTCTGTGGCGTCTCATCTGGATCCAAACTGTTTGCAAAGGCCTTCAAAATCTGGTTCCAGCGCTCAAAGGGTTAACACAAGAAAGAACATAAAATTAAGTGACATTAATATAAACAGTCAAACTGCATTACAGAATTAGTTCTGTAATGCTATGAATCATATGAGTTTCAAACCAAAAATCAAGAACATTATCGCATTGCTTAGTGATACAGTGAATATAGCCATTGTTACTATAACACAATCATAATTTGAACTGTCACATTTCCACCATGCTGTAATCATTCCCACATGCCTCTGTAATTGCTTAATTACCCAACAATTCCAGTTTTTTTGTTGGTAGCTTTTTCAAAAAGCCTTGCCTTCATTATGGAGAATATTAACAAAGATTTTGGTATAAAATTTTCTTTAATCTGTTACCAATCTTTGTTTAAAGCACAATGTAATGGTAATTTTACGTAATTAACCTCCATGTGTTGTACCAATTTCCAAATAGCTTTGTAGTCATATTATGTTGTTATTTTCTATATAATGTTTTCCACAATTTTTATAAAATACTCAAACTTTCAATAGATCTTGTGTCTGACTTGAACACTTCAAGTACATTTATAGGAAGCTAGTTGTGAAATGCAAGACTTAAGAGCGTTGAAGTCATCGACACTTTAAGGAAGCTATTATAATAAATACATTGAGAAAAGGCAGTAAACCCTGACAGATATTTGCCTGAGTAAGGGTGACAAATGTTAGTGTCGAGTTTCCCTGGTCTGGTACTGTGCACAAAACGGTGTTAATGGCCGAGAATTACGAACCCATTCACAATGGCAGTATTTCCTGTGTAGGGCCATAATCGTGTTGGAATGATGACAAAAATTATAATTCACCTGACACCGTTTCTGTAAAACAAGTCCAGGAAATTCATTCAGCTTGATTGTATCTAGAATGGATTGTAAATATATCCCTCCTTTAGCTTTACTCTCCTGAACATTGCTTTCACTTGCTAATAGCTTTTAATGGCATTATAGATGCTGCTGTTGTTTTATAATCAAGCCATTCTTCTGTTTACTCTAGCTAGTATTTGCCAGCTTGGTTCTTCCTTTTACCTTTTAAGGATACTGTATAAAATTAAGCCTGTAAATGTGGAAATTGGTGTTTTTTTACCTCATTTTCACAATAGCCTGAAGTTAATTCATGGGGTCCGCATTCGTAAATCCTCCGTATTGTAGCATGAAATAGTCTATTGGAATCATTAGGAGAAATCTGTAAGTTTGATGTCTTTCGCAGTACTGAAATTTATGTCTCGTGTGGATAATAGAGCTCAGTATAATTCCTCGGTAAATGAACAACCATTATTTTTTTGACTCGTCGCAGGTTTGTGTCACGAATTTTTTTTATAAGCCTCTCTCTGGAAAAATAGGCTTAATGCGTGTGCGTAAAGTGTTGTACCAGATGGCCTGTGCAGGCTGCCGAGGCTAAACAGGGACAAAACTTTCCGGCATAACTGGATTATGCTAAGAAAAGACTTCCTTTAAACGAAATCTACCATAAAAGTGGAAAGTGGCATCTCTGATTAACCCTTTGAGCGCTGGAACCGGATTTTGAAGGCCTTTGCAAACAGTTTGGATCCAGATGAGACGCCACAGAACGTGGCGTCACATCAGGATCCAAACTGTTTGCTATTCTGATAGTGGTCTTAGAAAAAAAATCGAAGAAAATGCTAATTTTAGAAATTCAGCAGACAAAATTTTAGCAGACGACAAATTTCCCAGCATGCAAAGGGTTAGCCTTGCAGACTGCACATGCTAATCTGGGACAACACTTAACGCACATGCATGAAGTCTTGTTTTTCCAGAGCAAGGCTGAAATCATGCTTCAAAAGGAGTGCTCCACCCTTGTGTGGACTTTATTTACTCAGATTTATGTCTCGAAAATGAGTTTAGATGAGTGGACTCCCGGCATATTTTTGCTGGCTTGATTGCTACATAGTGTCCGGTTTCAGGCTTCATTGACAATTATATGTTTGTTTTAGCTGTGCCTAGAACGGCTGGTATTAAGATTTGTTTCTGTTGTTTATCAAGATGACTGCTCCCTAGGGAGTCATTCTGGCAAATGAAGACATCAGCATGCCTGGAACGCCAAACTCTGCCTGTCTCTATATTGATTTTGTAAAAACATATTTTCCTAATGTTTTGAATTGTTCTAATTCTTTGCCGTTTGTTTGGTTGATATTTGTGAAAATAGTTTGACGATTAAATGGCAGAGATTATATTATGATTGAATTTTGTTTATTGTGTAGCCAAAATACTCATGACTGTGCATTTTGGTTGAAATTATTGAAGTGTCTTGGGAATGCAACATTTGACTTTCTTGGCATACTGAATATAATCCTGTGTGTTAAAAATAGTCTGCTTTTTGCACAAGTGTTGATCCATATGATAAATATCCAAGGATATGAAAAGAAGACTTATCTCTTCCTCTATGTAATTGATTTGCTTCCTTTTGTATTACCGTATTATTTTACCATGTAAACTGCGCACCCATGTTTAATGCGCACCCAATTTTTAAAAGCCAAAATGGAGAAAAAAATAATTTAAGACCAAAAAAAACTAGCAAAAAGACCGAAAATGGCCGCCATTTTACTATTGCGCAATCAATAATCCGGGTCATTGAAAAGTTTAATTTTGTATTGAAAAATAGGAAGCGTCATCATGATACGGATCATGGGTTGCATAGCACTATATTTTTCTGACAATTTTGTAATTTTCCAACAACAAACTAACAGTCCTTGTGCATTTCATGTAAAACATGGGAAAATAAGAAATCATGTACATCATGTAATTCTTTCTCGGGGAAAGCATGGGCTTTCAAATTGAAGATGAATAAAAACTCGTAGTGCTTTGTTTTAAAGTGGAAACTTTTTATGTAAATTACGCTACAGTTGTTGAGATGTCAGTATTTATGTAAAACTGCTCATCTATTATAATGGTCAAGTGGGGTTATTGTTTGTAGCACTACACAGGCGTGAATGTGATGTACCATGAAGCTGCTAAAAATCTAGACCAAACTGGAAAACAACCAAAAGTCACAGCTACCAATACTCGCGAAAAAAACTCGTTGACACCTTATAATGTGCATTTACTTCTTATTATTTAAATTGTTTAACTATAATTTCTTTTTTTTTGATCTGCAGATTTTTTTTAGATTCGGCTAAAACAATATGACAAAACCTGCAATTAATGTTATACTTTTGGGACATTTGAGAATATTGTCAGATCATGTAATATATTTGAGTTAAAACTGTTAAGTTGTATATTTTGTCTCAAATTTCATCACATATACGATGTTAAGACTTCACACCATAATGTTGATGTTAAAAGTGTGAACATACATTATATGATTCTATAAACCATTGATAATAAATTTGCTAATTGGAAGCATTGATTTAAATTAAAATTGTTGAAAGTGTGAAAGATAAGCAAGTTAACTCTTTCAGTGCTGGAACCGAATTTTGAAGGCCTTTGCAAACAGTTTGGATCCAGATGACACAGAACGTGGCGTCTTATCTGGATCCAAACTGTTTGCTATTCTGATAGTATTCTTTGAAAAAAAATCCAAGAAAATGCTAATTTTAGAAATTCAGCAGACGACATTTTAGCAGACGACAAATTACCCAGCATGCAAAGGGTTAATGATGTCACTGAGTGTCATATATGTTTTCATCACATTGTCATATTTTATTGCCTTGCCATAATATTGAAATTAGTGAGATCTAACTGATGATGACAAACACTGAAAAACCCAGCATTCTTTCTTCCTCAATTTCACTTAATGTCACAATTAACTTCAATAATTAGCCATTTGGTGCCCTTTTATTGGGCCATTACCCCAGTCATGTGTGTCCACTTTCATTATTCACTCATCATTGCCTTAAGGGTCAATGTTGTCCAGTTTAAAGGGAAATCTTCTATCATTAAAGCTTGATTTGATGGACTGAGTTTATAACAAAAACATCTGTGCTGAAACAAATGAGCCTTGTTTGGGGAAAACTGGGCTTAATGCATGCGTGTTAACCCTTTGCATGCTGGGAAATTTGTCGTCTGCTAAAATGTTGTCTGCTAAATTTCTAAAATAAGCATTTTTTCGATTTTTTTTCAAAGAATACTATCAGAATAGCAAACAGTTTGGATCCTGATGAGACGCCACGTTCTGTGGCGTCTCATCTGGATCCAAACTGTTTGCAAAGGCCTTCAAAATCCGGTTCCAGCGCTCAAAGGGTTAAGTGTCATACCAGATTGCAAGGCTGATCAGGGACTACACTTTCCGCGTTAAAAGGAATTTACGTATAAAGGAAGACTCTTTTGAATGAAAATCCAGTCTGGGCGGAAAGTGTTGTATCTGATTAGCCTGTGCAGTCCAGTACACAGGCTAATCTGGGACAACACTTTACGCTAATGCATTAACCCTTTGAGTGCTGGAACCGGATTTTGAAGGCCTTTGCAAACAGTTTGGATCCAGATGAGACGCCACAGAACGTGGCGTCTCATCAGGATCCAAACTGTTTGCTATTCTGATAGTATTCTTTGAATTTGTTTTGAAGAAATTGCTAATTTCGAAATTCATCAGACGACATTTTAGCAGACGACAAATTTCCCAGCATGCAAAGGGTTAAGCTCGGTTTTCTCAGAGCGAGGCTCGAATGAGTGACTTTGTTTTTGTTCATTAGGCCTGATGTGAGTCTGAATGTTATCATTGGCTATGGCACTATTGGTATTAGCAACATTTGATAGGGCTTTAATATTTTATGAGAGTGCTCCCCATCTAGTGGTGGCAATTACCATGGTAATCACAAAAGATCACTTTCAGGGGTGTATATTTGCAGGACTAAAAGCTGCCAAATCACACAATGGGATACATTTTATATCAGGACAATGAAGATTATGGTTTTGATTCAACATATTGTTCTAAGAATTTACGTTTATGAAAATATTTCAAAATGATGTTTTAAGTGAACATTTCAGGAATTAATTAGAATTAAAATCAAAGCGCTGAAGGCACTGAATTTGTTCGCTATTGCATAATCTTAGAAGCAACTCAGTTTTCAAACTTATGTTATAGCTTTTTATATCGCAAGTTTGAAATAAACACAACCCATTCAAATTTTAAAGAGTGTGTCTTAAAGCACAGGTCGAGATGTGTGTGACTGTTTATCCTCATATTTATGTTATAGAGATAACTTAGACAAAATATCAACTGTATGTCTTTATTTTCATAATTGGTCGCTGCACTGGCAACCATCTTCAGAATTGTGGTTGCCTTGCTAAAGAATAACAAGCCTATAATCATGTACTTGTTGTGATATGTGTATCTAATACTTAATCTATTTTCTTTAAATTATTGAGAAACAATTTTGCCCACATGACAGACTTTTAATGCAGCATTAAGCCCCGTTTTCCCTGAAAGCAGCCAATATGTACAGATTTCAATGATAAACTTACCAATGTCATCGCACAAGCTGATTTAAACACTAGACTGGCCAATATGTCCACAAGCTATTAAACCTATTGTTTACATAATTACAGGCTGCCCTCTGCTGCAGTGTACCAGTTAAGTATAAACAGAAACGCTTTAAGCATTTGTCGTCTGCTTAATTTGACTTGAGTTATCCACACAGGCAGTCATGGGTTACGGGCCCTAGGGTACCTAAGGCATACTGATTTCCAAAATTGCATCTGCATTATTTGTGAGCTTCACTCACAAATAAAAAAAAGAATAAAAAAAAAAGCATTAAATATGGTCTTGAATGGCAATAATAATTAAATGTAGCGTGCACTGGAAGATTATTATTCTGTTTGTTATTCTCTCTATATATCATGATAAAACATAATTATTGGAACACTGACTTAGGGCGCATAGACACTGTTCTATGTTGGATATAGATTTGGTACATAGGCAGACGCAAAGGGAGAAAATGAATTGCAGCATAATTCTATATTTTGTAAGCCCCAAAAGGTACATTTTGGAGCTAAATAAGCCAATAAATTATTATACCCCCACAAACGAATTTAGGGGGGTTTATAGGAGTGAGCTTGTCTGTCGGTCTGTCAGTCCGTATTGGGTGTCCGCTCTCTAACTCAAGTTGTTTTCATCTGATCTTCACCAAACTTGGTCAGAAGTTAAATCTAGATAATGTCTAGGTCAAGTTTGAATATGGGTCATGCCGGATCAAAAACTAGGTCACGGGGTCACTTTGTGCATTTTAAACATTCGGCATGTTGTCCGCTCTCTAATTCAAGTTGTTTTCATCTGATCTTCACCGTACTTGGTCAGAAGTTGTTTCTAGATGATTTCTAAGTCAAGTTCGAAAATGGGTCATGCCGGGTCTAAAACTAGGTCGCGGGGTCAATTAGTGCGTTTCAAACATTCAGCATGTTGTCCGCTCTCTCCTTCAAGTAGTTTTCATCCGATCTTCACCAAACTTGGTCAGAAGTTTTATCTAGGTGATCTTAAAGCCAAGTTCGAACACGGGCCTTGCCGGGTCAAAAACTACGTCAAGGGGTCACTTAGTGCGTTTTAAACATTGAGCATGGTGTGCGCTCTCTAATTGAAGTAGTTTACTTCCGATCTTCACCAAACTTGGTCAGAAGTTTAATAGTTGATCTTAAGGCCAAGTTCCAACATTGGCCATACCGGGCCAAAAACTAGGTCACGGGGTCACTTACCGGTAGTACATTTTACACATTCAGCATGGTGTACGCTCTCTAATTCAAGTAGTTTTCATCCGATCTTCAACACACTTGGTCAGAAGTTGTATCTAGATGATGTGTACATCAAGTTCGAACATAGGCCATGCTGGGTCAAAAACTAGGTCACGGGTTCTTTTTGTCCTTATTAAACATTAAGCATGGTGTCCGCTTTTTTGTGTGCAGACAACATGCAAAATATTCTGTGTCAATGCGGCGTGTGGGGGTATTCATCACGTCTGTGACAAATCTCTAGTTTTTTTAAGAAGGGCACCCTTCAGGACATAAGCCATACAATTGTGTCCTTAAATGTAAGGTCAGAGTTTTAACCCCCATCATATGTTTTTACTGGTCCTGGGCTTCAGGCATGGGGGGAGGGTTGCAGGGCCTTTTAACTTTTCTTGCAAGGGCCCTCAAAATAAATGCCCCTTCTCATAAGAGAATTTCTTTAAAATGATGCAGATTTTCACAATTTTCAAGCTTTCGTTGAGATTTTTTTTTCCCCTTTCTCAGTTTTGTCTATATATTTTTCCCCGAAAATGGAAGGCAATGCCATTTCCCCAAATCAAGAATAAAAGCCTTGAGAATACTGACACCTCAAAGCTGTTGATAGCACTCTGCTTCTACATTCTGAGGTACCTTTGGTGGTAACTGGTTCTGCACAGCTGTTGATCTAATGCTCCATTTCTGGCTAAACTTGTCAAAAGTCATGCCCTGGGGTAACATAATGGCAGAGGTGTCTAAGCTTATTGTTGTTGAATTGCATGTTGTGTCCATCAGTGTTGATTATCTCCCAGATCTACCATTATCATTGATTTATATCATTATACTAATTTTATAATATTATAAAAGGAGCACTTTATTCTTCCATGGTGTGATTGTAGGCCACAGTTTGAGATATATTGTGGAAAGGTAGCTCTTAGATCTTGAGATAAAATCAATGATGTTGCTCTTATTCAATTGGCGCGTGGTTTTCTTGGTCATTTCGTAGAGCGGAACTAGTCAATCTGAAATCAAACATTAATTTAAATTACATGATCATAGCTTAAACATACAATTTCTGGGATTTTATGTGTTGCTTTTGATTGTTTTATCATTTCTTAACTTTGATGCCTGTTGTGAAATTTAATATATAAGGATCCTTCTAGAAAGTACACATGACTACAATTTATTTGAAATAGATGTACATCAACTATTACTTGTAAAAGTATACATAATTGATTAATTACATTTTCCCTGTGAACCTAAACATAATTCCTGTACCATATGGGCCGCACTTTGTGAAAAAGGGGTTTAATGCATGTGCCTAAACTGTCGTCCCAGATTAGCCTGTGCAGTCTGCACAGGCTAATCAGGGACAAAACTTCCTGTGTTTATGGTATTTTTCGTTTAAAGGAAGACTCTTCTTGGCGAAACTCCAGTTTAGGCGGAAAGCGTTGTCCCTGAATAGCCTGTGTGGACTGCACAGGCTAATCTGGGACGACACTATACGCACATGCATTTCACCCCCTTTTCACACAGCAAGGCTCATATTGTAAGTTCAGCTTGAAAGTATTGTATCTCATACAGATATCTTTGGCAGAAACAACATTTTTTATGTCGATGTCCTGAAATGTTATCTGATTTGTACTTGTGTTATTATTGCAATAAATTCAATACTAAAAGCAAATAAACGTGAAGTGATGTTTTATTTGCATACAACAATTCTGATTAATTTAAAAAAATACATTGTCATGCAGTCATTGAGTTCCATAATTGGAGTGAGGTTACGTAGCAGAACAAATTAAATGTATCTTCGCTGTCAGAATCAATGGCAAGAAATTGGATAGGACAAAACAAGAGCTACAGATGGGATTAATAGCACATTAACATTGATGTCATCTTGTTTGCCTTGTCACTCTTTTATTGGTATTGTCTGACCTCTGGCCTTGTCAACGGACGAGAATTCCAGTCCACTGACCAGCATCAGACTGGTTTAAGAATCCCTATACTGCTGATTCATATGCCAGGGAGGATTACGGTTCCGCCACAGGAAGTGACTAAATGAGCGTTGACTGGTTCACGTTTTCAAGAATTCCAGTCAACCGACCAGCATCACATAGGCTTATTTATATGCCAGGAAGGATTACGGTTCTGCCACAGGAAGTGGCTAAATGAGCATTGACTGGTTCATGTTTTCAGTTGTTTAATCCTTTACCACTGGATCAGATATGCACTTTGACACATTAGTTAAGTCCCTTAGAATTTTTTTTTTTTTTTTTTTTTACCTTTTTCATAGATTCAAGTATCAAAGGCCTCATTTCCGACCCTAAGATACTGATGAGAAGCAAACAGCATCAAAACTAAATAGAACTGAGAGTTACTTGCAGGCTGTTCTGGTTTTATGCTGTTTGCATATAGCCATTTTCACTTCACTTCTAAGTGGGAAAGGTTTAAGGATCCGTACTTGGCTTATTTATATACCAGGGAGGATTACAGTTTCGCCACAGGAAGTGACTTAATGAGCGTTGACTGGTTCACGTTTTCAAGAATGTTTCCAGTGGTTTTGGAAGAATATATGTCAAATCATCTGTTGATTTTTACAAACTACCTAATTCAAAATATTTTTATCTTTTATACAAAGCTACCATTTTGATAAAAAAAAAATGGCTTGCGGAATTTACAAGAAATATATTTTGAATATTTGTCAATGTAAATAATTTGAATATAACACCCAACTGAGCACCTTTGTACAGTTTTTTCACCCCTTTTACCAATAGGCGCCGGCACAAAATCTTCTTTTTAGAAGGAGTGCTGTATCAGAAATAGAAGAATATTTGAGTGCCAGTAAAACAACTGTAGCCATTTATCTTGGGAACAAAGGCCCATATTACCAGTCACCTCTCTGGAATTTGTATCATGGGAATGGAGCAAAAAAATGACAGTAGTTGTTTTTTAATTATCTTAAAGCGCACTGGCTAGACAATAAATTACTCTTCGAGGGATGAAAAACATACCAAATTTTGCATTTAGCCTATATTTATCAATTGAACTGAGTAATGGGAAAATTGCATGTTGATACTTTATTGGAGACTGCAAGGTTTCTGCTGTTGCTTTGTTGTTTAATAAGTCACTCTGGGCCCTATGGTCCAATAATTCATGCAGTCCGCACAGGCTAATCCGGGACGACACTTTCAGCCTAAACTGGATTTTCGCTAAGAAGAGGCATTATTTAAACGAAAAATTCCATAAAAGCGGAAATTGTCGTCCCTGATTTGCTAATCTGGGATGACAATTTACGCACAAGCATTATGCCCAGTTTTCTCAGAACACGACACATTTGTAGACTGGTATGTCATCCATCATCATGATTGTTGAAAGAGAACTGAACATGGAGACTGGTTAACCCTTTATAACCAGGGTTGACTGTGCAGGTTTTTTTTTTCTTCATTTGGGAAAAGGGCGTGGCCTTCCACTTTGGGGAAAAAATTATCAACAAAACTGAAAAAGGGGAAAAAATTTCCCAAAGTAAGCTTGAAATTTGTGGAAAATTTCTTCATTTTAAAGAAATTTTCTTAGGGAAAGGGGCCTATATGAGGCCCTTGCTTAAGAAGGAAAAAAACCCTGCTGTGAGAGTTTCATGTAAAATGGTAAAGTAGTTACAATTTCATCTTGTGGCTTAAATCTGCGTTCAAATTTCCATGTAAAGTAATATAAAGTGAAAAATGTTTCATGGCAATAAACAGTTAATAATTAGTCCATGTTTTTGAACTGAATAAACAAGTCTATTTCCTTTAATTACTATAATTAATATGGATCTTATCATGAAAATAAAGAATAATCTGATTAAACTAATTGTATGAGAAAACACAGTTACATCGCATTTATTTAACCATACAATGTCATCTAGACCTGGTAATCTGTAAGCTAAACAGCCCAATATTTGTTCCAAACCGCCGTAGGAGGATGGAGTGTTTTTGTGCCATGTTGTTGGACACGTTGTACAGGGTAGTTTGGGCATGTTTGCAATTGGCGAGGGGCTGTTTAATGTTGGGATCAGAGTTTCCAATAGGTCTGTCATCCCTCACTATCAATATTGACTGTCAACATCAATTACACCATATGACCATCAAACTAGGGTTATTATATGACATAGCACATCAAGAATGTGTTGCGCAACATTTTTTTCTCCTCTCTTCCATGGAAGGTTATGACTTGGAAGGAATGTTTGTGTTTTGTTCATTTGACAGTTTCCATTTTGGTTGCATTGTGTTGTAAGTAAAATCCTGCTATGTTTTGCATGTACAAAGCAAAATGAAAATAATTGATGCAATTTTATCCCGATCTAAAATCATTCTTGGCAATAAGTCAAATAGTGTCAGTTTATGAGAAATAAGCACACACTGTGTTTTTATTAACATTGTCTAATCCAATTTTGGATTCAAATCAATTATTTGGTATCAACTTGTGAATTATGACCACACAAATGTGTTTTTATAAACATTGTCTAATCCAATTCCAATCAAACGTTTGGTATCAACTTGTAACTTGTGAATTATTAACTTTAAATCAATTATACCAGGCTCCCTATTGTATTGTATCTCATAAATAATACAGTTTCAAACAAAGTGGTTTCAAATGCATCACTTCCCATTGCCTTGTGAACGAGTTTATTATTCACTCCATTGTTTGGTCTGCTGGCACCGGAAAATAAAAAACCTGTAGTCATAGGACACCAAAATGGTTGGAAATTAATAAAACATATGGAATATGATGGGGAGTTGTTTTTACGTCCTAAACCAATATCAATATTTCATGGTGAATGTATTCTCAAGCACTGACATGTTTGCATTAACATTTGATATTAACTGTGTCCTGGAATTCATGTGTATGTTGATGGTAAAATGTTGTCCTGTCTTGTTTGCTTGGACAGTTAGACATTTATGGTATCAACTTGTGAGTTATTAATTTTAAATCAATTATACTAGGCTCCCTATTGTAATGTATCTCATATATAGAACAGTTCCAAACATTTCGATGCATCAGTTTGCAAGTAGGTTGCTGGACTACAAATCTGAGGATCGTTGGTTCAATCCCCGGAATGGACACATAAATTGTGTGTCTACTGGCATAGGTGTGTGCACTAAGTACTGGCGCACCAGCTAACCCAGGAAATTTTGAGGTGGTGAAATGAACGCGGTAATATGACCGAATTGCTGTTGAAAATGGCGAAAATTCCGAAAACTGCATAAAATCCAACAAACAAACAGGTTTTTACGTCTGTTTAATTTGAAACTGAAATTGGTTTCATCGGACATGCAAGATTTGAGACAGATTATTTCCAAAAAACGGAACTGGCAAATATTTGCTTTCCAAGGTTTTGTGCGCTGCATGATTGTCATTGTTTTGGTTTAATGTCATTGAAGAAATGCAATAAATCTATAGCTTATTTTGGCATGCCCTTAAATTTAATTTAAAACAGTACACCGTTTCTATCCTGGCATTAGAATCTGTAAGCTTCAGGCATATAATTTATGGTACAATCTAACTAAAGTTGTTTTTAACATAATATTTTATAAATATTTTATATTTTATTATGCCCCCTTTTAAAGAAGACGGCATATTTTGTTTTGCTGGATGAAGGTTAGTCGGTCATTCGGTCAGTCTGTCGGCTCGTCTGTGTGTTTGTCGGTAGACCAGTTCGCTTCCGATCAATAACTTTTGAACGGATTGACCTATTGGCCGGATACTTCACATGTGCATTGACCTTGGGCAGTAGATGACCCGTATTGAAATCAAGGTCACTGTCACAATAAGTGTGAAAATAGTTTCCAATCAATAACTCGTCAATGAATTGATTGATTGACTTGATACTTCACATGTGCGTTTGCCTTGGACAATAGATGACCCCTATTGAAATTGGGGTCACTAGGTCAAAGGTCAAGGTCACTGTCACAATAAGTGATAAAATCGTTTCCTATCAATCACTTGTCAACCAATTGACCAATCGACTTGATACTTCACATGTGCATTGGCCTTGAACAGTAGATGACCCCTATTGAAATTGGGGTCACTAGGTCAAAGGTCACTGTCACAATAAGTGTGAAAATCAAGGCCGCGTTTTGGGGGCATATGTCTCCAACCGCGGAACTATTGTTTATAGATTTTTATTAATAAATATTTTTACACAAATATGTTTCTTTTTCAAAATCATGTAATAAGATTCTTGTGTCAAACTAATGTTGGCTATTCAAATTGCCACATGTCATCAAGTCCTTCCCTTTAACATCTCCATTTCTCGTTGATTTCTTTCTTGGGCTCAGTTTCCTTGGAGAAGATGTTTCCAAGGCTCCAGGGAGTTTCTAGAGTGATTTTATTGACCAATTGCTGGACATAATTATCACAGGAAATTGTACTCGTTTTAGCCGAAGTAATCAAATTTAGAAACTTATTTGGTGACAGTCTAGCGAAAGCAGCCGAGTCGCCGATATAAAGGCGTTAATGCCAGATTTCTTTGTATGGAGTCTTGTTGATGGTTTGTATGGTGGTAATGCAGTCAATCAAACCATATTTTTGGTGGTGGTCATTGTGCCGGTATTACGCAATCAGGCATTCAGATGTATAGAATTCGTGGCACGCTATGCAATTTTTTATTTATTTATTTGGGGGGGGGGGGAANTATAGTTCAGAAAATGAGTTGCAACTGGACCTACTGATTTTCCTTATTAACAATATTTACCAGTTTACATATTTCAAACCAAGCGTAACATTTAGTTTTTGGGCTGCAAATAAAGCTTGAAATGACCAGATGTTGCTTGGCTCATGAGTTTTTGTTTATGAATGACAGGTTACCCTTCCATAAGATATGATATGTTTTGTGTTGAAATATTCCTAATTAAATGTTTTTCTCTTCGAGTCATTAGACATGGCGACTATCAGTTACTAAAGATTCTCCAATCATTATAGAAGTACAGCGCCAAAAAATGGTGAGAATTATTTAAGCCATGTCTTGTGAAAATGAATCTTATGCCATATGCGGTGAGCATAGCTCCAGACCAGCCTGCGCATCTGCACAGTCTTGTCAGGAGCTACCCAGTCCTCTATAGCTAAGTCAAGCCATGTTTTCTGGTCTCATTAACCCTTTGCATGCTGGGAAATTTGTCGTCTGCTAAAATGTCGTCTGCTGAATTTCTAAAATTAGCATTTTCTTCGATTTTTTTTTCTAAGACCACTTTCAGGATAGCAAACAGTTTGGATCCTGATGAGACGCCACGTTCTGTGGCGTCTCATCTGGATCCAAACTGTTTGCAAAGGCCTTCAAAATCCGGTTCCAGCGCTCAAAGGGTTAACAGCAGGGTAGCTCCTGACCAGACTGTGTAAATGTGCTAGCTGGTCTGGAGCTACATTGGCCGCATATGGTATAAGACCCAATTTCGCATTATGCGGCTCAATTTCTAAGCCAAAATGAATGGCATGCTTTAGTAGCAAAACTCTCTCTGTTGTGATAACCTTCCTACTCGGTATGTCCACAATCTGGAAGCTTTCATTCACACTGGATGACTTTCTGTGACGCTGACTGTCAAAGATGTTAATGTGCTGCTAGTCGCTAATTACACCCCTTTAAAGCGTAATTTAATGTACTGTTCCCCTGACTGGCACTTTCTCTCAGTATTTTTTGTCTTTGTGGAAGTTTCAGTTTAGACGAAGAAATTAACGAAGAAATTAACGTTACACTGTCTTCATTCATCTTACAATTGCATTTTCTCTCATCACTTCATCTTGGGAAGAGAGAAAACATGTGAATTTGCACTGTACTTTCTTGGGAGGCCATGTTCGTTTCAATGATTTAAAGACTAAAAAACGGTTTCAAATCAGTCTCAATACCCATGGGTTTAATTCGAATGAAGGAATTTGAATTACTTAATGGTGGACTGATGTTTTCTGGTTTGTTTGACCAATTGTAATCTATAGTTTAAGAAGCGTGCCAGTGAGCTCAGTTTCCAATGAGGAAATTAACCCTTTGAGCGCTGGAACCCGATATTGAAGGCCTTTGCAAACAGTTTGGATCCAGATGAGACGCCACAGAACGTGGCGTCTCATCAGGATCCAAACTGTTTGCTATTCTGATAGTATTCTTTAAAAAAAAAATCAAAGAAAATGCTAATTTTAGAAATTTAGCAGACAACATTTTAGCAGACGACAAATTTCCCAGCATGCAAAGGGTTAATACATGATCAGTAACAGTCATTCTCATTATTATCGTGACTTTATTATCTGCAAAAATCCAACATTTATTCCTTTCATAGCCTCCTGAAAACATTTTTTTTTTAATTAGTTAATTTTTTTGTTCATCTTGTAGCTAAAACATTTGTTTGGAATATGGATAGAATGCTATAATGGTATTTGTTATGTACAAAGAATAGATTAAGAGTAATAATAATTATTCTGATGAGTTTTTATATTTTTTATTATTTTGATGAAGTATGTAATGTTATTAGTAAACAAATTGATATAACTTTGAGGCGTGAAATCAAGCGTGTTTTTGTATCTTATAAGTTTTATTAAATGATTTAAAATGATTTTCCTTCAAATTTATTTTGTTGTTCTAAAATATTTTTGTCTGGTCATCTTCTGATTTTCAAAATTGACATCAAGATTTTGTGAAGAAGTTTTAAGTTGTTAATGAAAATGAGATTTCCCTCTTTATTGGGTGTTAAAGGTGCTATAAAAACACTTTGCTTTTCATTTAAAATCAAGTGTATGCATTACAATCATTCAACCATTAAAAATTCCCTGAAAGTGTTTTTAAATATTGGCAAAAAAGGCACTTGACAAGAATATTATCTGTCTTTGTTTACAGAAATGTCTCGTTGACTTGGATATTGGGTACAAGCAACTTTTCCCCAATGTGTCTTTCAACATTAATAAATGTCCAACAGTTTGTGTTTGTCCTCATATTTGTTGCAATGCTCGGGAGATTTTTTCTGTATTGAAAGCAGAATGGAAAAGCAACAACTTTTGGGTCTTATAACGGCAATTTAATGAAGGAAATTTGAATTTTAATGCGGGACCTTTACTTTACGTGTGTTCAAATCTATTTGTTGTCATGAGTCAGTGTGTCTGTATAACGGATTAAAGTGTCGTCGTGGATGTTTGATTAGTGAGAGAGGAGAAATTCAAACGGTATTTGCATATGAAAGGGGTTTGAGCAGCGATTAGTATGATTTGATGCAAATTATAATAGTAATGGGAATACATCTGGTTGCACTAGATATTCCGAATACCAGCTTGTAATACCGTACATGTGGTGGATGTGGTTGTGAATGCATCACTGATGGGAGTTCAATATTTGATTGATGGAGGAGGAAATTGCGTTATATATCAATATTGAGACTCAGCCCCCGGGGCAGTTTCGGCACACCGGTAATTTTGCTAATTTAACTAGCAATACTTGATTGTTAACTTAATTTGTAACTGACCAGTGCCTTTGGGTCATTTTGGGAGGAAGAAGTGTTTAAACATTGGGTGATTACACATTAGCCGTAACGGTACTCTGCTACTCCTTTGTTGATTGACGAATGGAAATTATTCTCTGCTACAATCTAATTATATATCAGGCAACACTGAATTGGTTGACATTAAATGATTAACGTGTAAAGTGCAGTAAGATTTCATGTAGTAGGGAAGTGATACTTCAGAAGTTATTGAAAACTCTTGTATACACATGAATTGGGAATTTTCACTTTTTTGTTTGAAAACTTTAGTTTATGAATAATTCATAATTGTCGACATTTGTTGGCGAGAGCGAGTGTCACAGAATACGGCCTGTTGCTGTGAATGCCATTGAAGAAAATTGGTGTAATTATAGTAAACTAGTGGTGTAAGGACATTATGTGTTTGCCAATCTCAATTCAAACAAGATTGTTGCAGTTGACAGTTGGATTTTCTAAAGGTCTCTAGGTTTTACAGTCGGTGTGTGTTGTAGTGTTGTATTACTTACAACACTTGCTCTTCGAATCTCGCGGGGTTTTCCCCCTATATGTTCAGGCGACTTAATGAATATTTGAGCGTTCAGGACTACTAAATTGGGAGACGATAGGGACAATATTGAATAGAAAGCAAATAAAGGAAACAATCGAGGAGTTTATTGGCAAGGAATTGCGCCTGTCTCCACTGTAAATTTCACTTGTGGGACCCAGCATCATCTGTGGGGTGATGAGCGATGTATTGAGTGATTGCACACTGATCTTCCGTAGCTGATACATTGTTGCGCTACGCCTAATACATGTACGTATTGTTTGTGAACTGTCAGAGCGTGACATGTGCTTTAATGGAAATTATTGAACACTAAGCAGGTCTTATGGTCCCCGAGGTGTTTCATATTTGGTGCCTGATATTTATTTTGTATTGCTGTTCCGCTTCAGACCTTTAGTAGAAGTGGGCCGATTTGCCGGGGAAACTTGGTGACAAATCGTGTAAAAAATTCATGGTACATTTCTGAGTTGAATTGTTCTCTGGAGGGATAGACGCTTGGAACCATAAAGGAAGTTGCACTGAGCAATCGGATTATATTCGGATTGAAATAACTTTGTAAACATTGGAACATTAACGTTACAGTTTTGTTGAAGTTTTAAGGTATGACAATTTTGAACAGCTGATCTGTTGACAGCTTGAATTACCTGGTACAGGTATACAATAGAAGCATACATTGCTAGCTGCTGGTCATTTGAATTATAGTGCTTCATAGCACAGTTTGTTTATAAATTCTAACTTTACTGCTGGTCGTTTGAATTATAGTGCTTCGTAGCACAGTTGTTTTTTTATCAATTCTAACTTTACTGACGGAGAGTTTCGCACTCCGTCTCCGCTACATCGATGTTGGAAGCACAGAACCTGGACTTCCTGACTGAACAGTTCTACGTCCAATCACCGGTTCAGTCAGTCCACCAGCAATTCGCGAAACTCGCCACTGCCCCATCCAGCGCTCTCACGATCAACACAGGACTTGCCGGCCTCATAGGTTCTCCTCAGATTGCTGCCCAGGCACCCACACTCAAGGCCGTCAGCTCGTTACCTTCGTCGCGCAGATTCCTAGGACAGGGACTCACCAGGATGCATCCGTATTACTACGTGCAGTATGTACCTCTGGACCTCAAGCAGAATCTGGTAGGTGGCGCTTTGCTTCCTTCTCTTCTTGTTGTTTTGGTAACTTGGTAACTTTGCTTCTGTTGCCATGGTTACTTGCTGTAGCTGAAGGCCATGTCATGCGGTTGTATTTATTGTGTTGATTGTTTATTTGTTTGTCATTTGTTGTGCTGCCTCATAGGCATGTTTGTAGTTATATACTCTTCTTAGAGTATTCATGTACCATTGAATGGAAAGTAAATGCATTTTGTTAGTTTCAATGGAAAAAAACACAGGGTACTAGAATAATAATTTATATAAATTTAAATTACTTTAATAATTCTTTTCCTTCCCAAACAAGTTTCTTATTTTACACTTAGTAAATTAAGACGAACACCTATATATGTTTGCCATAAAAAGTGTATTTTCTGTAAGTTTCCAATATTACCTTCGTTTCATGGGGATGGTAGGTATTATATATTATATGAGAGTCTGGTCACATTGGACTGTTTTTTATGTTTCCAAAGTGCATCATGTGTCAACAATTCGTCCTGATTTCTAGTAGAGTCCTCTAGTATGAGGTATAACTTGTATTGACAGTCAATCATGCAAGACGGATGCTTACATTCTCATTTCGCCATGACAGCATTCGAGTTCATTATTCTCTATTTACACATCCATCGCCGTCATTGTGCCCCTGCATTGTAAGGCACGATTGCTGGCATCATAATGCAAGGTTGGGCCGCCGATTTCTATAGTGTCTTATCGTGTAATATAATTTAACAAGCACATGCCAACATGCCGCCTGAACTCGTAAATTGATTCGACGCTGGTAATTTCTTCGAGCAGGAACTTGGCCAGCTAATGCCCTGGTAGATAATCTGGGTTCCTTTGTGCTCATTTTTCATAACTGAGAGCAGGATAATGAGGTTGGTATTGTAAAAATTAAAAAAAAAATCTAATATGGTTATACAGACTATAGGAAGGTGATTAGAAGTGATGCTGAGAAGGAATTGTGAATTAGATTAGAATTAAGAAAATCAATGGAAGTGGTGCTGTTGACCTTAACTTAATGCGTGCGCTCTGACTTGCTTTTAACTGCTCTGATTGTATCATATATAGGTCTCACAGTACAATTAAAGCAACAATTAAAGTAAAAACATAATTTTTCTTTTATAACAGTTCTTATATTTTAATTTATTTTGTTCAAAATTAAAAAAAAAATGTAATGGTTTTCTTGCAATTTATGTATCAACCTTTAGTTATTAATGTTTTTTTCTATTATTATACATTTATATTAAGGTGTTCTTTATGCATTTAATTTGTTATTTTATTTATGCATGCTAGTTCCATTAGGCCTCAGGTGAAAGACCTAGGCTTTGAGGCCATCTGGGTTTATTTTTATTGATGATTGTGTACATGTTGTCAAGAGTAATTAGATTATATTTGTCATACAAACAGACACCAGTCAAACTACAGTATCAATAAAATCACTCATTTCCTTGTTTTAAAATACCCCAAAGGCATAACTGTGACCACCATCTTGGACCAAAATTTGAATTTCACCATTTTCTTAATCACTGGTGCATGTCCATCATTCATTGAATCATGTATGTTTGCAATTTCCTAATGACAGCTCAAATCTTTACACAAGTCATTGCTATAAAAACTTGTAATCCGATTAGAAAAACTTAATTTGTCAGGCGATTCCTGTAGATGTGATTTAGTGAGATGTTGTTTTGTGTACATCTTTATTTTCCAATTCACCCAAACACATTCATTTTTTTGTTGTATGATATTTTACATGAGACAGGATTTGCGGCTATGTTTCTTTAAACTTCTTCTTATATAGTAAAGGCTCATGTAAGAGGCATATTAGGCAGCACGTTTCAAAAGGATTATTATCCCTATATAATAGCTTGTATGGCATAGACATTTTTATCAATTAAAAATGCACTCGTTTTCACCTTCTTGAATGTAACAAACATTTTTCATGGTTTTGCTTTTTTAAAGTATGATAATTATGCTTGTAGAATGACAGAAATGCATACCTTGTTATGTCTGGTACTTGATGTGCTTTTTAATAAAAAAGAAAATTTACAGCGCAGGTGGTAACTTTTCCACCTAAATGAACAAGTCCAAGCTATTACGAATCCTAATTATGTTCCCCACACCATTTAAAAACAATTACATTACTGAATACATATGAAAATTACATTACATATGTGGATTTTTTTTGCAATTTTCTGGGAACAAGATTTCAAAATGCCATATTTAGAATCACGTCTCTGAATTTTTTAAAATGGATTTTAAATACATGAAATTAAAAAAGTGTCTGATTATACAGTCTTGTTTCAGGAATAAAAACAGGCTTCACAAAAATCCTGTACAAGTTCAGAGTTATTATACACAGGTCCCCACAAGTGCGCGTTGTGAACCCCTATCTGGAGTACATTCAGAGCTTGCCTGACAATCCTTGAGAGCCCCTTGTCTTTCCCTACCCCCTGTACCTTCCAAAAATAATGGTACCTCTCGCGTTTCGAGTTTAAATACAAACAATCACGTTAAAGAACAAATAGAACTGTTTTGCGAACAAACATGGGCCAAATATCGAAGCAAAGAATAAATAGAAAATTTGTGTGATTTGGCGATGATCGACATGTATACCGTGATGTGGAAAGTGTCATCTCTTAGCATAAGGGACAGGACAGTCTGTAATGAACACTGTGTCAATATTTGAAATTGTCAAAAAAAACAAGACTGATTAAGAAAGGTTGGTAAGATTTAATGTGTTCGTACCTGTAGGTAATTTCTTACATGTTTATTTACATGCTGATTGGCAAAGGTAGAGTTATGTGATTCGTTATAACAAAATTGTAATGTAATGACAAGTTTCAAGGCAACGGACAAGTTTGCATATTAGTCACGTACTATTTCTTGTTTATGCTTGTTTACATTCATCATTAGTGATAGTTAGCTAGAGAATTAACTACAATTACTGAAAAACCTCTTTTGTGGTCATTTTGAATATATGTTTAAACACAACCTTAAAAGTAGGCTACCCCCATAAGCATAATGGTGATTTTCTGTATTTACTAATCAAATAATTGACTTAATTATAAGTATTTTCACCTTGTGTATAGTGACGAAAGTCGTTTCGATTTTATTTTTTTCACAAAGGGATTGAGATAATAACATCAATTATCACGATTCAAAAAAACCTGATATCATGTTACAATCTACATTTCATGCTTAATAATAGCCTTTTGAAAATGTGTAAATACTGCAAACATTCGAGACCCTGAGATTTGTGAAATGAGGAACTCAATTCAAAATTAAAGACAGCAATTTTTGCAAGAAACTTATGTATTAAAGTAATTATTTTCGTTATACTTTCGACGTACCCAAAATCATTTACAAATCTGCGATAAACTTTTTTTTAAGCTCTTCATTCTCACTAATTGTCAATGAGCCTCACTCTGGGAAAACAGTGCTTAATACAGGTACACAAAGAGTCGTCTCAGATTAGACTGTTCAGTCTGCACAGGCTAATCAGGGACTACACTTTCCGCCTAGACTGGATTTTCGTTTAGAAGACTTTTTTTAGATGAAAAATTCTGTTTTCCATGAGCGCTGCTTTTATGTAATAGTCTGTTTGTTTTATTGTGTTAGATGCAAAACATTCATTGGTTTTTCAGAGTTCTTAGTTCATCATTTAAATTGTAGATTACAAACTATGGTGCTCTGCTGTATTTTTTTAGCTGAATTTAAATGTGGGAATGACAATTCCATTCATTGTCCTTGTATGAAAAACCTTGGTTGTAAATTATGAAACTCCTAACATTTAGAAATTATTATAGCATTGAATTAAAATATATATATATATATTTATTTAAAACCTTGGTTGAAAATTATGAAAGTCCTTTACAATTAGAAAATTTTATAATTGAACTTAATTACATGTATGCAAATTCCATAGTCATAGCAACTTACAAAATATAGTTTCTGCATTGTGCGTTATAATGTTATAATATTTTGTATTTATTTTTCCATTACTCTAACACATGGTCTTACAAACTGCTGTTTAAATTTTGACATATTTGCATCTTAATTAACCCTTTGAGCGCTGGAACCGGATTTTGAAGGCCTTTGCAAACAGTTTGGATCCAGATGAGACGCCACAGAACGTGGCGTCTCATCAGGATCCAAACTGTTTGCTATTTTGATAGTATTATTTGAAAAAAAACAAAGAAAATGCTAATTTTAGAAATTCAGCAGACGACATTTTAGCAGACGACAAATATCCCAGCATGCAAAGGGTTAATCCAGGCTCTAATATGTGTTTACAGTGGGCCCTGATTGTGAGCATTTACAGCTGTTAAAAGTACCAATAATTCCCATTGTTTAAACCAGAAATGTTACGTATTAACCTTCAAACATCCCATTTTCAAAGATTTTCTGCAATTGTACTTTGGTTTGACACATCGTTTGTTTTTTGGATCACAGAATTGTTATTTCCGAGTTGTAATCGCTGATGTGCAAATCTTGATAAAATTACTGGGGAAGGAATTGCTGTATAAATTTCCCATTGTTTCACTCCAGAAATGAAATTACATGTTTCTATCGGTGGTATTTCCTAGACATATAATCAACAGTTAAGAAAATTAATGATTCACTTTGTAGATTATTGTTTCGTTATAAATATTTATGCGAAATCTTGGTTCAAAGCACCATGAACATATAAGATTTAAATGATGACTCTTATAATAATTAAGGGTGTAACAATTAAAAGATAATTGATGTATTGAATGAAATGATTTGTCCATTTTGCACCGCCTCCAATTTTATGCCCTTGGTAGGGTGGCATATAGCAGTTGAACTGTCCGTCAGTCTGTCCGTCTGTTTGTCCGTCCGTCCAAAAACTTTAACATTGGTCATAATTTTTGCATTATTGAAGATAGCAACTTCATATTTGGCATGCATGTGTATCTCATGGAGCTGCACCTTTTGAGTGGTGAAAGGTCAAGGTCAAAGGTAAAAAAAATATTTAAAAAAATCAAAGCGGCACAGTAGAGGGCATTGTGTTTCTGACAAACACATCTCTTGTTTAAAAAGCAGTGTGGTTGTTTTTTCATTCAATTCATTTTGGTTAACCCTTTGAGTGCTGGAACCGGATTTTGAAGGTTTTTGCAAACAGTTTGGATCCAGATGAGACGCCACAGAACGTGGCGTCTCATCAGGATCCAAACTGTTTGCTATTCTGATAGTATTCTTTGAAAAAAATCGAAGAAAATGCTAATTTTAGAAATTCAGCAGACGACATTTTAGCAGACGACAAATTACCCAGCATGCAAAGGGTTAAGCCTAAATATTGTATGACATAGCCTGCTTATTTCTGGTTAAAGTTATAGTGGATTTGTCTGTGTCCAAACATGTTTTGTACGGAATCAGTGCCTGTGAGACTTTTCTAGTTATTCTTTGAACAACATCATGTTCTAAGTATTTTTTTTAATGTTTTCAGTTTGTTAATTAAATCGCATCACGAAATTGATAAAAAACAGAGTCACGTCTCTGTAAACAAAATGTCACTCAAAGCAGCTCCAAAACCTTAAGATATGCCGCAATTGTATTCTTCTCAATATTTTATTAGAACTTCAAGTTCCAGTAAAAATTGTGCAAAGATAATAGTTGATAACAAATTTAACAGCCATTTTCTGTGAGTCTCGCTATGGTGCCGCATGCACATCCATTATTTACCAGCAGTGAAAATTGTGCAAAGATAATAGATGATAACAACATATTTTACTGCCCTTTTCTGTGAGTCTCGCATCGGTGCCCAATGCACATCCATTATTTACCAGTCAATCATATTCTGAAGGCAATTTGTATTAATACAAGGGTTTTAAAATGCATGAATATGGTCAGATCAATTTAGTTCCACTTAAAATTGTGAAAAGATAATAGTTGATGACAACATATTTTACTTCCCTTTTCTGTTAGTCTCACATCAGTGCCCAAATGCACATCTTTTATTTACCAGCAGTGAAAATTGTGCAAAGATAATAGTTGACAACATATTTTACTGCCCTTTTCTGTGAGTCCTCGCATTGTTGCCCAATTATTGGTGCACATCTATTATTCACCAGCCAATCATATTCTGGAGGCAATTTGTATTAATACAAGGGTATTAACATGCATGGATGTGGTCAGATCATATCCATGGAACACTGGCAACGGCCCGGGGAGACCCATTGATCCGGGGAGACCCATTGATCTGCCGTCCTAGGCTGCTTTATGACAAAGGACAGAAATCCCTTTGGGGCCGAAGAGCGGCATGCACAAACTTGACATTAATGTAAGTCTTATAAATTATTCCTCCATTTCTCTGACTTGGCGGCTAGTATCATCAATTATTTTGATGGAAAAAAGGCTATGAGTTCCATTTACAAAGAGAATAATGGTTGTTGTTTGGTCATTTAATACTTAGCAGTGTTTTTGAATTTTGCTAGGAACAGTCTTTTTGGACAAACATTTCAGTGGAAAGATTGCCTTAAGCTAACTTGTGATGCAACGTTATGGACCCATTTGCGGGCTGAATTTTCCTTGATATAGGAGTCGTGCCTATTAGATTAACAATCCTTGCTACTCTTTTTATGCCCCCTTTTTAAAAAAAGGGAGTATATTGTTTTTGGCCTGTCTGTCTGTCTGTCTGTCATTCTGTCTGTCTGTCCGAAACTTTAAGAAATCTTAAAGTTTTGTCATAACTTTTGCAATATTGAAGAGAGCAACTTCATATTGGCATGCATGTGTATCTCATGGAGCCGCACATTTTGAGTGGTGAAAGGTCAAGGTCAAGTGCATCCTTCAAGGTCAAAGTTAAAAAAAAAAAAAAAGCAGCGCATTAGGGGGCATTGTGTTTCTGACAAACACATCTCTTGTTTTCCCTGATACAAGTTTAAAATGTACAATGTACAGGAAACGTCATGGTTTTTAGAAAGCTGCTAGGAAAACCATCCTGATTTTGTATGACATTTGAGTAAATGACCATTTTTGTACAAGAACACATAGGTTAATCTATAATGTTACTTGGTGTTAAGATTTTTCAATTTGATTATATAAAACAAATAATTTAGAAGAAGAAAGGCCCAAAACTCTCCCAAAATAAGTATTGTACACTAAATTGTATACATGACATTTTGCAGAGGAACTAAGTCTGGTATATGTCAGACAATGGACCAATCTAAAGTGAGAACCATGTTGCCAT
Source organism: Dreissena rostriformis (assembly GCA_007657795.1). NCBI lineage: Eukaryota > Metazoa > Mollusca > Bivalvia > Myida > Dreissenidae > Dreissena > Dreissena rostriformis. The sequence continues at coordinate 85,472 of VMBQ01000798.1, forward strand.
AACAACTGGAATACTCCATGTCTTCTCATCATATAATTTGATAACTGCAAAAATTTGCCTTAATAGGCTTGTCTGCTCAAATGTCAATTGCTCAGCGTTGGGACATAGTTTTGTCATTTGTAATTTGATAAGGGAAAGCCGAGGGTTTGAAATGATTCCCTGTGAAGTCCTTTACTTGTGAGTAGTAAATCTAATGTGCTTTGTCGCCATTGAAACAAATAAGTTTTTAAATCTCATTTTGCTGCTTTTTTTAAATAATAAGTTTAACGCGTCTTCATTCTTTACCTGTTTTTTATGTTTTAAGCTTTGGGAACAATGAATTTTGAATGCGGAAATTTTATTTTGACTTGAGTCTGTAGTAAAATCCGTATTGTTGATTTGTCAAATCGCTCCCTGTTTGACAGTGTAACACTGAGTTTCCGGCTGAGTTCATTATTTTTCCGTGAAAATTGCTATAATTTTTTATGTGTACATGGTTCCAACATGTTAAACACTATGATTTCTTTATGCACGTGAGAATGGTAATCATTTACAGTTAAGTAGCACATTTTGGATTCTAAAATACTTACAGTTTAAATGAAATGGAATTGTTTATTTTCATTCATCACATTTTTTAAAGATATTTGGTCCTTCTTTAGCTGCCTTAGATATTGATATTAAAATATCTCGCTTGTTTTCTTCCAGTTGTATAAAAGGCTGCACATACTTTAATGTTTGCCAGATTTGAGTTAGCTGCGTGAGTTGTCTCTCTTGGACAGTTAAGAAAGCTTTTATGTTAACATTAATTTTTGCAAGAGCATTATTACAAGTCTATCATGTCCATTGTAAACTTGATCATCTTAGAAGTCCAGTTAAGCTTTCAGTGTTTTTTTTGTGTGAAAAACATTCCCAATGGAAAAAAGTATAAAAAGTCCCGAATGGGACCTAAAAATTCCTAATTGAGATTTTTTTTTTTTTTTTTTTTTTTTTTTTTTCTTTTTTTTTTTTTCATTNCAATCCAGCTCTATAAGTTGAACCAAGGTAAATATAATATTGAAAACACTTTAATCCTCAATTTTAAAGCATTTGTTACAAAATCAACAACATCACTAATTTCCCAATTCAAGTCAAAACACGATTTTTCCAATCCAAAGGGACCTGGCCCCATTCCCAAAATGGTGGAAAAAAAACACTGGCTTTGGGGCTTGAGCTAAATTTGATATATCTGCTGATGGGTGATAAAACTGCATTTTTAGCAATGAGAACTAAACCCTTGATAATTATATATCCGATACAATAGTTCAACATTCCACCCTCTTTTTTACCCTTACCCGCTCAGATGGACATTTTGACCCATTTTCAGGCCCTTTAGAAAATCAAATTAAGTTAAGGACCTTTCTAAATCTAAATACATTCAAGTTTTAAAGGTGTCATTTCCAATCTTTACATATTGATGAGCAGCAAACAGCATAAAACCTGAACAGCCTGCGAGTTACTCACAGGCTGTTCTGGTTTTATGCCGATTTTTTTGCATGAAGCCATTTTCATATTGCTTCCATGTGGGAAATGGTTAAGAAACAGCAGGGTGGGGGTAGAGGGCAAGATGAGATCACATGACAGCAGATGTTAATACGACCTTCAGGGACCCTTGAGGCAATATACAGTGACCCAATATCCACCTAGACCGGGCAGAGGTTTCTTGTCTGATGACCAGCATGTCTGGGAAGGACAGTCAAATCATCTGTTTATTTCTCGTTTTGACCAGGCAATAATGCCCCCCGATAAAAGCTTGCTTAGATGGAATTGAGTTTCCGTGCTTGATCAAATAAGTGGGAAAATCTACGAGTCTGAAAGCCCAGTTAACATCGCCACGGAAAAAATATGAAACAATGATCAGAGCTACTGTCTGTTCTGTCTATGACAGATGCTCCGTTGCTACAATTGCAGGGGACGCTGTCTACCTAAGTTAGCAGTTTATTTCCCAGGTCAAATTAGGTGTCACGTCTTGAAGGAAATTGTTTTCATTCTCCTCAACATTTTAGATGTTTATGATGATCTTGCTGGGGTGAATACAATTTCAGTTTCAGACAGCTAATGTACTTGGGAATGTCGCATTTTGTCAACAGCACCTGCGTAGTTGACGAAGGAAATGGCTTCTGATTAGTCTCTGAATATTTAATAAGTTGGTTAATTCTGTAAGTGAGAAAAATGTGATGTACTTGCTTGCGACGCATCCCTTCTGCCAACATTCTTGTGTTCACTCTCTGAACTCCTGTTTGTTCTAGGATTAGAACATTCTTGTGTTCTTTCTCTGACATCCTGAGTATTCAAGGATTAGAACATTCTTGTGTTCACTCTCTGACCTCCTGTTTGTTCTAGGATTAGAACATGCTTGTGTTCTTTCTCTGACCTCCTGAGTGTTCAAGGATTAGAACATTCTTGTATTCTTCTCTGACCTCCTGAGTGTTCAATTAATTCTGTAAGTGAAAAAAATGTGATGTACTTGCTTGCAACGCATCCCTTCTGCCAACATTCTTGTGTTCTCTCTCTGACCTCCTGTTTGTTCTAGTATAAGAACATGCTTGTGTTCTCTCTCTGACCTCCTGAGTGTTAAGGACTAGAACATGCTTGTGTTCTCTCTCTGACCTCCTGTTTGTTCTAGGATTAGAACATGCTTGTGTTCTCTCTCTGACCTTCTGATTGTTCTAGGATTAGAACATTTTTGTGTTATCTGTCTGACCTGAATGTTCTAGGATAAGAACATTCTTGTGTTCTCTCTCTGACCTGATTGTCCTAGGATTAGAACATTCTTGTGTTCACTCTCTGACCTCCTGATTGTTCTAGGACTAGAACATGGTTGTTGCCATGTTCATGTTTGTTAGTGTAAACACATACTGTTCTGCTTTATGCAATAAAACTGAATAATATTCAGTGAAAATAATTTAGTTTATTTGTTTCTCTTAAATCTAAAAAAGTTTGGTTTTTGGTTTCAAATGTTCTAATGAGTTTTTGTCTCCTCCTTTTATCCTGTTATTTAAATTTTCATACAAAAAAATCCTCGCTCTGGGAAACAGGCTTTAAATAAATGTGTGAAAAGTGTCTTCCCTGATTAGCCTGTGCAGACTAAACAGGCTAATCTGGGTCGACACTTTATGCACATGCATTCATCAAACCTTGTTACCCAAGATGTCAGCTCAGATGTATGAATTAACCATGCAGTGCCTGTCAGATTCCAAAAATTGCTGATGCTTTGTATTCTTCACAATTTAATGGTGACTGTTTTTGTTTAAACCTGGGCATAAATACGTTTCTTTCCATTGTTTTGTTCAGATCTTTTGACTCCATTCTCTCTTTGCCCAGTTCTATTTTTTGTCATCTAAATTACGTTCCATTTCTTGTGTCTCAATAGGCTGGAAATTAACAAAACTTTACCTATCAATGACACATCAACTCACATCTAGCCAGAACCCACTTTGATTTCCTTGCATCTAAGGCATAATTTCAATAGATCATCGTAGACCTGTGCTTTTTTGTATCATGTGAAAGTTTTTAAAGAAAGATTTTTTGTTTTGAACAAAATTGTGCAGACACCATTATTATGTGCATTAGCAAATGACTTTCCGTTTTGATCAAAATTGTGCAGACATTAATATAATGTGCATTAGCAAAACACTTTTTGTTCATTAAAGAAATATATGTAAAAATAATGGTAGAAGATTTCAGATCATGTTTGTATGGAACGCTATTTTTTATTAGTATACTTACAGTTCTTAAAGGACACAACTCTAATGTTTTGTATAAGATAAATCTGTATTTTCTTTTCCACAGGTATTGTCAGGAAGTCAGCTGATAATCTCCTGTCAAAATTGCGGTACTTTTTCTCATGTTTTTTTTTTTTAACTTGTTTATCTTCTTTCTTATTTCTAGTCTTGCTATTTGACATAATGCAGCGAGTTTAGAGCAACATTATGCATCCGATAGAATCTTATTATAATTTTGTTTTTGTATTCCGAATATGTATGTTTTATTCATCAATCTACAGTTCATTTTTTTGTCTTTTTTTCAAAACCTGTACGTCCTGTTGTTATGAAGACTCAATGTAGTTCTGTGAGTGCTGTTGCAAGTCATATTGGTAGAATATATATAATTGTAGATTTTATGATAACGTGACAGCTTTAGTTTTAACAGCAGCTGTAGCAATTTATATTTATATGCCCCCAGCATCTAGTCACCGGGAGGCATATAGCAATACGCCTGCCCGTTTGTTAGTTTTTCCGCCAGTACCAGGTTAACCCAAAACTACACACTTTGTATAACATAAGTAATGCTTTCTTCAAAGCTTTGATACATGAGTTCATGATGTCTTTGAACACAGTAAACACACACGCATCACTAGACCTCATGTTGACCTTGACATTGACCTACATTTGGACTTAGACCAATTCAGAAGGTCCAAATTCTTGGTTAACTCTTTCAGTGCTGGAACCGGATTTTGAAGGCCTTTGCAAACAGTTTGGATCCAGATGAGACGCCACAGAACGTGGCGTCTCATCAGGATCCAAACTGTTTGCTATTCTGATAGTATTCTTTGAAAAAAAATCAAAGAAAATGCTAATTTTAGAAATTCAGCAGATGACATTTTAGCAGACGACAAATTTCCCAGCATGCAAAGGGTAAATGCTAAAACTAATTCAGAAGGTCCAAATAAGTGGTTAACCTAAAATGACAGGTCTTTGTTACTGGTTTACCGAAAATGACATGTTTCATGTAACATTTATACTAGTTGCAACAAAGCTTTGATACTTGCATGTATTTTATCTAGGAACACTCCTTACACACTCACATCACCTGACCTAATATTTATCTTGAAATTGAACTTTTGGACCTAGACTTATTCCAATTGGCCAATAAATTAATACTGACAGGGCTTCCACTGGGGGCATATGGGCTTATTGAACGCAATTTTAAGCATTTGCATTGTTTTGTTTTTTTAATATTTTTGTTCTTTATAACTGCATTGGTGTTTCTCCCATGTTTTTTTAAATTTATTTTGCCACTTTTGAAAAGAGGGAAAGTTTTGCACTTTCTTCAACTTGAATTTTTTTTTTAATGTTTAATTATAAAAACACATTTCTGATAATTATTTTGTTGTGTTCTCATTTGTTTGTTTTATTTGTTTATGATATTTTAATTATTTTAATTTTGGGTTTTGTTTATTGTTTATTGATTTTTTTATGTTAAATTATTTTAATGAAATACTTTCTAAACAAGATGGCATTAAAAAAAAAACTAATTCATAATAGTATTATGGCTTGACATTATTTTGTTTTAGACTTTTGTAACCCATAATTGTTTTCTTGAATGACTGTATTGACTAGCACTAGCTGTTTAGATTTATCGTTGATATTCATAACACTTTTTAGCTCATCACCTGAGAATGACATGCTCATGGTGAGCTTTTGTGATCACCTTTTGTCTGTTGTCAACATTTACATTGTGAACACTAAGGAAGCCACATTTATTGCCAAGCCACATTTATTGCCCAATCTTCATGAAACTTGGTTAGAACATTTTTCCAATGATATCTCGGTCAATTCACAGGGTCAAATGGTATCAACAAATTGGTCACTTGCTCAGCTTAAAGAAAAAGCTTGTGAATGCTCTAGAAGTCACATTGTTTGCAAACCTGATTTTAAGTTAACTGAAAAGCTTACAACTCTGTAGATGCCATATGTTTTGCCCAATTATCATTCAACTTGATTGGAATATTTGATCTAATGATATCTTGACTGAGTTGTAAAATGGTTCTTAAAACATAACAAAAGCTTATCAAGACAGATCAGTTCCTTTGGGTGTCAGGTGAGTGACCTTAGGCTTTTGGCCCTCTTGTTTAGCAGTTGAGCAAAACCCAGCTCTGCATGTCACATCGTTAATACGTGAAAACTGGTATTGACAGCAGACATAAAGGTACCTTGAAACAGTGCAAGAATATTCCTTTTGAACAAAAAATTACTTTGAAAATAAAATTTAAGGAGCAAACGGATGTTGTTTGACAGACACAAAGAACTGTTTATGCATGGATATGACTGATTGTCATAAAGCACTGGGTTCTGTACATATTAGGATGCATACAGTAGGTCTTGGTAGTTCAACTTCAATCCAATGTGCACAGTTAACTCCCCTTGTTTTAGACCATTGTGAAACCTGTCCAGTATCATGCAATTTTACAATTCATTCCAATTTACATATTAGTCAGTACTTACATCTACTTCAGAATTACCTGTTCCCAGGGAAACGCTTTTATTTAAGATGAATGCTGAGGAAATTTTGGATTTTGCATTGTTATTATTTTAAAGACACTTTCCATTTATATTGATATGAAATAGCACAACTAACAATACTTTATCATTATATTCAAATTAACCATTTTCATTTGTGTGTCTTCAGTAATTTATGTTTTGTCATGTATTTTCTTGATAACTTATAAAATTACTGCTTTAAGTAGAATATGTCAATCAGTGATCCACTTTTCTTGAATGTTGAATTTAATGCACATTGAACCCTATTGTAGACAGTTTTGTAAATAAAAAGTGCTTAAGTAACTATAAAAGGTGCTTAAAATTATGTATAGTGTACACATTAAAATGATACTGAACATGAACTTAGTATGCTTGTTTATATTTAAGTAAACATTTAGTAAAATTCTAGTCGTCATGTTCTGTATTATGTAGAGGATATGTGTTGGATTTGGTGCAATATCATTTTTAATTCACGAGTGATCATAGAACAATTATTTTTTTCTATGATCTTGAGTGAACTAAAATTGATATTCCACCAAATCCAATATATTTTATTTTTATTTTTTTGCTAACAAATGATTATTATATGAAAAAAGAAAAAGAACAAAGATCCGGAAAAACAATGAAAATTTGGTAAAGCAATGAAAATTATAGATGATTTTCGCTGTAATTTTTTACTGTTTGAAACAGTAAATTATCAGTTTCAATTNTCGTATATATATATATATATATATATATAGTGGCATAATGGTTGCATTTTATGCATAGTTATTTGCCTAGTGTATGATATTTTGTTTACTATATGTTGTCTAGAGAGAAGTAAAATATCAGGAAAAGCCAGAGTATTGTATTGAAATTTATATCTGTATTCTTTGAGTAAAATCCCCATTTTCTGTTCAGTGCGGAAGTACACATTTATATGCCTTTGTTTGTTATAATGCATTATTCTTGCTATTGATGGTATTTTAAAGAGGTTTTCAAACTTAAAAAAAAAATCTTTGTCAGAACTAGCATAATAATTATCTTGGCACCTGCATTTAAATAGTACAATTTGATAGAAATTGATGTCTTTGAGTTAGTTCCCTTAGCATAGTTAAGATTAATGTGCTATGATTTTAAAAAGAGAACACTTAATTATATTTTTTGTTATACCCCTGATACCAAGTGAAGGGGTATACTGTAATCACCATGGAAGTGTGTCTGTCTGTTTGTCTGTCTGTAGAAATAAATATGTTTGGCAAATTTCTTGTACATTTTTCAATGTATACCATTCAAACTTGTTGGAATTGTTCCTTATTATATGAAGTGTGCATAGTGTAGTTGTTATGGTCTTAATAAATTACAAAGGTTATGTCTTTTTTTCAATATATAATTTCTTTCACGTTATTGTTAATATAGACTATAACATTGTATTGTGGTTGTCTGCAAAGTTTGTGCAAATAATGTCTTTTTCTTTACATGCTGTGTTCAAAGAAAGCCCCTGGGTGCGTGGGGTATTAGTCACTACTGTGACAAGATCTAGTTCCAATAGTAGCAGTGTTTGCAAGTACATTCCAATAAAGATCACTCTAAATCAAGATTGTATATGCCAATATGATTTAAATTGATGAAAAAACTGAGAATTTAAAGATTGAACAAGCCGTCGTCAGTAGTGTACAGTAAATTAGTGGAGATGACATGTTTCATTTAATGTATCTGGTATAATGATGTTGAACAACTTTCTTCTGTGTGCAGTTAGCTGCACTGTGATGTACCAGCCGCCGCAATGTCTGATGGCTTCCTTGCACGCGATCTTTTATCCTGTAGGCTTCTGTTGAATGGAATTTACATTCTGTAGACAATGTTAAATGCTTCCTTTTTAATAACGCCTGTCACATGTTATTTCCATGATTGTAAATTATTCTTGTTTCGCTCACGAGTCTACCCTGCGGTTTTTCTTTTAATATTTGTAATTTATAATAAATTATTATAATTTCTCATAAAGTTTTCAAGGCACACCATGGATTAATGATAGATGGATTTAATGATAGATGGAGACCCATTTATTGACAGTGCCCTGTATTTATCGTATTATGTCTACGTATGATATATAGCATTGCATTCAGCCTTCTCCATTTGCAGTCTTGTCAACTGAAAAGAAAATTACAGCATATCTGCAATAACTTATTGACATCTTAACACATTTAAGGAGATTAAAGTTTTAATGTCGAGCCTGTTTCACGCAGTTATATGTTATAAAGAATGTATTATTTTATTGGAAACACTATAGTACATGCCTTGGTAGAAATTTACTGGGCGAGAACAAAATAAAAATTGCAATTAAATTTCCCCTGATTGATGTTACAGTCTTAAATATCGCATGTTGTGTTTTTACTTTTCCGCAAGATCAATATTTAGATGATAACTGGCTAATAACACAGGAAAATAAATATCAGATCATGTTAGAAAACACTGAGCGATGTAGTCAGTCACGCAACCTGCCAGTAGTTCTGCTAATAATTGAAGAAGGGAGATGTAGAGCATTCACCAGGCTGACTGGGGCCCTTATTCACCAAACAATTTTTAGACTTAAGTCTAAAATAAAGAATATTCTTGAAACTTTATTGTACTGTAACTACTTGAAAGTCAAGTCTAGTGTGGCAGCTAACACATTTAATTATAGAATTCTTCATTAAAAACAACATGTTAATGATAAAAGCACCATTTTTAGCCTGAATGTATTCAAAATGTGAGTTATTTTTAGCTCGGCTGTTTTCGAAAGAAAACCCGAGGTATTGTCATAGCCTTCTCGTCTTCTGCGTTGTGGTCTTGGTCGTCCAAAAACTTTAACATTGGCCATAACTTTTGCAATATTGAATAAAGCAACTTGATATTTGGCATGCATGTGTATCTCATGGAGCTGCACATTTTGAGTGGTCAAAGGTCAAGGTCAAAGGTCTTTTTTTTTTTTTTTTCATGTGTATCTCATCGACCTGCACATTTGGAGTGGTGAAAAGGTCAAGGTCAATGATGACCTTCAAGGTCAAAGGTCAAAAAAACAAAATCCAAGCACCCACAGCCATGCGTTGGTGTCCGCTATGCGGTGCTGTTGTTATTGAGTCTAAGACTATTCTTTATTCTTAAGTCTAAGAATGGGTTGGTGTATACGGGCCCTGGCTGGGTGCTACACAACGAATGCCATCAAAAACCCTTCAGGAGACCACATGTTGTGGCTTAGATGTTGAGCCTCTCTCTGGGAAAGTGGGTTTAATGCATGTTCGTGAAGTGTTGTCGCAGATCGGCCTTTGGGTTCCCCACAGGCTAATCATTGACGACACTTTCCGCCTTAACAGGATTTTCGATAAAAAAGAGACTTCCTTTTAACGAAAAATTCAATAAAAGCGGAAAGTGTCAGCTTAACAATTGTTTCAATCATGTCAAGTTTTTACCACCTGATTAAAATCCATGCAGTTATGACATTTTTATGGGTTCCTTTTTGAGGGCAACGAACTGAACTTTTATTATTCATGTATTGAACCTTGCTGCTTGGCATTGAATGTTATCCATGTATCCCATCAATACCATCGATATGGTGCGGTTGCTGGGAGCAGTATGTGTTTCAGGAAATGTCAGCATCCTGCTACGTCGACTAATGGATTGACCATGGTTTCATGCTCACCCAGGTTTGCCCAGCTTTGTGGACTTTTTTTTAACCGTTTCTGTCTCAGAAACAAAGTAAAAAATGGCTATATGCAACCAACATTAAACCAGAACAGCCTGCGAGTTGCGAGTAACTCGCAGTCTGTTCAGGTTTTTAGCAGTTAGCTGCTTATCAGTATCTTAGAGTTGGCAATAAAGCCTTTAAATTTTGAATCAATTAAGAAAGGTATTTACTTTAATTTGATTTTCTAAGGGACTACTAACGCGTCAAAATGTGTATCTGAGTGGTAAAAGGTTAATTCATTAAGCACTGTTGTGCTAAAGTTTGGTCTTATTCAGTAGTGCTTTTCAGGTCGTTGAGTTGTATAAAATTTGAAAAATCTTCTGACATTTGTGTTCTCATAAGTGAACAGGGTAGCTCCTGACCAGACGGCGCGGATACTCAGGCTGGTCTGGAGCTAAGCTGGCCTCAAAATGCATAAGACCCATTTTTGCATGATGGTGGTTATTTGATTTTAGAAGTGTAATTGTGTCAGATGTGATCTATTTTGAATTGTCAGCAGTTGTTTGCATTGGCTGAAATGTAAATGTGCCCTCTGGGATGGTTGAATTTCTTTTGAGTGACATGTTTTTAACCAGGTTTTCCGAAGGAAAAAAACTGGTTATTAGATTGGCGAATGCGGGCCTGCTGGCTGGCTGGCGGGCGGGCGGAACAATCTTAAATAGTTTTCATCCGATCTTTACAAAACTTGGTCAGAAGTTGTATCTAGAAAATATCTAGGTCGAGTTCGAATATGGGTCATGCCGGGTAAAAAAACTTGGTCACGGGGTCACTTAGTGCGTTTTAAACATTGAGCATGTTGTCCGCTCTATAATTCAAATAGTTTTCATCCGATCTTTACGAAACTTGGTCAGAAGTTGTATCTAGACAATATCTAGGTTAAGTTTGAATATGGGTTATGGCAGGTTTAAAACTAGGTCACGGTGTCACTAAGTGCGTTTTAAACATTGAGCATGTTGTCCGCTCTTTAATTCAAATAGTTTTCATCCGATCTTTACAAAACTTGGTCAGAAGTTGTATCTAGACAAGGTCTAGGTCAAGCTCGAATATTGTTCATGCCAGGTCAGAAACTAGGTCACAGGGTCGAAAAACAGATTGATTTTGAAACAAGGGGCGTAATTGTGATGAACAATCAGTAACAATGCACATTTTGAGTTGCAGTTGTCTCCCTTTATCAGACTTTTTTTTATTGAAAACCTGGTTTTGTGACAATTTTGTCCCTTGTTTTGCTTTTTTTNTATCAGTGCTGATTTCTATTAAAGCGCTCTTAACATATTTCTAAAAGCTTTGTAGGTACTATTACCTAACATTTACCAATCAACTTAGTATTCTTCCATTAATTTTGATCAACACAAAAACTGCATCAACACATGTTACAAAACAATGAAAAGCATTTATCTGTGATGAATTGTTTGCAAGGCGGCATATCATTATTTGTATACAGTTTGCATAGGGACTTGTCACAGTAATCGCGGGATGGAAATTCTAGCCCAACAATTTTCCATAATTTACTCATAATCAGGAAAACATTTCGCTGGCAAAATGAGTGAATATCAATGCATAATGGGCCGATAAATAGAGGCAGAACAGAATATATTAATGGGAAGTGTCGTAAATAATATGATATCCGCAATACACTGTGAAAAACACTTTTCCTTCCAGTCGATTTCTTTTATATATTTTCAGAAGATAATTATAATAATTTTTTTCCACAGTGAAATTTGGGATGTGGATTCGTGACTTTCAAAAGTGTCTTACATTAAATCTATTGGATTTAGAAAATAAGGTTGATTTTGATTTGTTAGAGCACTTGCTATCATTCTTCTTCTTCCTCTCATTATCCCCCGCCAAAGACGGAGGGATATAGAATTTGCGTTGTCGGTCCGTCATTCCGTCCGTCTGTCATTCCGTTCGGTCGTCTGTCTCAAAATTTTGAAATTGGCGGGGATATCAATTCAACGAATTTGCTTGTTATTATTAGTATGTATTACTGTTATTATAATTTATAATTATTATTATTATTATTATTGTATACAAATTTAGTATATTAAATGATTACCCAATATTCATGTAGTGCCTATATGTTCAAGCCCCTCTTGTTTTCACGTGTTTGACATGATCACACAGATCAGATAGGTTTTGCACTTTTTTGCGAAATGTTTTGTGTCTCTGGTCACATATTATCTGCAGCAATCTGATGTCAAGGCATCATATGAAACCTATCCGGGTTGTCTTACAGATCCTCCATGCCAATAAAAGGAGAAACAATCCACAGATTTTTGTCCTAGAAAATAAGCAACAATTCTGCGAGGCATTCGATCACTTCGCAGGCAATTACTGGTTATAATAAGTGTGAAATGTGCCGCTGTTTGCGGCTCTTTTCCAGATTTTAATCTACCGAGTCGGCTCAGTAGCTTTGCCTAATATCCGGGGAAATTGTCCATAATCACTGTGTTTAAGTAAGCTTTCAATTAAATGTCATTTCCATTTGTTGTTGATTGAGGTGCCGTGCAATTGTATTGCCGTATTGTTGGACAACGCTGGTCAACCATTTAGCAATTTGGATTATAATGGTGGTTATAAAGACTTAAAAAGTAGTCCGAGGTGGTATATTACTTGCTTTAAATGGTTCCCTTTTAACTATGTTGTTAACTTTTTAGTTGGAATATGTTTATAATTTGCATACTTAAAAAGTAGTACCAGGGAGTATTTATCTTGGTTAAAATGATTTTTTTTTTTGAATACTTGTATAATTTGCACATTTTAAAACAACCATTCCTCTGTTATTCAAGTTTACATCTGATCAATTTTTTAAACATGTCCATAAGTGCCTGAAATGGGAGCAATAAAAAAAGATTTTCTATCATTAGAAAATTGGTGTGTGCTGAAATTTCTGTGTGTTATACCAACAAAAAATGATACCAGTACTGGCTTAAAACTTTCAATTATTTGGCAAGCTATTTATATTGTTTTATTTGATTATTTTTTTTTACCCATTTGGTGTATACAAAATTGCAAGCGTAGCCAGTTTTATTCCAGCGGTAATCTTGAGGCATCCACTGTTAGCGATTTTCCCAAATCACTCATTATTCTTCATATTGCGTTGGATAAACCGGCTTGATCCTTCCCTGATACGTATCCAGTCCTTGATTTGAAAGTTTGATTATCCGGTTGGAGCGTTTTAGGCTTGAATAGCTAGCAAGGAAATGAAATACAGCAACGCGAGGGCAGACAGTTGCGTTCATTGTTCGACCACCGACTTAGTCTTGCTAGACTTTATATTACGTAGATAATTAATAAATACACTATACATCTTTATAACTGGGGGAGACGTGAACTGGAAAACTGCTTTTTCATGTGCTGTTATTTCATATTGAAATGGCGTCTGCAAAAAAGTAGTTCATCTTTGCAAAATTTATAGAAAGGACATGGATTCATTACTTAAATCTTAATGCATCGCTATTGCATCTTGCACACTGTTACTGCATATTGAAATGGGCATAAAAGCAGTTCATGTCTAGAAAGGCTATAGAAGGAAATGGATTCGTTACTAATCTTAATTAATGCCTTACTCTATTGCATCTTGCACAAGACTTGCTCAGTGTAAATTGTTGCACACCAGTGGTTTTGTATGAAATCTTTGCTGTATGAACATGTTAGGAAATGTATCTTAGATGTCTGTTCTTTTTTTAAGATAAGATTTTCATAATATATTTTCAAAGACAGGATGGCGGCACACATAATTGTGAAATGTCTTAAAAATGTTTGCATAATGTTGAACTTAGTTATTCATGACATTTTCTGTGCATTCAAATGCTAATGCGAGTGTTTATTTTGATGAGTGGCTCTTTCTGGATGTTTACAGTGTCACAGCATTTAATGCCTGAACACAAGAAAACTAGAAATGGCGCGGCAGAGGCCGACGCGTATCCCCACGCCGAATGTTTGACCTAGGTGTGCCCCAGGGTTGGTAATGGGGCCATGCATAGTTGAGATTGACCGTATTGTCATAAGAGAAGTTCAGTATCAATTTAAAGTGAATCCGTGTAGAAATGAAGAAATTATAGTAAATGGAAATTTTTGGTGGGTGTGGCCTATGTGGGCGGGGCGCCCAAGGGTTGGGAATGGGGCCATGCATGGTTGAGATTGACCGTATTGTCATAAGAGAGGTTCAGTATCAATTTGATGTGAATCGGTGAAGAGATGAAGAAATTATAGTAAAAGGCAATTTTGGGTGGGTGTGGTCTATGTGGGCGGGGCGCCCCAGGGTTGGTAATGGGGCCATGCATAGTTGAGATTGACCGTATTGTCATAAGAGAAGTTCAG
>VMBQ01000798.1:103242-153333 GCA_007657795.1 Dreissena rostriformis
ATTGTCCATACAGAGAGTAGTCCGGAATTCCTTACACTGAACAGTGCTACATCCTTTGAATTGAGCACATACGCAGTGATGTAGCAAAAATTCAGAGGTTGTTTCTCGAATCAGCTTATTAAATATTCGAAAATATTCATGCGTGTCTGTTGGCGGTATGTAAAAGTCACTAAGATGAAAACTGAAACAGCTACTCCTAAAAGCGCATTAGTGCTCTATACCTATGTTTATGTTAGCGTTGTTGACACCGTGTGAACTGCTCGGGTAACAAGTAAAGCATAAACAGCAATGTTTATATACTTTTATTCCTCCATATACAAGATACGAAGATAATTGTATATTTTGAATTTGTATATGGTGTCAAAAATCAAAAGTTTTGTACACGGAACTTTCATTATGAATTTATATTTTTGGTGAGATAGTCATTTGATATTAGAAAAAATATTCCTTTAATATGATGGTGACTGCAAATTTTCTTTATATTAAGTTCTCATTACCATTTTCATCATACTTTCTATGCTTTCAGAACTTCCAAAAAGCATGTTGTTTTTATTTTGTCTTAGTTATTTCTATGAAATAATGATGATAAAAAGTGCACACAAAACTCGAACCGTGCGCTATGACACACACTTTATAAAGTTGAATGGCGTGTGTTCATTTCAAACTTGCGATTGATTTTCAAAAATGAATTGCGTGTTAAATTATGCAATAGCGAACATCTTCAGTGCCTTCAGCGCTTTGATTTTAAAAAGTGGGTATATTGTTTTTGGCCTGTCTGTCATTCTGTCTGTCTGTCCAAAACTTTAAGAAATCTTAAAGTTTTGTCATTACTTTTGCAATATTGAAGATAGCAACTTCATATTTGGCATGCATGTGTATCTCATGGAGCTGCACATTTTGAGTGGTGAAAGGTCAAGGTCATCCTTCAAGGTCAAAGCTAAAAAATAAATCAATCAAAGCGGCGCATTAGGGGGCATTGTGTTTCTGACAAACACATCTCTTGTTCCTTATATGGCTAAAGTAAAACCTTGTTAGTTGATATTTTGGCCAAGTTTGAAAATGGTTTCAGAAACATCTCAAAAGTTTCTGAGAGCAGTTCAGTTCCCTGAAGTCTCAGGTGAGCGACCCTGGGCCACCATGGCTCTTGTGTTCTAGGATTGGAATTAACTTCATTTGCAGTAACACAACTTTTTACTGAATCATATTACATCAGGTCAGTGCTACTATCTGTTTTCGAGAGGAATAGATTTGGGTAATTTCCTGAAAATGATATAAAGAGCCTTCTTCCGTCATATAAGTAGCGGTCTAGAGCATAAACAATTCCCATTGCCTTTGTGTAGTTAATGATTGCCTTAGGTCATCAGTAACAATCACATTAGGTCCATTGGATTATATGTAAGACGATGTTCCAGGTATATTGTTTGCAATAAAGCGTCGTCTCGTGGTTTTCCTATTTGAGGCAATGGTATGTTGCGTACGTCATGGCGAAAGTAATTATGGTGGTTTTTCATTTTACAGACAGTTGCATATATTTGTACCTAATGTAGAGAACTATATGGTAATTTATCCTTTTGAAGTATTCACTGTACTTTGAAGAAAGACATTTCGTTTGTTTTCTCTCTTGTTTTCCTTTTAGAGAGAAAACAAATATTTTAGTAGGTTTCCCTTTTGATGTAGCTGTTTACTCTATGAAATGCAAAGATGCATAATTATGTTTATTTTATTTTTTGAGACCTTGTAGATTGTCTGCCTTGTAAATATATGCATGGTGATTGCCTTGTTTAGGCCGAAGGGAGGCTTTGTTTAGAAATTCCCAATTGATTGATTGACTTAAAGATGTTTGTAAATTGAGCTGTTAAGTATAAAAATGAATATTTTTAAATTGTTATATCCATTTAAATGATATCTTAATGTTAAGTAGTTCCTGTTTTATGTTAGTTTTTTCCTTATTATTATGGAAATGTTGTAAAACCTTTTTCCCAATTTAAAGAAAATTGATGATAAAAAAAATGCCAAATTTCACTGGTATGGGTCACATTCCCAAAATGGTGAGAAAAGGCCCTTAGTGGTTTATAGATCCTTGTAGCACAAAATATACCAATGCAATATGTGTAAAATATAAAGGGGCCAAACAAATTAAGTACTCAAAAGTCATTTAATATAAGTAATAGTCTTCCAGAGTGTACTGCAAAACTGCAATCAGTGTATTTTCCTTGTCATCAACATTTTTTTTAAATAATGAGTAAAAAATGTGCACATACAAATACAAGTCTGTGTATTTTCATTAACCTGGTTTCTCTTTTTTTACTGCATTTCTGAATGAGAAAGGAAAATAGGAAATGGGGAAACAAGTTGGTGACAATTTTATTCCATTCTTTTCCGATTGATGGCCAATTATTTTCATAATCACCGCAATTGCCATTTTATTGCCACTCAAATTGAATTGTTTTGCGTATTTGCTTTTGCATATGGCAATAACAATTGAAGCTCAAACACAATTTTCCCGTTCAACAATAGAACACATAAAAGCTTTTAACAGAGCAGAGCTATTTGATTGCTCATTCCATTGCACCGCCTTGCTTTTAAGCATCAGAAGTTTCTGGTCTTTGCATCATTTGTGCTTGAAGAACCTATTGTCTATTTTAGAGCTCTGTCTAAACATGTTTCAATGGCCATTGTTGTCATAATAATTGTATTTATTTTTGTTAAATTGATCTTTAATGTGTATATAACCATTTCGAGAACAGTTATACAGTTACTTATAGTTGACATTAAAAACTCCGAGAATCAGTGCATCAAAGTTTTTAAGGTAGATAAACTAAGGTTGTTTATTCATTAAGTGCATATTAATGTGTAAAATACTTAAGATTAAAAATATCTTATTCTCTGGAAAGCTTTGTCTAAAAATGTTTTATTGGCCATTTTTGTCATAATTATGTTTTTAAATTGGACTTTTAAGATATATATAACCATTTGGAGAACAGTTATAAATGTACTTATAGTTGACATTAAAAACTCTGAAAGCCTGTGCACCAAGTTGTTAAGCAAGATTAACCAATGTTGTTTATTCATTTAGTGCAAGTGTCAATATAAATGTGTGCAATATTTGTAATAAACAGATTAAATCTGAAATGAGTTGGGATTGATGTACAAAGCTGTTTCAAATCTTGAGGTCGCCAGAGGTTACACCGTACCGTAAAGAATCACTCACCTGTGTCAGGTATTAAATTTTATGATGCTTTCATCCCATCAAAAATCAATATTTTCCTATCGGGGAACAAACAAAAATAGATGGTAGCGGAGATGAAATTATGGGGATATTATTTTCCTTTTATTATTTCGCTTTTAATTCAGTGTAAAAATGCTTTGAATCTAACTGGAGACTCTATCCAGCGTGTTGCTTTCAATGGGTTACATTATTTCTCTCGCACGGAACAAATGGGCACATTTGTGTGTTGGACGGAATAAATTCTATTAATGATGGGAGTTGAACCAGTGGAAATCATTGTTCCTGTTTTCTCTAAACCAGAACTAATCTTTATTTGTTTTCCAGAAAATTAAAACTGGCAGATAACATTTTTGCGCAGTCAGATTTGAATGCTTCTGGTTCAATTGTTTCTCTGTAGATTGATGCTGCTTTTGTATATTTATCATTTTCCCTAAAAGGTTTCATTTTTATAAAATGTGTAAAAAATAGATTGAATTTTCTGTTCATAACTTGTGTTTATGATTTGATGAGCTCTTTAAAATACAAATTTTACACCATGGATGTTATTAATCACGGTTACCTGGCATCACCACATGTTGCACCAGCTTGTTGAAACCTGTTGACAACCTCCATTGTTCACTTGAATTTTTAGTCACATGTACGAGACACGTACTAGTAGTGCATAATTATAATTTCATCGGAGGACACGTTGTATTTTCTGATTGCCAAGTTTGATACATCATTTATCCTGAGGGATCGTGGCCAGCGGCAGGGCGAGAGCTCGAGTGCTATAGGTGCCTTTTGTTTGAAATTATATTTGTTAATAGCGCAAGAGGGATACATCTGTTGTAGAGTATTGGATACACAGAAGGCAGAAGCAAATTGTATCTAGTGTGTGTTCAATTGTTGAGCGGCCAGCTAGTCATATTTTCCATTAGAGGCCAGCACTGTCTATTGACAATAATTGGGAAGCCGTTCATCCAAAGAGTGTAATTGGAAAATTCTATTTATTCAAGATTACGACGAGAACGGATGTTAACGTATATTAAGGAGCATTAAATGATAATTTAGATATTTACTAGTAACATTAAATGAAAATTGCACTGGATATTGGTAGTGGTACCTCGCAGTTCTGCGCAGCAAACCGGCCACTGTTTCCAAATCAAGATCACTTGGAAGCTTTTTGTGAACACTGTTACTCCATGTCAACCGGGGGCTTGTATCCTGCTCCGGTTCCCATCGAGCGGATCCAGACCGGATTTTTTAACCAGTCGTCTGCGGAACCGGTTGTCAACGGCAACTCGTACTACTGCTTGGTGCCGTTCTTCAATAGACTGGTTCAGAGTTCGGGCCTGATACAGGGTTCAGCAGGCCTGGCCTCGGCAGGAAACGGCTACGTTCAGAACACAAGTTACACGGGGAATTTTACCCCCATTATAATGGATACTGGCAATGCACAGACCCCTCCATCGGTAAGCTTGAAAGGGTTTTGTATTTAAGAGAAAGTTACTATTTGCAGATATTGATGTTCCGTGCTTTGATGTTCTGTGCTAAATGTTTTGTTAAACAAGTAATTTATATTCTATATGTCTCCTTTTAAAATTATTTTTGTCAACCTCTGATTATTTTTATCCTGCTATTTTTGCATATAGATACTGGGTAGTAATGTCATACTTGTCAATTGATGGTAATTATGTATTGGCTTTTATGTAAAATTGTGGCTTGTCCATTCAACATTTATCTTGTGCTTTTCTTTCAATGGCTCTGGTTGGTCTTTTGTTCGAAGTTACATATATCGGCTGATTTTTCTAGAGCAGTATTTTGCCATTAGCATCCTTAGTTTCACGACCTTTTATGTACTTTTGGTAAATTGTTTATGGCCAACATCTATAAACAGTTATAAAGGTTTACATCAGTTCTTGGTATTTTATGAGATTATGTAGAAGTTTTTTGACTGAAATGTTTAACAAAAGCAGTTTGAAGTTTTCCAACTGTGATATAAGAATATCATTTACATTGGCATTAGGCACAATTTATTATGCAAACATTAGTTTCTCTCAAAACTGGAATGAATGAATTCATTCTGTATAACTCGGTCCCTTATTGCCCTTGAGTTTGTTGGGACTAATGGAGTCCAGACTCTAGATATTGTGAATAACTTTGAGGGATGATTCTATAAATGTGTAATTATTCAAAAAGTCAAGTGTTGATACAAAATTTTCAATGAACTTAGTAATATGTGTTGTGTTCTGAGAAAACTGGGCATAATGCTTGTGCGTAAACTGTCATCCCAGATTAGACTGTGCAGTCCGCACTGGCTAATCAGGGATGACAATTTCTGCTTTTATGGAATTTTTCGTTTAAATAATGTCTCTTCTTAGCCAAAATCCCGTTTAGGTGGAAAGCGTTGTAAGCAAATTTTGTGACCTTGACCTTGAACTTGAGGTTAGCATTCAGGTTTCGAAATCTGCAACCGCGATTCGAAAAAGGCTCATTACTTATGTGTCCCTTCAGATATTGCTTTCATATTTGGTATGCATGTATATCTGGACAACACTTTTCTATGTGCATACAATTTTTGACCCCTGTGACCTTGACCTGGAACTTGAGGTCAGCGTTCAGGTTTCAAAATCTGCAACCGCGATTCTAAAAAGGCTCATACCTACTGTGTCCCTTCAAATATTGCTTTCATATTTGGTACGCATGTGTAACTGGACAACACCTTTCCATGCGCATGTAATGTTTTAATTGGAGTCCGCATTCAGGTTTCGAAATCTGCGACCGCGATTCAAAAGAGCTCATAATGTCTGTGTCCCTTTAGATATTGCTTTCATATTTGGTTCGCATGTGTATCTGGACAAGACCTTTGCATGTGCATACAAGTTTTTACCCCTGTGACCTTGACCTTATTTTGGACTTGGATTTTTTTAATGGGCCAATTTCTTGGTTAACCCATTACCATCAGGCGACACATCCAACTCGCGGAGTTCTAGTGTTAAATAACGTTACCTTCCTAACCCATTCCCGCTCAGAAGCAAAGTGAAAATGGCTATATGCAACCAGCATAAAACCAGAACAGCCTGCGAGTAACTTACTGTCTGTTCAGGTTTTATGCTGTTTGCTGCTCATCAGTACCTTAGGGTTGAAGATGAAGCCTTTAAAACTTGAATCTAGTAAGAAAAGGTCATTCGTTTATTTAATTTGATATTCTAAGGGACTACAAAGGCATCAAAGTGCGCATCTGAGTGGTAAAGGGTTAATTAACCCTTTCCTTGACAGGTACTCGTTTTTACGACCCTATCGATTCCCTGTTATATACGCGCTTCTACGCATCTATCGATTACCTGTTATCTACGCAATTCTACTACCCTATCTATAACCTGATATATACGCTTTTTTACGAGGCTCGATTAAATTTGCTATTTAAATGCTTAAAATGACGTTTAAAGTGTTAAAAGAAATACATCAACACATGCGGTCGCCATTTTTCTAAACTATCGAGTAAACATCCGGTAATGTTGCTATTTTAAGTTATGATGCAATTGACGTCCAATCAAGACGATCTGTTCCATCTGAACATGCGTAAATCACGTTCCGGTATGAGCGCGCATCGGGCACTTCGTAATGTTCTAAATATTAAACTGCCATTCTCGAACCGTATTTAATTTTAGATATTTTCCAAAAACGTATTTATAACTCGTTAAAAATGAATTGCCACGAAAATAAACACGTTCCATAGGGATATAATATGATTGGGGTGTAAACGCCGGCGGTTGTCATGAGAAACATGAGAATATACCATGAGCTTTCAATTTTCTTGGTATGCATAATTTATGGGCCTGTGTCATTTGAATAAACATGTTTACCGGACGCAGCAGTAGTCTGCACGGGCTGCACGTGCCAGACCGTCTACCTCGGCGTTTTGTAATTTGGTACATCGACGAATACACGGGTTTGTCAAAGACTTCTAGGTCATAAAGCCATTTGTCGGCGATCAGATTACAAACTGGGGTATTTGATTGGAATTTCGCAAATATATACACGAACTGAAGACGCCGACATTTCCGGAAATCGGTAATAAAATGCAAAATACGAATTAATTATATGAATATTCATGGTACTATATGCAACATCCAATTAAATTGTTGCTTTAATTTTGGCCAATAACATATTTTTCAAATTTACATGACTATAACTGATGAATAAATTAAGGTAGAAACATACAGTTTACACCACAGGAAAGGAAATTTTATTAGCTAAAATTAAAATATTGAGTGTTTTTCAATAATATTTCAACTTTGATGAGAATATCAGGTTCAACAGCAATGAGGGTCATAAAACAGCGTTTTTCCAATAATGCCTGTAAAGATGGGGTACTGATATTGATCAGATGGCTATCAGCCACTGATAAGCAGGCAGCTAGGTTTGGTGGTAACTGGAGAGGCATATATTGGCCATATGGCTGTCAAGGAAAGGGTTAAGGGGCAAATTTACGTCCATGGTGTGGTGCACAGGATTGAAACTTTTTGGGGCAAGTTCAGTTCCCCAGTTATAAGCTGTTAACCAACTCGTTGTTTATTATTAGATAGCAGTTACATGAACGTTTGACCAAAAGTGAGCTTTATTCCCTGTAATAAGATTGCAGTAAGATTGTTGCCAGCTGACAATGTCCCTTTGGGTGGTTGGAAAGTAATTGTTCACAGCACTTTAAAAGCCTCCATAGTGGTCATCTCATGGAATGGGCATCATATGTTGATGCCTAATTGTCCTTCCAGATGATACCAGACTTTTGCCAATCACAAACTACAAATGTTTATACTCATTGTACTTTGCCTACTTGAATGTCCTTGAAATAATACATACAAGTTGTTTTCCATAAATCTGAACAAAAATGTGTATTGCGCATCATAGTTTGATAGTTTTGTAGTATCTGGATACAACTTGATTTTATTTAAAAGGCATTAATGTTGTTATGAATAAATTAATAGCGCCGTGAGATGTTTTGCGATATAACATTGTATTATGATTGATCAATACAGGGATTGGTTAAGTGAATGTGCATGCAATAATTACAATTGGTTCGTGTTCAGGGAATATGGAGTTTTAGTTCTGCACCAATAAGTAATTACATTTGCATTTTCTTCATTGCAAGGGTACTCTTATTCATATGGGACTAGCGGTAGTAGGGCCTGGCCTTCCATTTTGTGGATTTGTTTTCCGACAAAACTGAAAAAGGTCAAAGAAATTCCCCAAAGTAAGCTTGAAATTTTGGGAAAATTGCATCATTTTAAAGAAATTTCTAAGGGGAAAGGGCCTTTTTCTTGGGGGAAGGGGCCTACATAAGGCCCTTGCTAAAGATGGAAAAAAAGCCCTGAAGTAGATGATTTGTTCTCAAAGAATGTTCCCTTACACATACGCGTTTTATACTACACTATAAGGGTAGAGGGTTAGATCCATGCTTTCTTATTATTGCAAAAAAACAACAACACATGTATTTAATGTAAAACTACATACACAAACTAGTGTGGGTACTAAATACAATAATTGGCTTATGGAGAAGTCCCAAGAAGTTTAATTGCATTCTAAATGTTGACAAGCACAAACGGCCTGGTTTGACTTTAATAGGAGAGATGGCAGTGAGGTCTAAGCCTCGAGGCTGTGTAGCAGATGCTAGTGCAGAGCTAATGACGTACCAGCTGTGGTATAGACACTGCTCATGCTTCCCTCGGGACCATGGAGACAATGTGATGTAGATAATTAGGGGTGACAGCAGATTTTCAGTACTCTCTTAAGGAGTGTTTAATACCTTTCCTATTGGTTTAAACTCATGGAAAGGAGATTTTTTTTTTTTGTTGTTTTTTTTTATAAATGGTGATGGAGTGATTTACAGTTTTTGTTGTGTAACTCTTGTATGAGCGGCCATTGAAGAATTCACTTTTACTACAAAATGTTTTAACATGATATGGACATAATTGTAGCCAAAATGTTGTGCTATTTGAAGTTATTTTTTGGACAAAATGAGATGAAATTTACAATTATGATGCCTTTATTTGCTCGACATGTTAAGAAAACGTGGTCATTCAGAATCAGAACATTACATCGTTACAAAGTTAAGTTACTGAAGATATAATTTGCCGTTTTTCTTTAATAATATAGAGTGGAAATTGCATTATATGGCCTATTGTTACAAAAATTTGAATACAAAAATTAATTTTATGTCAACAGTACTCATTTGATAGAAACTGTCAGTGAATGATTGGTGTGTTAATGCTATCGCCATCGTCCCTTTGCCATGTGAAGCAACATTTCCGTATGTTTTTTCTGCAACAGTTGGAGGTTTTTACATGATATGGCGGTTGTAGTTTGCACATGATTGGATTCAGAATGTGATTTGATTACTCGTAATCCTGTTCGCTTAAACCTGTTATCCATTTGCTTAAAATAGTCTCATGATCTCGTGCTAGAGATGCAGCAATTTTATATACAATCTGTAGAGCAGTGCTTCTGAATAGCCTTGAAATGGCATAGTTATGTTATTAGGGCAATTTTGCTAAATAATGCATGTAATTAGAAAAGCAATTAAGGAAGAATTTTTTAATCTGAGAAGTAGTTTTATACTATGTGACATATTATGTTATAAGGGTCTGCATTTATTGTGGAATGCAAGCTGATAAGTATGCAGTTTGTTTTTTGCCCAAAATTACAACATTTTACAGGCTGTTTCCCAATGGCAAAAAGTAACTTTTTCCCCCAAAAATCTGACCAAAATTTCCTCCCAAAAGATGCCAAACTTTTCCAATAAACTCAATAATTGGTCTATTGAGTTTAATATACAGCGGTATAATTCCGTAGCACTTTATAATATGAATAAAAAATTGCAGTTAAGCATGCACTTTCAAAAGGCACAGGCTGTAAAATATAAAGCAAAACAAAATCACTGGTATGAAGCCATCAGTGTGTTCAAGCCCTTTCATGCAATACTTTCAGAAGCAAAATTTGGCTTGTGAGACTTAAAATCAAATGTAATTACAATCTGGCCCATTCAGATAACATCTAGTTAAATTGTGGACCTCCCATAACAGATGAAATTTCATTTAGTGTGTGGGAGATATCATGTAGAGGTTTCAATGGCGTTCTCTACAAAGTGCAACCTCCCACACAAGTTTGCTGTTCATTTTGAATGAAGTGTTTGTCTAACAGCATTGTAAGTGTTCCTAATTCAATATCTTGAGACCTTAAGAACACCAAATGAATATTAATTTTTGATGGGGACATTTTTCACTAGCTTATAAAAAAGCCTGCAATAATGCGGATTCTTTTTTTTTTAAGTTACAAGAATATCTTTAGACTGAAACCCAATGTAAAACTTTAATAAATGTTGATGGATTACAGAAGAACAAAGTTATTTTGGGATATAAGCACAGGCTTATCAGGGATGTCACTTTCAGCTTAAAATAGATTTTTGCTTCCTTTTAATGAAAAATTCCACAAAAGCGGACTGCACAGGCTAATCTCTGGGACGACACTACGCACATGCATTAAGCCCAGTTTTCCCAGAATGCGGCTTATATTTTTGCGTGTTTAGGTGACCATATCCATCTTAATCCCTTCATTTCAACAGGATTCTCAGAGCATCAACCTTTTGACGTGACGTCTCTTGTTATGAGATCCAATATAAGGAAGTGAACAACCTTGGAGCCTGGTACACAAGGTTACTGACTTTTTCAAACAATTAAATTTCTTAATATAATAGTAATCTATCTCTTCTGTTAACTGTTAAATGAATAGTTCTGTGTAAAATTTCAGGCTTTTTTACTGGTCATTTTGGGGGGAAAATGCAATTTCACAAATAATAATAAAAAAATGCCCAATTTAACAAATCCACAAAATTTTATGCCAACAAAATAAAATGAAAATGCAGTAATCTTTTCAGTTTTACCTGAATTTTTAACTTAAGTAAAGCTTTGGGCGTACTAGCCCAGGAGTTTTCATATGTCATCATTTTGGTAGCTTAAAACACAGACATAAATAATTGTCACTCGGATTATATACAAAGTCTTCATTGATGGAATGTTGAAATGCATCATCACGTGTTAATCAAGTCCACATTATGGACTGAGCCGAATTGTCCGCAACCTCGTACAGATGTCAGCAGAAAGACGACGGCGATAAAACCATGGCAAATATACACTTCCTGTCACAGGGATTTACTATGGTAATGAAGTGGGAGAGAATCGTGGAGACGTATTGAATGAATCGTCACGGAATGAGAAGCGTAGGATTTCGGGTCCAGCAGTACACTCACAATTATTACACTCTTGTTATTTGCCACTAATTCCGTATTAAGAATCTGTCGTAAGTTGGGCTTAATATTGTGTAAATCGGGAAAGACGGAGAATTGTTTTGACAAGTTGACACCAGAAGATTAAGATTATGGACTCTAGTAGAGGTGCTGTTATATTGATAAAATGGAGGCAATTGAAGGAGAATTTTTATTGATTTGGCTGAAAAGGTTTCTGTTCATTTTGTAAGAACTTTGATTGATATGTACTTTATATGTATATTTAGTTCAATGGGTTTCATATGATTTTTAAAGTTGTGTATCCTGATTGTGAAAAACAAAGCCCAAAAGCTAGTAATAATTCCACTATCTGTTTTTAGGAATCTGTATATTGTTTTCACGCAAAAATCAGTCACATCTAAAAAATGTGCAAACCAAAAACCAAAGTGTGTAAAAGTCAACAAGTGTCATTAAACAAATATCGAGTCATGCAATGCACAGAATTCTATTGGCTTTTAACGAGATTGTAGTCACAAATGGCCGAGGCTGTTCTCTACACATCAGAAGCAGTAACCGAGATACACAACTTTGATATTGTACTGCTGAATTATTTAGTTCCAAATGAGCAACAATGAACAATGGGGGAAAATGAGAAAATGATATGGTTTGCGAGTGAGGCAGCGACTTTGTCTGATTATGACTGGCAGGGGCTGTGGAGTTTGTAACAACAGACTTGAGTCTGGCCTTGTAAAAAATGTCACACTTTCTAGCCTCAAGGTATGTTGTAACCTCTTTATAGGTTTCTCCATCCGTATGGTGTGTATGGTGCGTGTTGTAGGGGCAGTGGAAGCGTGGTTTCCTGGGACTAGTTGTTGTGCTAACAGAGATATTGATGCCTTACTATGGCACCTTCGCATGAAACCTTTTTCATTGATTGCAATATGATGCTATTCATAAACTTGGTCATATTGTGATACAGCATTGTTCCTCCTAGCCTTTGTCATGTGAAAATTACATTCATGTCCAATTGTATGGCTTATTAGTCAATAATGCCATTCATTGACAGGTTTCATTGTTTGGTTTTCTCGATTATTGCGAGATGAGTTTAATTAATTACATATGGGTTTTATTCTTATTGTATGACATATAATGTAGTAAAAGCTGATTGCTATTATTTAATTCTTATATTTCACTGCCATTCTTAAGAGTTGTAAAAATTCTAGCCATTTAATTACATAAAAATGGTATTTCCCCTAAGAGAAAATGTAATATTATTACTTCATTTATTGCTGTTTAACACACCAAACCTTGAATTGCACCTGAAAAATAATGCGTCATTTTTATATACCTATTTATATCTTCCAACCAGCTTTCGTCATTC
This sequence comes from Dreissena rostriformis, assembly GCA_007657795.1. Lineage (NCBI taxonomy): Eukaryota > Metazoa > Mollusca > Bivalvia > Myida > Dreissenidae > Dreissena > Dreissena rostriformis. The sequence goes on from VMBQ01000798.1 coordinate 116,113, forward strand.
ACACCTAGTGACCGTCCAATATTTTACTGTAGTGGACACCTGTGCTTCCAATAAATTCTGTATTTGACACTACAAGTTTAAGTGATTATTTCTGAGCCAACTGCAAACTTTTCTTTCTCCAAAATCTATAGAATTGATACACAATGTTACGACCAGATCTTTAGCAGATCTTTAAAAAGAGGACAAATAATAAGTTACACATTTAAATGTGCTTTTAATAATTGTTTTGTCCATGATAATCACAGAAGATCATAACGGTTACACTTGTCTGTGTGTGTGTATGTGTTATTGTGTGGGACATTGCGTGTCTGGCTCAAAGCTTTGTCATACATGATGGAATTTCGAAATAAATAGGCACAAATAATCGTCATAGCAAGAAAACATGTCACACGCAAAACCATGTCGCTTGTTTAAAGGTCAAGGTCACAGTGGCCACTTGGAGTTTTTGCTTATTCCTTATTTGTCCAATAACTTTGTGATACATTATGGGATTTCTTAACCCATTTATGCCTAGTGGACTCTCCCATCCTTCTAAATTGGATCAATTTATTAAAAAAAATAGGGATGTCAAGTATATCTATTTCCATATTTAGAATATATATTTTATTACAGAAATTCCTGCAATCAAACAGCGCAGACCCTGATTAGACGCCGCATCATGAGACGTCTCATCTGGGTCTACACTGTTTGCCAAGGCCTTTTTTTCTAGGCGCTAGGCATAAATGGGTTAAGAAATTGGCACAAATAATCATAATAAATGTATCAGGACTTTGTGTTGCGTGAAACAACCATGTCTAGATGCGAGAAGTTTGTGCAAATGCATTACAATATGTTATAAGTGATTGTAGATGTTCATGTGACTGTCAGTTCAATTTCTTTATAGTGCAATTGGAAATTTGTTATAATTTCATGATGACATGTTGTATGCACCAATTATACTGCTTGCTTAAAGGTAAATATCACATATGTGAAATAGGCTGTAAACGTAGCAACACGACTTGATAATGGTATATATAATAGACATGAATAATGAAAATAACTCAAAGAATGTAAAAGGTATATGATAAAAAAGATTATGTAAGGGTGTTGTGAACAAAATTGAGATATGTTTTTACTTGAACACAGCTTGCATACCCAAATTGGACTCTCCTATCGGTTCCTTTAATATGATATGTCCGTTATTTACTGGTACAAATATATCACTCTATTGTACACATCGCTTCTAAATAACCTATTATTATTACATAGTTTAAAATAATGTAAACTATCATTCAGGAAAGTAAAGCATTGTTTTCAGAACAATTGACATTTTTTATTTTGTAAAACAGTACATATTACATACACTGCAGTTCATCTTCAAAGCCATGTAATCGAACTTAATTCGTTTAACGCATAACGCTCATTTTGTCGCAGTTTTTCTTGAATTTACGACTGAAATCTCTATTGATCTGAACTATAATCGTAACTGTCCTTTTCATCATTAATCCTGCAATCGTTTGAAATATTGTGGTTAGAAAAGGCAGTTTATTAAGTTTTCTTTAATGCATTGCTGGTTTACCATGTTAATGAAAGGGATTAGTAAGACGTTGTGTGACTTGATTCCATTTGTAGCTGCAGTGTGTGCCAATTGCATGAATACCTCTTACAGTGCTGGCACCGGATTTTGAAGGCCTTTGCAAACAGTTTGGATCCAGATGAGACGCCACAGAACGTGGCGTCTCATCAGGATCCAAACTGTTTGCTATTCTTTGAAAAAAAAATCGAAGAAAATGCTAATTTTAGAAATTCAGCAGACAACATTTTAGCAGACAACAAATTTCCCAGCATGCAAAGGGATACTCATGTTATCAAATCGGCTATTTTGCATATTACTCTGTCAATAGTTTTTGATGTTCCATTTGAAGGTCCCAGCACCGACTATTACTAAGCTCTTATGCAAGAAGTTTTATTCGCAATGATGGAGGTTTTTATGTCGCGAGCACAAAATGCTGCATTTATGTGCTGATTGCCTGATGGCACGGTGTTAAGAACCTCCAACTGCCAACTTTGATACGACTGCAGCGGTAAAAGTCGCCTGACAAGAAAGCAGCTATGCATGTAACTGGGATGAGACTGTTTCCTACGATCAAAGAACGGTCTCTCTGATATACGGCGACCATTTAAAGTCACAGACGTAGGCTTTGTCGCTACGCCTTGAAGGATTTTTTATGCACTTTACGTTCAGCCTTTTGTGTTAGGACACTTTTATAGGACATTTTTAAAGGCGTAAAACCATTAAAAGTATAGCAATTATGTTGGAGAACAGACCTGTTTTTTTCAGACATGGTAATGTTGCTTTAGTTTAAACTTTATTTCAAGCAAATGTTTCATGTAAACATTATTCAAATTATACAGATAACACATTTGAATGTGCTTTGAATTGGAAAACAAGGTCGATGTGACACTTATATTAATTCCTCTCCTTCCTCTGTTAATGTCGCTTTAGAAGCAGCAGAGGTCCTTGCTCTGGAATCCTGTATGATGCTTTGCTTTATCGATTCTATTCACTTTTTAAATATCTTTTTTATGTCAGTCAATGAGCCATACAAAAGGTGGATATAAATCCATGAACAATTAGTGTCTTGTAGCCTATTGCTCAATGCATGTGACATGGGTTGCAATGCATTTGACCTGTGAGGGTTTGGGTTTATTCCTTGTTGTGAAGTCTATTATCAAATTGATGGCTGCTTGGTGCATATGGCTTAAACAAATAATCCGTGTTTGAAGACATAAAAAATGTGAAGAACAAAATGGTCAATCATGTCTTTGTACCATTATAAGTTGCACAAAAGTCACAAAAGAAATGTCCCCTTTCATTATGATTTCTTAATGCTAAGGAAGCTTAGTTCAATGAAATGATACACAAAGGTGTATCATTACTCTCTTTGATGTGGGTTCATTAAGATTAAATGATAACTAATTATTTTCCATTAATATGATGATCAAAAACTGCCCAGTTGCATAGCTTTATATGGCCATAATAAACCGTAATGACAGATAAAAGTGAGGAATTTCAAACGGTATGGATAATACCACTTGTGTGAGGTGTAAGCGATTGGGTTAAATGAAGCGTGAAGGATTAAGAGTAACACGTGTCATTTGTGCTATCGATTAAGGGCGGGTAAATAGATGTGATATTCCAACAATAATTGCGACGATGAATTTCCAACAAAATACTGGGCAGCAGCTCACAGGGTTGGAGTCCGAGGAATGTGGGGAGAAATCGGCAATTATGAATTGGAAACTTGCATGTTGCTTAATTGAATTTAGCCGGCGTTCTGATTTATGTTTTATAACAATCTCTCTCAGCTGTTGTTATAATGGAACTGGATGATTAATCGCAGGTTATGGAACACGATAGAAAATTAAAATAATGGTCTGGCTTTGAATAATGTAGTGTAAGCACAAGAAGGAATCGTTATATTTGAAACTCCAATTTGCATTGAGATGTTTGTGTGTTTTCGAAGTAACCATCAGTTACCAGTAGTTTCTGCATGCGTATTAGCAATGCACTTGTCTCCGTTGTTCGATGTTGACTTATGGTGATATTTTAGTTGTTTGTTTGGTAAGAACTTATGTTATTACAAATGTTTGCCTTAGCTTGCAGTTACTGTTATTCACCAAATCACACTCGAATCGTGGGTTAAAAGTAAAAGGTTGTATCAATATAACATTTCTTTGTGAGATACAATAGTTGCACACTCAACCCGCATTTGCATATAGAAAGAATTTCCAAATGCCAAATGTAGCCAGCTAGCTCCAGACCAGCCTGCGCATCTGCGCAATCTTGTCAGGAGCTACGCTGTAGGCAAATTTTAGTGGTCTCATTAGTGGACAGGGTCAATTGTGACCAGACTATGCGACTGCGCAGGCTGGGCTGGAGCTGCGCTGACCGCATATTGCTTGACACAGCTTATATTTATCTGGTGTTCGCTTCACTCCAAATTCCAAGCCTACAGTGTTACAGATTTTTCTAAACAATTAAATGATAATATTCTCAGACTGCTTTTGCAAGATGGCTGATTTAGCAATATTCCTTTAATAAATATTGTGCTGTTATTCCTGTTTCAGTAATATTTCATTGATAAATATTGTGGAAGCCAAGCAGTAATTGCTATGCAAATTAAGATTATTCAATGAAGATTCATTTTCCATTTGCAATGGCATCATGATGGCAGGGATTGGATTTTTTTTTTAATGTGGTCTGCATTGATTTGAATTAGACTATTATTTGCTTCTATATTATTATTCTACTACTATTTTATGAGAATAAATTGATTATTGCACTTCAGAATTTCGCCTGGCTTTCCATCGCAATTTTGTAATTGTTATTTTTCCATATCTGTGTAGCATTATTGGATTTAAATTTTGATTCAGTTTTTCTTTTCAGCTTCTATTCCGTGATACTTGTCTATCTGATACTTTGTGGTATATTGATGTCACTGGTTCAGATATTAGTTTGCATGTTTTAACAAGAAATGTTTGTATGAGACTTCTATTCACTTAATTCCCATGACGATTTTTTTCTGTATTCATTTTTAGTAGATGCTACTTGACATTTTATCAAGTTGCATTTGCATGTATTGACATTCTGAAAAATATGTAATTTAAGAATATTTCAGAAATGTCGAATCAATAATAATGCAATGATAATGTTCACACAAAAAAATTATTAAGAACAAATGTTTGTTACCATCACTACTATAGAACAATGGATAACAGAATGTATAAAATCAACAAAAAAAGGGGTCCTGATCAAACGTTGAGTTGTATTTTTGACCTACCACAACCTGTGCTGCAAATTGACAATATTTGATATGAGGGGCGCTCTGAGAAAAAGGGGTTTCATGCATGTGCGTAAAGTGTCGTCCCAGATTAGCCTATGCAGTCTGCACAGGCTAATCAGGGACGACACTTTTCCGCCTTAAATGGATTTTCGCTAAGAAGAGACAACCTTTAAACAAAAAATACAATAAAAGCGGAAAGTGTCGTCCCTGATTAGCATGTGCGGGCTGCACAGGATAATCTGTCACGACACTTTACGCACATGCATTAAACCCCCTTTTCACAACGCGAGGCTGATATTGTCATTAAAATGATTATTATTTCTTTTGTGTACTGCTTTTGTGGACCATTCATTTATGGTTGCCATTCTATTTTGCAGGAGATGAAAGTAAACTGGGCCACATCACCTAGCAATGTACCAAAACAGGACACTAGCAGTAAGTATACCATAGGCTTGCGCTTTCATTGCAAGACTATTGTATTTGTGTCGTGTTCTGAGAAATCTGGGCATAATGCATGTGCTTAAAGTGTCGTCCCAGATTAGCCTGTGCAGTCCGCACAGACTAATCCGAGACGACACTTTCCTCCTAAACTGGATTTTCGCTAAGAAGAGACATCATTTAAAGGAAAAATTCCATAAAAGCGGAAATTGTCTTCCCTGATTAGCCTGTGCAGACTGCACAGGCTAATCTGGGATGACAATTTACGCACAAGCATTATGCCCAGTTTTCTCAGAACGCGACTCATTCAACTCTTTCCTCTGATGCCAGAGGTGTGATTTCCTCCTTTCAGCTGATTTCGTCCCTTTTAATGTAAAACTAGTTTTACAAATTGTTGTTAACTTTGCCGGAATTGTATACAAATGAAGAGTTACTAAATAATCGAGTCATGAAGGGCTGTACTCTCTAAACAAATCATCATATTTTCCTCGAAGGCATGGTTTACACTTTAGACTGTTGTTCTGGTTTTATCGTTTGGAGATATTGATAGGGTAAGCATAGGTGTTCACTACTAAATCTCTGAAATAAGATAAAGTTAGAGATTAAAGTAAAAAATGGCACTGCAAAAGGTTACAATCCACTAGAAAACAGCCTAAAAAAAGAAGTTGCAAAAACAGTCGATTTTGATTTGAGTCAAATTCTTTTTTGGTTTGAACATGACATATCTTTTTTATTGCTTAAATCGATTCAGCTAAGAATGCCCGTCAAGAAAAGGTATGGTTATGGGGGTCTCTTTGTGCAAAATGTTGTATTTATTTTCACTCAAAGTTGTTGCTTTTATATTGAAACATATTAAGGAAACTATTTAGTATATTTTGACCTAAACACTGTACGGTGGGGTAGGGCATTTTCCTCCCCTGAGATGGTTCTTAAATCACACCCCTGGATGCGCATTGAAACTTGTTTGCAATCCCTTAGAAAATGAAATTAAAGTAAAAAAAAATCCTAATGGATTCAAGCTTTAAAATCTTTATTTCCACCCCTAAGATATGATGTGAAGTAAACAGCAGAAAACCTTTTCTGGTTTTATGCTGGTTGCATAAAGCCATTTGAGCGCTGAAACCGGATTTTGAAGGCCTTTGCAAACAATTTGGATCCAGATGAGACGCCNTTTCAAAATCTGTGCGTACCGATACGCAAAACAAATCGCTGATACCCAATTCGAATCGCCTTCTATGCGTAATGAAAAATCCCGTTCTGTTTTGGCCGTTTTGACTCGTGTCTTAATCGACAAGCGCTTGTTTTTATTTGGTTAACGTATTTACCAAGCGTTTATATGATAACACATGCGAGTCAAACAAAATGGCGTTTCGAGGCAGACGAAAAGTTCCGCAAAAAAATACAAACACAATACAAAAAAACGTATAGATTCCTTTGTCATGGTCAATAAATATAAATCTGATGGCGGAACAGTTGCAAAGGGCATAGTTAATGACGTTATAAACTCCATGGTTTGTTCTGTGGACATCTGCGGTAGTATTTAAGATGAACTTGTTGATGGGGTTTGTTGCGTTTTCAAAACGAAAGTACTGGCCCATTTACTGACTACACTTGTTAAATATTAGATTTATTCTGTTCAGAACAGTTACTGTTGAAACAACACAGGGAATGTGATTTAACATTGCACAAGGAATATGCTAGTGTTTGTTCTAATGAGCAAATGACTGTATTGTCATAGAAAGATGGAACAACCTATACTTCAATTGAATACATAACTATATGTAGGTAAGTTTTGAGAAGCTAAATTAATGTTTTATTGCAATTACCCAATTCAATTGTTTGTTTTGGTACAAATACCCTATTATTTTTTATATGAGCTGGTATCATTCTTTTGGATACCCAATCACTTTTTCCATTACCCAATTCATTCTAATTTTGAAGGGTATTACCCAATTACCCCAACAAGCTTATCTGTAGCTCTGAGGACAATGTAAATTAATTAGGCATATGGAAGCGTCACTGTTAACTTGTTAGCGTGACAGTACGGATGTGAAAGCCAAATTAGAGTTTTAAGTTCTATTTGAGTGTTCCAGTTTCACAATTTATATATTAGCTTTATTTAGTAGAAGACCATAAATAGAACACAATATATCTTACTTTGAATTGGTTGGTTTAAAAAGCGTTTGTTTTTGAATTGAAGATGTGCAAAATGTTCTCATAAAACTCCCGTCTCCAGTCTGTTGCCATGGCGTCATGGAGGTGGCCTTTTTAAAACGCAGGCGATCATATGGGGCATTGTGTTTGACGAATTCATTACACGAAACAAATATTTGGCACACCGATCCCGTGTTATTTCCCCAGGGGGCAGTCTGTTACCCATTACAGGCTGCCGCATGGAGACAGTTATTGTATATTTGATTCTTAGTTTTCCATTGCAATCATTTGGCATTATTTCCCGTCCCGCGGGCACATAAAGGCTACCGAAATAGTTGGGCGATATTGAAGAGATGTGAAATTTTAATGAGCCCACGTCATAGTTATGACATGCTTGTTTGCCTGATGTATTAGCTGGCCTGCCCGACTGGCAATCAATGGAGAGTATTATTGTGCTCATATTTTCCCGTTCTGGAGTCTGGTAGGCAACCGTGGGGTCAAAACATCAAGGCCATTATCATACTTTATATTAGTTTTGCAGGCAAAAGCTATCTTTGCACTTTTGGAATTCTTCCATATTTGAATGTTGTCTTAAATATAATCAGGAGGAAACTGCTTTGAAATATTTATGAATTCTGGTAAGATATCAAAATGCAATTATAAACTATAGATATGAGCGATCATTAATTTAACATAGTAATCTGTATTATATATTTCAATCAAATCTCCTGTTTATTTTACGAATTAATTCTTTATTTGTGAATTTCACCGTTGATTTCTGTTGGTCAAATAGCAAGTAATTATTGAAAACCATGTGATCGTTATCCCTGACTCTGATTGTTATCCCTGACTCTGATTGTTATCTCTGACTCTGATTGTTATCCCTGACTCTGATCGTTATCCCTGACTCTGATTGTTATCCCTGCCTCTGATTGTTATCCCTGACTCTGATTGTTATCCCTGACTCTGATTGTTATCCCTGATTCTGATTGTTATCCCTGACTCTGATTGTTATCCCTGACTCTGATTGTTATCCCTGACTCTGATTGTTATCCCTGCCTCTGATTGTTATCCCTGACTCTGATTGTTATCCCTGACCCTGATTGTTATCCCTGACCCTGATCGTTATCCCTGACTCTGATTGTTACCCCTGACTCTGATGGTTCTGCGATGCAAATGCCCTGTCTTTGTGGGTGATAGTGTACGCCTAATTGATTAATTGCACCCAACCAAAAAGGGTGGGGAATCTGGATACAGAGGGCAAGAATAAAGATCATTGGCCTGGTGGTTTTATGGTCTTTTGTTGCGTGACTGATACTCGCAAAGCATAGCCTGCTAACGTATGGCACATAGTTTAGTGTAGCCTTAGGCAAAATGTCATCAGTCAGCTGCCGGTGTTTGCTACATTCCATGCAATGTTTGCTTTCAAATTATTCGACACTGCCATTCTGTTCGCAGAAAAACTCTGCTTTTTATTATTTGATGGCGATGAATTAATTAATGAATTGCTGTACCAGTGCGGAATTTCAATTGTTTGACTGCCAATAATTGTAATTGAAAAATGTAATTGAAAAGCCGAATTTTTCTCTATTATATTGAAAGCTTTGTATGCAAATATTGAATCCAATTAGTTTAATCGATGACAAAACAATTATGTAATTGGCTTCACATGCCCCAGTTCTGAAGAATGAGATATTGTATTTAGTCGTCAATTGATGGTGGGGCAGATCTGATATGTGGAGATGCTTGCTATGATGTTCGGCCGCTGATCCGAGCCTGGGAGACACATGGATATCGCAATATATGTAACACTGATAAAAAATTGCGTAGTTTCTGATGCATTGTGGAGGAATGTACACAATGATTGCTATTATTGTTTTGGATTAATCTTAAATTATATTGGAAAGTTTACATAGAGATATTAAAGATCCCCCCAATGTATGAATATTTGTGATCAGCATAATAGAGTCAACTTAATGGCACTGAAATAAGAAAAAAAATGATTCAGTATTTTCAAGATGCAATATAGTCCAGGATACAATAGAGTCCAAGATTCAATGGAGTCCAAGATACAATAAGAGTCCAAGATACAATAGAGTCCAAGATACAATAGATTCTAAGATACAATAGAGTCCAAGATACAATTCAATCCAAGATACAATAGCGTCTGGAATACAATAGATTCCAAGATACAATAGAGTCCAAGATACAAATAGGTCCCAAATACAATATAGTCCAAGATACAATATAGTCCAAGATACAATAGAGTCCAAGATACAAATAGGTCCCAAATACAATATAGTCCAAGATGCAATATAGTCCAAGATACAAAAGAGTCCAAGATACAAATAGGTCCCAAATACAATATAGTCCAAGATGCAATATAGTCCATGATACAATATAGTCCAAGATGCAAAAGCGCCCAAGATATAATATTATCCAAGATACAATAGAGTCCAATATACAATAGGTTCCAATATACAATAGTTTCCAAGATACAATAGAGTCCAAGATACAATAGAGCCCAATATATAATATAATCCAAGATACAATAGAGTCCAAGATACAATAGAGTCCAAGATACAATATAACCCAAGCTATAATAGAGCCCAAGATACAATAGAATCCAAGATACAATAAGATTCCAAGATACAATAGAGTGCAAGATATAATAAAGTCCAATATACTGTATAGTCCAAGATACAATATACTATAGTCCAAGATACAATACAGCCCAAGATACAGTAAAGTCTCAGATACAATCGAGTCCAAGAAAATAGAATCCAAGATACACTAAGATTCCAAGATACAATAGAGTGCAAGATATTATATAGTCCAATAAACTATATAGTCCAAGATACAATATACTATAATCCAAGATACAATACAGCCCAAGATACATTACAGTCCAAGATACAGTAAAGTCCCAGTTACAATAGAGTCCAAGACACAATAGTGCCCAATATATAATATAATTCAGATAGAAATGTTTCTTTGTGTTTCAAACAGTGACTGATCAAGGAGACATATTAACATTTCTTACTTGGTTTCATGATGGTGTTCCCTTGAGGTTAAAAAGCCTTGGTAACATCACATTGAACTGCTTCTTTGTATTTCAAACAGTGGCTGAACAAGGGGACATATTAAAAATTCTTACGTGGTTTCATGATGTCGTTGCTAGTGGTTAAAAAGCCTTGGCAACGTCACATTGAACTGTTTCTTTGTATTTCAAACAGTGACTGAACAAGGGAAGGCATAACCCTTTCCCTTTCAGAAGCAAAGTGAAAATGGCTATATGCAAACAGCATAAAACCAGAACAGCCTGCGAGTAACTCACAGTCTGTTCAGGGCTTATGCTGTTTGCTGCTCATCAGTATCTTAGGGCTGAAAATGAAGCCTTTAAAACTTGAATCTTCTAAAAAAGGTTTTAAATTTAACCCTTTGCATGCTGGGAAATTTGTCGTCTGCTAAAATGTCGTCTGCTGAATTTCTAAAATAAGCATTTTCTTAGATTTTTTACAAAGAATACTATCAGAATAGCAAACAGTTTGGATCCTGATGAGACGCCACCATTCTGTGGCGTCTCATCTGGATCCAAACTGTTTGCAAAGGCCTTCAAAATCCGGTTCCAGCACTCAAAGGGTTAATTTGATTTTCTGAGGGACTACAAACGTGTCAAAAGTGCATATCAGAGTGGTAAAGGGTTATTTATAATGTTCAAATAGTCATCTGTCACCCCTGTCTATATTTGCTATTGATTTGCAGTTTACTGGTGACTGAGTATGGTTTCCAGCTGTTGTCTCGTTATCATTACAACAGCATTGTAAATATTTCATGTGATGAGTTTAATTCCTGATTTCCTGTATGCTGATGCTACTTGCATGGGCTATCTTGAACAAAAACACTAGAATTCTTCGTTTTAATGCAAAATGTGCAATTCTTTGTCAAAGGGAATATTGTGCAATTACACTTTATATTAAGATTTAACAGAAAAAACTTTTTTTCTAATTAAATTGGATAATTTATGTTTACTACTAATTTATATAGAGCATTTGTTTTTGTCTCATTAATCTAATAGTAATATGTTTCATTTTGGCTTTAAAATCTCCATGTATTTAAAACATGCACATATTATAATTATCAGGTGACAAGGGGACAAATATACAGCGTCCTTCAGAAATCTAACACCCAACATAATGTTCTATTGGCCAAGACTCTTTAACCCTTTGAGCGCTGGAACCGGATTTTGAAGGCCTTTGCAAACAGTTTGGATCCAGATGAGACGCCACAGAACGTGGCGTCTCATCAGGATCCAAACTGTTTGCTATTCTGATAGTATTCTTTGAAAAAAAATCAAAGAAACTGCTAATTTTAGAAATTTAGCAGACAACATTTTAGCAGACGACAAATTTCCCAGCATGCAAAGGGTTAAGATGGTGTTTAAGATGGCAGTTTAAGGCCCCTCTCAATTACAAGTCATAGACAACATTGATGCTTCTGATGTTTCGTGCCTCGGATAGCAATGACCCAATAATTGACAGTTCTTGCCAGCACACCACCATCTGTCTTGACACACCAATGAAATAATGGGCCATTTTCCCAACACTTAATGGATGGGGTGTTGGCGTTGTTGTTTTCAGCTAAGTTCTGCCTTTTGGCGAAGATATAATCACCTTTTGGGGGGTTTTAATGCAGAAAATAATATTATTAAACGGACAGTTTAAATAAAATTTGGTATTTTCTTAGTTATTAAAATTTGCATTTCGACCAAACAAGCCTGAATTCTTATATTATGACTTAAGACCAAGAAAGTAGTACGAGTCAATATGAAACTGACAATCACGTCAAGACTGGCTCAATATTAACCAGTGCACAGTTTTCGAGCTTGTGTTAATTTTGATCACTGTTTTCTGTATGTATTCTCAAAAGCATTGTTTAAAGATTGCTGAGATAATTTGTTGTAATGTAAAATATGCAAATTTTCAGACTTTCTGTTTCCATGGTAACACTAAGCCTTGAAAGGAAACGAACATGTACATGGCAGTGGTTTAGTGTGAACCTACTGTAGTGTATAAAAATCTTTTAAACTCCTCAAACTTGAGTATAAAGTGAACCCTCAAATACTGAAGAAGCTTTTTTTAAACAGGAGACCAAATGTAGAAAATTATGACAATTTGAACAGTGGACCTTTGTCTAGATATTATGTGCCTTAAGCTGTTCTTGAGGCATCAAGTGCCACATTTCCCAGTCAACAATTCCCAAGCCTGGACACCATGTAATATTCCATTGATATATGAAACAAAATTGCCTTTAAGTGCTTTGGCAGTGCTGGAAAATCGTGAGTCTCATATTTCCAGCGCATTCCTTTGAGGATGCCCAGGCCATTCGTGGAGTGGTGGATGAACGTAGTGGAAGCCATCATTATCTTTAAGAGAGATTTTATGCGTTGATTGTTTTAATTTCATTTTCCTCATCAAAAAACGCGATACGTAAAAAGCTTATTGATGAATAGCAGAAGAGTGAGACTGTCAAGCAGTAATGGCTGTAGAGTTATTACAAATAAATGGGATAGAGTGAGGCAGGGGACCAAAGGGTGACATGCCACTTTGATTCACCCTTTGATGATGGGGTATTGTCACAAGGATACAAAGCACTATGCTTTGAAAATGACACATCACAGAATTGATATACTGTATTACTTTTAGCGTATGTCACTTGGATAAAAAGCACTATGCTTTGAAAATGGTTTTTGACACATGACATCATTGATATACTGTATTAAAAGGACTGTAAACCACGAATGACGAAAAAAGAAAAGTTCTAAAATACCGTATTTTTTTTTAAATTATTAGTTTATATTGATTAAAATATCACGACTGGTATATACCATTACTTGAAAAAAGTTGTTTTTTTTATTTTAACTTTATTTTTGTATTTATTTATTTTTAGTGGGTATGCATACCAGGTAACTACCAGTTAACTATAAATAACGCAAGTAGATTGATCATCATCGTCACATGGTTAACCCAGGAATGCAAATTGTGCATGCGTAGTGAATTGTATATATTTTATGTATAAAATGATCAATCTACTTGCGTTACTTATAGTGTGTATATCGTTATGTCACCTATTTTCGCGATGTACTTTTGATTTCACATCGCAAAATTTTATTACCGAATACACTGAAAATACGAAATGTTTTCAAGTAATGTAATATACCAGTCGTGATATTTTAATCAATATAAACTAATAATTGTAAAAAAATATGGTATTTTAGAACTTTTCTTTTTTCGTCATTCGTGGTTTACAGTCCCTTTAAATAATTTTAGTGTATGTATCAAATGAAACAGGCTTTTTCAGAACCCAGGTAATTATGTAATTTGCTTGATCCCATTAGTTCTGATGTCGATTTTGGGGGCATTAATTCAATCATTTGCAAGTTGAAATAATCTAGATTTTATTTTTTAGCCTGAATACAGCCTGTGTGTGTTGTTTTGCCTGTGCAATCCGCAATGTTTAATTTTCTATTTCAGAGATTGCAAGATTATCCGTGATCCACAGTCATTAAAATCCAAGGGATATGGTTTTGTGTCTTTTGTCAACAAACAGGTGAGTGGGTTTTGTTAGAAGTTAGTTTTAAAGGCCTTTGCAAACAGTTTGGATCCAGATGAGACGCCACAGAACGTGGCGTCTCATCAGGATCCAAACTGTTTGCTATTCTGATAGTATTCTTTTAAAAAAAATCAAAGAAAATGCTTATTTTAGAAATTCAGCAGACGACATTTTAGCAGACGACAAATTTCCCAGCATGCAAAGGGTTACCCTATCCCACTCAGAAGCAAAGTGACAATGGCTATATGCAACCAGCATAAAACCAGAACAGCCTGCGAGTAACTCACAGTCTGTTTAGGTTTTATGCTGATTGCTGCTCATCAGTATATAAGGTTTGGAACTGAAGCCTTTAAAACTGATTCTAGTAATAAGGTCGAACATAAATTAGATTTTGTAAGAGACTACAAACTCGTCAAAATGCTTTCATTAAAGGTAAAGGGTTAAGTATAACTGTTAATCAAGTGTTGTGTCTTCTCTATCCCGAAGAAATGTGTATACATGGTGAGCATTAAGAAAAACTTAGGAGTTCAAGTCGTAATCTATCATTTATTTCCATTTTGTCATTGACATTGCAATTTTAAGATCCATAAAGTATCTTATTCATGCATGGTTTTATTAAACCTCTAAAAAGTTTGCACATTTTTGTGGTCATTTTAAGTTGGAAATAGTTGTCCATAATAATTTTACTTTGAAATCTTACTTCAAGAATCTCCATGTTTTTATATGTGAAAAAAAGAAACAAAAAGTGAATATTCATGCAGCGTGGAGCTTCAAAAACTTGTACTTGTTCCAGAAAGTAAACTTCATCACCAAAGATTCACCATTTGGAGTAAATGTTCCCAAGGTTGTGTAACATATTTGTGTAACCTCACATATTTTTATAACCGCTTTTCAATTTCAATAGCTCCAGTTACTGATTGAGAATGTCTGCATGCAGCAGTCTATGGGCTCGTAATTTACGTATTCCCTCGATATTCAAAAATTGCTGATCTACCCTTTGTCTGCATCATTGTAGTGATGATTGTAGGCTAAACACAGCAACTGATCGATCGCCTATCAGCCTATCAATCGTCTTGAGACCATGCATTCAACCCACATACAAAATTCTTCTTTGCATTTTAATCTTACAATCTGGTGTCAAAACCATCCATTCAAAAATTGCAGTATTTGCAAAGGTAAGAATTTGTCCACGAACTGAAAACCCGAAGTGTTGACTGGAACTTTAAGACAGGCCCAATTTTCTCGTGGGGACAATAATGTCTGGATTTAATTCAGAAAATAACAGTAATTATGATGAATGGGCCGGCAATGGTTTGAAATTTATAGATATTGTTGTTGGTTGATGGTAGTGGTGTAGCCGTGTAGGCAACAAAATTGGTTTCCTCAGCATGTTAGAAGGAGAAGTTTTCAGACGATTATCGGATTTTTATAGCGTCAAATGCCATAATGGTGATAGAAAAATTAATTGAATTGTGATTTAAGTCAACAGTGTCCTGTGTGTTAATTGAAGTTCCAATGTTTGAGTCGTGTTCTGAGAAAACTGGGCATAATGCATGTGCGTAAAGTGTCGTCCCAGATTAGCCTGTGCAATCCACACAGGCTAATCAGGGACGACACTTTCCGCTTTTATGACATTTTTCGTTTAAATGAAGACTCTTCTTAGGAAAAATCCAATTAAGGCGAAAAGTGTCATCCCTGATTAGCCTGTGCCGATTGCACAGGCTTATCTGGGACGACACTTTTCGCACATGCATTATGCCCAGTTTTCTCAGAACGCGACTCATATTTTCTCATCAGATTTGCCTTGAATCCCTCTGCTTTATCTTGTCAATACTTCTTTATGCAATCTCCCAGAGAGCGCCCTATGAATTTCCAGTCACTAATCTAAACAATTGCCACTCTGTTTGATTTTCTGCTGCAATTTACTTTAGTGTTTTATCTATAGATGTTGAATCAAGTTTTCTTTGTTAAAAGCTGCTTCTCTTAAATAGAATGTTTAATTTCATTCTTTCTGAAATTCATACTGAAATGTGGGTAAAATTTAGCCATATTTGGCATTAGGATGGATCGTTTTACTGGAAAGATGCTTTGATAATTTATAAGATTTATCATTAATCATGGCATAACACTGCGCTTGATTATCCTTGTCTTTGTTTCTTTAACTTACATTAAATTTATTGCAATGTTGTCTCCACAAATAAAATGGTGTAATGGAAGATCCACTCAAAGTACTGGAAAATCCATTGTTGCTCTACATATTAAAAAAAATATATATCGAACAGAAAAAAGTACAAGAGAGGTGCCATATTTCATTTCAGAAAAGTAAAAAACAAAATCATATATGTAGATGATTATAATTTGTTTTGTGCTTGGAGACATTTAGATTAAATTACGAATATATGGAACGCAATAAGAAAGCTTCGGTGCCATTTTAATGCCCTCACCCTGGTGTTTTCTTGGTAATCACTTAGTTTTAATGAGACGTCTATAGTTTCAATGTTCATATTACTTATATTATGCCGCTGCCGGAGATTTAGTGTTTCGAGGCGCAGTTCCAGGTAGTTGCGAAGACACGCAAAGGCAACTCACGAAGTGTTGATTAGTTTTGTGTTTATTGTCACGAAGTATAAAGTTTAACAGCAATAATAACTAGTATCCTTTGATTTCACAGTAATGACACACAGTTCCAAATGTTCAGTTAAATTAATGTTTTTTTATCAAAAATGTTTTCTTATGATGTTTAATGTAGTTTATAATTATCACACAGAAACACAAAGTCAAGTATCACAAAGTAATGCTGAATCCTCTCTCCATCTCATTTGCAATAGTATTTTCTTTTATACACATTTTCTTAATGAAGTGTCAAAATGACACTATGAATGAGGTGACAATTATACCTTTTTAAGAACATTATAATACACATAAATATTTGCCAAAGGGAAATTTGGCAGAAGACAATTTGTATGTACTATTGTGGAAAACATATTCTGGTAATAAAAATGACAAGTGTAACAATGGGGTCAGTTTTCAACTGACCTAAAGTGAATACTTAAGTACCTTAAGTATTCACTTTAGGTCAGTTGAAAACTGATGGTTCACGTAAATGGCTATTTGTAAACTACCCTAATTATCCCTTTGAGCGCTGGAACCGGATTTTGAAGGCCTTTGCAAACAGTTTGGATCCAGATGAGATGCCACAGAACGTGGCGTCTCATCAGGATCCAAACTGTTTGCTATTCTGATAGTATTCTTTGAAAAAAAATCAAAGAAAATGCTAATTTTAGAAATATAGCAGACAACATTTTAGCAGACGACAAATTTCCCAGCATGCAAAGGATTAGTCTAGGAATAACAATAATGTTCAATGCAAAATTACCAAACAAAAGACCCCTATTAGTCTTGGAATAACAATTATCATGTAACAATGCAATTTTTAGTTGTAACAATCTTAAATTAACAAACAATGTTAAATATGCAA
Source organism: Dreissena rostriformis (assembly GCA_007657795.1). Lineage (NCBI taxonomy): Eukaryota > Metazoa > Mollusca > Bivalvia > Myida > Dreissenidae > Dreissena > Dreissena rostriformis. Next base: position 133,621 of record VMBQ01000798.1, read on the forward strand.
AATAAATTGTATTATTTTATTAATAATAATATTTTAACTTTTACAACAATTTCATAAAATCTTATTTTATGTGGGGTGCATAACATTTATCGTTAGTTGTCTGGCGAGGTTGTTCCACTACAAAAGACTGCTGCTTTTCTGTACTTAAAGACTAACAAAAAATGTTGCCTTGTTAAAATACTCTAGATGTCTGAAGTTGTTTGTTGTTTAGTGCAATTCCTGATACTAATTCTATGAAAAGAGTGTAGTACAAAAAGTCCTGGAGGAAATCCATGGGGTGGATTGAGCGCTTGCTCCAATCTTTCTTGGATCACTGTTCATGGGACATGTTTAGTAAATTATAACATTTCCTTTTTGCAGGATGCAGAATCTGCGATATCAAATATGAACGGGCAATGGCTCGGTAGTCGACCAATTCGCACAAACTGGGCGACACGCAAACCCCCAGCACCACCCACAAAAGAAAGTAAGTACTCTTGAATTGATGTGGCCAACTTAAGTGCACAATGTTGTTCAGGTGTGTATTAATGTCAAGAGAGGATTATCAAGATCAGGCCTTTAATAAGGGTTGCAGCAAAATGGTCATTTGTATAGAATTTACAAAAAAAAATAATGGCCTTTTGCTAGAAACTTAGAAACTGTTTAAACAAATACATAATTGCATTTCATTCATTAACAGTGTTCATTTATGGCATGGTAAATGAAACTGTGGTGGTTGTAAATTTGTTAAGAATTATGCAAACTTTTTGTTATTTTCATTATTAAAACATTTCTAAGGATAAATGATTATTGGATCGTGTATCATAAAACATTGCTTCTGTCTTTCGTAATATTTCTGTATGAAATACAGTAGTTTTACATTCGACATATGCAAAATTATAGTTTTTCCATATCATGCAATAGTCCCTCCATTTAATATATGAATAAATACAGAAAAATACTAAAATAATAATCTAGTACTAGTGAATTTTTTGCCCCAAATAACAGCCTCTTACAGGCTGTTTCCCAATGGCAAAAAGTAACTTTCGCCCAAAAATCATGAAATGCCAAACTTTTCCAATAAACTATATAATATATGTTAATTGAGTTTATTATTCAGCGATATTATTCTGTACTTTATAATATAAATTTTAAAAAGCATTAAAACAAACACCTGTACACAATTGGAAAACTGTTATTTATAATCATATTAATTATGTTTCATTTCCCCAATTTCATGGTTTATCCCGCTATTTTTCCCAATCTGAAAGGCACAGGCTGTAAAATATTAAGCAAAAAAATATCACAGTACCAAATATAAAACACAATTTCTTATCCCCAACGTGTCCATGTGTTACAGATATCAAGCAGTTGAACTTTGACGAGGTTATGGGGCAATCCAGTCCGACCAACTGCACAGTGTATTGCGGAGGCATTCTCCAGGGCTTGACAGGTAACCACGGCAACCCTCCCTCCCTGCATTGGGCCATTCACAGAAGTTTGCTCTTGCTCTTGGGGTTATATTTTAAAGCCCCATTGACACTCAAAATCAACGAATATTTCTTAAAATGAAATCAACGAATATTTCTTAAAATGTTTCATTCAATTAGGTTAACCCATAAAAAATCAGTGTTCCTTATTGCAATAGCCAAAATGTCAACGCTAGATGTGGTCTGGTAACATAGATTTAACAAGATACAAAATGCTTTTTTTGTGTTAAAATATACTCAACACATGTTCTTGTACCAATTTAGTGTTCGTGTGTGGTATGAATAGATATCGTTGCGAGAAATTAAAATGGAATATAAAAGTTTAATCATAAGTATGGCACATTGGTGTGGTGAATATGGTGTCCGACAGGCAATCGGAAGGTCCCAGGTTCAATCTTCACTCTTGGAGCCTTCTATAGACACCAAGTAAAGTACGGGCTATCTAGCTCAGTTATAAGTGCTCTGTTCTACAAGTCAAAGGATAGCCGGTTAGATTACTCGATTCAGAAACAAAATTTCTATGGGTATCGGTCATGAACAAATCAATTGTTGCGTGTTCTGAGAAAACTGGGCAAAATGCTTGTGCGTAAAGTGTCATCCCAGATTAGCCTGTGCAGTCCGCACAGGCTAATCCGGGACGACACTTTCCGCGTTAACTGGATTTTTGCCAAGAAGAGACATCATTTAAACGAAAAAATCCATAAAAGCAGAAATTGTCGTCCCTGATTAGCCTGTGCGGACTGCACAGGCTAATCTGCGATGACAATTTAGGCACAAGCATTATGCCCAGTTTTCTCAGAACACGACACATTTCTCCCTGTACCTCTGATTAAAGAAGAGAAGTTTGCAGTTACTTGCATGAGTATGTGCACTAACCCTTTGCTGGAACCGAATTTGAAAGGCCTTTGCAAAAAGTTTGGATCCAGATGAGACGCCACAGAACGTGGCGTCTCATTAGGATCCAAACTATTTGCTATTCTGATAGTATTCTTTGAAAAAAAAATCGAAGAAAATGCTAATTTTAGAAATTTAGCAGACAACATTTAAGCAGACGACAAATTTCCCAGCATGCAAAGGGCTAAGCACTGGTAAACCAGCTGACCCAGGAATAGTGTGAGTTAGACTGACCGCCGTGATATGACTGCAATCCTGTCGTTTTCATTGAGACCTTGCAAAGCCAACCCCATAAATTATCAATTCACCACAACCTAGTTTTTTTATTGACTTTTGACATGCTTTCTGTCCGTGATTTTCAAAAAATATCATTCTGAAGCAATTTAAAACATTCATGGTGCTGACATTTTAACCAAAAAATCTCTGTTAATTAAAAGTTATCACCACCCCAATACGCATAGTAATTTACACCTTAAAGTGTCCCAGTAGATCTAATACTCGTGTAATGAAGTGTCCCAGTAGATGTAATACTCTTTTAATGAAGTGTCCCAGTAGATGTAATACTCTTTTAATGAAGTTTCCTAGTAGATCTTATACTCTTGTAATGAATATAAAGTACTGGAAGTAGGCATAAACTTGGTGACAGTGATAGCTATGTAATAAATCAGCATGACTTTGTTATTTCAGAGGATCTCATCAGGAAAACATTTATTTCCTATGGAACTATACAAGAAATCAGAGTCTTCAAGGACAAGGGATACGCTTTTATTAGGTAAACTTTGGACCTAAGTTGGTCGTTTGTCAAAATCTTTATCAGTCTGGTGAATCTATATGTTCCATGCAGTTGTTCAATATTAAATTGAGCCTTGTTCTGGAAAAACTGGGCTTAATGCATGTGCCTAAAGTGTCGTCTCTGATTAGCCTGTGCAGTCTGCACAGGCTAATCAGGGACTACACTTTATGCATTTTTATGCCCCCGGTAGGGTGGCATATAGCAGTTGAACTGTCAGTCCGTCCGTCAAGTCTGTGAGTCCGTCCGAAAACTTTAACGTTGGTCTTAACTTTTGCAATATTGAAGATTACAACTTGATATTTGGCATGCATGTGTATCTCATGAAGCCGCACATTTTGAGTGGTGAAAGGTCAAGGTCATCCTTCAAAGTCAAAGGTCAAAAAAGGAAAAAAAATAAAATCAAAGTGGCGCAGTAGGGGGCATTGTTTTTCTGACGAAAATCCAGTCTAGGCAGAAAGTGTTGTCCCTGATAATCTGGGACGACATTTAATGCACATGCATGAAACCCCCTTTTCATAGAGCAAGGTGAAAATATAAGAAAATAAAGCTTGGACAGCAAAACTGGAATTTTGATCTTTATTCCTACCCGGTAATTCAAATTACAGCATTTTAACTTTGCTGTTCTCCATATCTCTGGTGTATTGACTTCAAAGCATCAACTGCAAATGGATGGGACTGTATACTTGATCAATGAATACTAAAATGATGTGTGTATTGAGTTGCGCTCTGGGAAAACAGGGCTTAATGCATGTGTGTAAAATGTCATTCCAGATTAGCCATCATGATATTATTTGTTTAAAGGAAGTCTCTTCTAAACAAAAATCCAGTCTGTGCAGACTGCACAGGCTAATCTGGGACAGCATGTGCATTAAGCCCTGTTTTTAGGTCTACTGGCCGAAGGCCGGAAGAGCTTATGTCATGGTGTGGTTTCCGTCGTCCGTCCGTGCGTGTGTGCGTCCGTTAGACTTTTTCTTGTTTACGCGATTAAGTCCACAGTTTTCATCCGATTCTTTTCAAACTTGTTCAGTGTCTTTATATTCATGAGGACTCGAACCCTATTGAAAATGGGTTACATCAGACCGTCCGTCTGCCGTCAGTGCGTGCGTCCATTCGTGCGTTAGACTTTTTCTTGTTTACGCGATTAACTCCACAGTTTTCATCCAATTCTTTTCAAACTTGTTCAGTGTCTTTATATTCATTAGGACTCAAACCCTATTGAAAATGGGTTACATCAGACCGTCCGTCTGCCGTCCCTGCGTGCGTCCGTGCATGCGTTAGACTTTTTCTTGTTTACGCGATAAACTCCACAGTTTTCATCCGATTCTTTTCAAACTTGTTCAGTGTCTTTATATTAATAAGGACTCAAACCCTATTGAAAATGGGTTACATCAGAGTAAAAAGTCCAGAATTATCGCCCCTTGAATTTGTATTGGTCCGAGGCATTTAAGTAGGTTGTTTAATTGGTTGCAATTATAAATTTAAAATTAAATAAAATATAAGCCATCTGATAATTCATTTGGCAAGGATGAAAGGATTTGTGTTTTCAGTATTCCCTTGCATGATGACTTTCCATTCCATTGACATTCCAGCCAGTAGAGCGATTCAGGCCCTCATGGGCCTCTTGTTCTAGTTCATGGCTCAAATGCTTAGTGTATAATATACATATTTTGCCTTAAAATTACTATTTTAGTGGATTGAAAATGATTACTGTATATATCCGTTGAATTTTGTATTTTGATCTACATGTATTTAGAAATGTTTTATATAGTTTGGTGAATATTTGGGGTTGTTGTTAGTTTAAGCTGCAGACTGTATATACCACAGAGTCCTGTAATGTACATAATTTGTAGTTAGCTCAAACTCAGACGTCTGTATAATAATGATGCTGCACTGCTGTTGCGGATGAAATTGCACCCCAGGGAACTATGTCTAGGGGAAACAATTCCCTATGCAGAATTTTCCCTAGTATTTATGTTTAATATAATATGTATGCTATATTTGGGGTTATTTCTCTCTAATTCTTCTCATTCCCCGTGTACTATTGAGTCAATTGGTTGGGTACATGTTCCCAATCTCCGATTTCTACTATTTTGTCCTTTGGTTAAGAACACCCCCCCACCCCCCCCTCCCCCTGTATGTGAACTGGTTGAGAACATGAGCCCCCACGTGTGTGTTCCAGGTTCAACAACAAGGAGAGTGCGGGCCAGGCAATCTGCGGCGTGCATGGTCAGGTTGTCATGGAGCAGCAGGTGAAGTGCTCCTGGGGCAAGGAGAGCAACGACGGCCAGCAGTCGGCCACATCCACACCACAGATGATGGGCAGTCAGTCTGTATGTATATACATGAGCTGCGTTTTGGGAAGTATCGTCCCAGATTAGCCTGTGCAGTACGCACAGGCTAATCTGGGACAACACTTTCCGCTTTAATACACTGGATTTTGGTTTAGAAGAGACTTTCTTTAAACGAAGAATTCCATACAAGCGAAAAGTGTCGTCCCTGATTAGCCTGTGCATACTGCCCTTGAACATATCTGATAAAAGGAGGTTGGGGTATTAATCACGTTTGTGACATAGCTCTAGTTATATTTGATTTGCAACTTCAAAAAAATCTTCATAACAATAAAGGACACATACAGAAAATGATAATTCCAAAGTCTAATGTTTGAAAACATTTTATTTAAATAAAATCAATCTCCATTACTCCCAGTTTATTTGTTTATAATCAAAGATTTTTAAGGCATGACTGTTTGGAGACATTTTTTATTACATTACAATGCTATGTTTTCTGATCTATGAACATCGGAAGCAAATTCTGAAAATACTCTTGATCAAGTGTTTATTGTTTTTCTCCCCTCACAGCCTCAAACCCAGTTCAATGGTAACGGGATGTACGGTAACTACGGCATGAGCTACGGCAACTATTACCCAGGCTACGGTGCGGGCCAGCAGAGCTACAACATGCAAGGTGGCTACGGGGCCGGCTATGGATACCAGTACGGGTAGGTGCAAGGCTTGTGATTTTGCCCCATTTTGTACTTTTTACATGCATTTGATGCTTGCAAAAATTATCCCTCTTAGACCTGTAGACCCAGCATGGGGTTGCTTTTTGGACCAGTTGGCTCAAGGTTTCTTTTGCTGGAAAAAGTTGTGATAACTAACTTAAGTTAGGATGAAGTTAGGATTGAGATTTTGTGCTGGAACTTGTGTATTATGGTTTCAACTCATCTAGCAAGGGATTGGAATTGGTGCAATAGTGCAGTCTGGTCAGGAGCTACGCTGTCTGCTATAGAGTCACCCAAGGTTTTGTGGTCTCATCAGCGGATAGGGTAGCTTCTGACCAGACTGTGTTGATGCATAGGCTGGGCTGGAGATATTATGGCCGCAAATGGCATAAGACTCATTTTTGCATGAAGCGGGTCATATTAATTCCATCTTCCTTAGTGATCTGTTAGCCAATGTTCTCCAACCCAACACAGCCCCAATATATTGAAGCCCTTGACCTTGTTACAGGAGCATGCCAGTTCAGGGCCAGTGGGGCATGCAGATGCAGCCCGGCCAGGCAGCCCCGGCGTACGGGCAGGGCGGATATCAGATGGGTAGGTACTCAGAACACCCAGGTGTAGTGTAGCCGGAATCAGGGGCGTCTGTCTTGTAGCCATGGCTGTATTTACTGTTTTAGTTGTTTGTTAGCTGGGGCGGTAGTTGGAAAGAATGCAGAGATGTGTGTGCTCACATCACACCACTGGTTTATGTGATGGGGAAACAAGTTACATGTACAATTTTTGGATTTTCATTGACTAATAATGCATGAACATGTTAGTAGTATTTGAAACATTATTCACAATTGTTCAATGTTGTATCAGTGAGGTTGTGCACTGTGGATCTTAATTGCAATACTTACTTTTAAGGAGTCTTTTTAGCTTGGCTGTTTTCGAAGAAAACACGAGGTATAATCATAGCCCTCTCATCTTCCGCGTCGTCGTTGTCGTCGGAAAACTTTAACATTGGCCATAACTTTTGCAATATTGAAGATAGCAACTTGATATTTGGCATGCATGTGTATCTCATGAAGCTGCATTTTTTGAGTGGTGAAAGGTCAAGGTCATCCTTCAAGGTCAAAGGTCAAAACAACTTTTCTTTTTTTTGGTTTTTCATTTGTATCTCATCGACTTGCACATTTTGAGTGGTGAAAAGGTCAAGGTCAATGAAGACCTTCAAGGTCAAAGGTAAAAAAAAACAAAATCCAAGCACCCACAGCCGAGCGTTTACATCCGCTATGCGGTGCTCTTGTTATGTTAAACCAACAGCATGCATGATGCAAAAAAATGTCAATTTTCATTCTCTGAACAATATGGGTCATGTCAAGAATCAAGAATATCGAGAGACTTCCCGTGAACTTTCACAGTGCACCTGCTCTTTTCTAAAAACAATTGTACTTAGAATACAATACCAGTGGTGGTTGCGAGCACACTTCAACTTGTGTATTAGTTTTCAGTTTAACAGGGCATCAATCTTAATAACAAGGGAAAACATGAGTCTGGAAAATGAAATATGAGCCTGCTTTAAGAAAAGGGGTTTAATGCATGTGCTTTAAGGGTCGTCCCAGATTAGCCTGTGCAGTCTGCACTTTAATCAGGGACGACACTTTCCGCTTTTATTGTATTTTTCGTTTAAAGAAGGACTCTTCTTGACGAAAATCCAGTTTAGGCGGAAAGTGTCGTCCCTGATTAGCCTGTGTGGACTGCACACATGCATTAAACCCCCTTTGCACAGAGCAGGGCTCATATATATGAAAATTTTGAGTTTTGATCATTTAATTATAATAATTAATATTTCAAATGAACCAACATGTATGTGAAACATATACAAGTAATCTTATGTTGCTAACATTGATCCTGTTTTACTCACTTCAGTTACAAATGCATTTCTTGTTTATTTTTTAGTTTCTTGTGTTGCTTTTCTGTTATTTTGAGATATTTCCTGTAGGGATTTTTATGTCTGTGGTGTTTTTGACCTGTTTTGTACCTTGCACTGTTACAACATTTGTGTTTCTAACCATAATATACCATACATCGTTCCTCTTCATTGTAATTTCATTTTTAAATATTCTTCATGTTATTAGATTGGACAAGTAATACTTTGATGCATTTACTGGAAAGCCAAACCCATTGTTTAGATACAGGTATTTATAAATTACCTTATAAGCTTATAAAACTTTACATGATTTTAATGCATAACTTGTCAATCACCTTCTTTGATGTGAAATTCAAGTGTTGTGCAAGAAACTGATCAGTTTCTGCGGTCAAAGCCAATTACCTTCTAAATGAGACATCAGGACCACTTATGTATTTGTCATTCATTTAGAACCAAAAAGTGCCTTTTACAAAATATAATTCTTCCATATGTTACATTTCATTAAAAGGGAGCATGCTTTTATATTCAATACGTTATTGAAAAACAATTTCTGTTAAGTCGTTTGTGAAATATATATTTTTATGCCCCTATTCGATGAGGGCTGCTTAAAGCAATCGGTCTGTGCTATTTGTCTGGATGTCCATCCCAAAATTCCTGTCTCAGTATGCCATATATTGATGGATTTTAAAGTAACTTTTTACAAATGTAAACCATCATTACATGACATGTTTCGTTTAACATTTGTCTCCCTACCTCATAGGTCAAGGTCACACTAAGAGGTCAAGCATCAGATTTGGCAATAAAACACCTTGTGCAGACTGTTAGTTTAAACATATTTTATTTCTAAAATTGACAATTACAATTCACACAATATATTATGGAAAAAGGGCTGGACCTTAAGTTCTACAACATTATCGGGGGTCTTTCCCTTTAGTATATAGTTACATGGATAAAGGTGGCTGTTTAAGATGTAAATATAAGTTGTCGTTTTGGAAATCTTACAAAAAAATATGTAAAAGACTGTTATTTTGTCATTCATGATGCAATTTTAAAATAAATTACCACTCATGACCCTATGATGAGGTTAAATGTATCACTCAAAGGTCAGGGTCAAACTTAGGGTTCTCAGAAGGCAGAGTTCAAAGGGCAAATTAAGCTATTAATCAACTTATTGCTAACAGTCTGATGTATTCTTACATGTATACTGCTTATTAACTGTTTCCAGTATGTATCCACTATGCTTGTTTGCTAGCTGCTGCCTGCGCATATTGATTGTATCAAAATGTTTGAAACCAGATTTACGTAGAATCTTAACAGCTATTTGGTTGTATGCGTCCATGTTAATTATCATTTTTGGCAGTTGTTCACTTCAGTTAAACTTAACCCTTTGCATGCTGGGAAATTTGTCATCTGCTTAAATGTCGTCTGCTGAATTTCTAAAATCAGCATTTTGGTCGATTTTTTTTTCAAAGATTACTATCAGAAGCAAACAGTTTGGATCCTGATGAGACGCCACATTCTGTGGCGTCTCATCTGGATCCAAACTGTTTGCAAAGGCCTTCAAAATTCGGTTCCAGCACTGAAAGGGTTAACATAACAACAGATGCAGCATGCTTGAGCTATTTTTTTTTACCTTGTAAAATTGTCTAAACATGTGATTAAACACTGAGCTGCTTGTTTTTACTTACAAAAACCAAAGAACGCAAAAAAAACACACCATGCCTTTAGCAAGGTTCCATTAAGCCACGATATGGTAGGGTGTAACCCACTATCATGTTCAGTGGTGTGTAGCCAACTGTGTTTTAAAAAGGTGGTGTCTTACCCACATGTGCATGATTATGTGTAGCCCAAAGTTCATCGATTCAAATGATGGTATGTAAGCGCGTTGTGGTGGTGGTGTGCAGCCCACAGGGGCATAATATTTGTGGTGCATAGGCGCCAGTGGTGTGATGCTCATGTATGTCTGTTTGTTCTCTAGGGGTCTCGAGCCCAGTCACTCTGATACGCCCCGCCCCTTGATTCTTACACACCACGGGTAAGACAGGATTTACAGTCACATTCTCTCTTTTATTCTACCATTTTTATACCTTAATTAGACATTTTTTTTATTTAATTGATTTTAAAAGTTTGTTTTTTTACATTTTTCCCGTTTTTCACCTCCTTAGTGTAGTTGCCTGATTACACTTAATGCTGGTGGTCAGATTTTGGCATGCTCATTTAATTTTTATTGTCAATTTCCTCGGGCCTTTGCTTTTGTCTGCATGCCAATATAAGCATTTTTCTTACACTTTGTCTAATACTTTTCTTATAAACATTAATCACACTTTTGCACAGTTTTAAGTATTTCTGCGCATTTGGGCTATTAGTCTTTCTTCATTTTAGAAGCTTTGACATAGACAGCATTTATATATATACTCGCCAATTTATGGAACGGTAAATAACGAGACATGTGAAATCTTCACCTATTTTTGTACAAAAAAGGGGAATAAATCCTGTATACCTGTGGTTTATGCAAAAAACACCGCTTTGTTCTTGTTTTGTCATGTCTCTGTCCAAACTTGTTTCTTGTTTTAAATGTTTTCTTGTTGTTTGTTGTAGTTGTCCAGAGTTTTGGAGAATGTATATGAGCCATTCAATGACAAAAACCTGTATTAGTTACAGCAGTGGTGTCACTGTGAAATTTTAAATTCAACGTCATTGGTTGGAACTGTGCACATGCATGTTGTTGTCATAGCAAACATGGAAGGAAGATATATAATAGTATTTTATGCACCGTTCAATTTGGAAGGAAATATACAATATAATAATAACAAATATTTTTGTTTATTAATTCAGGTTTTGTCATGGAATGGTTCAAATTATTATATTATTAGTATGTGAAATATTTGTGTCAACCCTTTTTATGTCCCCCATTCTATACTGGGGGACATATATTTTTTTTGCCCTGTCTGTTGGTTTGTTGCTTTGTTGGTTTGTTTGCAATATTGAACATAGCAACTTCATATTTGGCATGGATGTGTATCTCATGGAGCTGCACATTTAAGTGGTGAAAGGTCAAGGTCATCCTTCAAGGTCAAATATATGGGTCAAAATCGCTCAAAAGGGGACATAGTGTTTCACAAACACATTTCTTGTTATATTTATGTTTGGTTTGCAGTTTATTGAAGCAATTTCATTTTCAACAATAGACCACCATTTGTCAGAATTATCATATTATATTTGGATTATTTTCAGCATTTAAATTGAAAAAAAAAAGCATAATAATTAATCATTTGAAAAATTTCAATATGAATAACATAAGATGCTTTGTATCAAATCATTGTGTTTATTTGCTTACTGTTTATTATTTTGGTAATTTGTGTAAAATTATAAGGATATACAGGTTATGTGAAACTGATCTTCCTTGGTATTTTGAAGGCATTTTAATAAATGATTATGCTTTAGAAGAACCCATAAGTAAATAGACCTGATATTGTCTAAAACATTATTAGCAATTCTCTAACTTGTTTAAAGCTTAAGGACAATCAACTGATGAAAAAATTATCAAAAAGTGTTTGAAGTTTGGAAGTGTCAAGTTTCACATACGCTGTTGACCTATATTGGTTGAATGTCTACCATAAATAAGTGTGGAGAAACTGCATTAGTCCATTGAAAGCCAAACAGGCCTATTAGCTTATATGCCTTTTGTCAATCCATTGACCAATGATATAAATGCCATAATGACATGTTCATGTGGATTGCAGTTCAACTCAATGTCTATGTACCGCACAATTCCGGTAATTGAAACTATTCAGCCATATTTTGCCTGTGGGTACCAATATGGAAAACCAGGCTTAAAGCATGTGCGTGTAATATCGTCTTAGATTAGCCTTTAATCACGGGCAACACTTTCCACTTTTATGTTATTTTGTGTGTAAGGAATTCTCTTCTATATGATAATCCAGTTTTGACAGAAAGTGCTGTGGACTGCACAGGCTTATCTTTGAAGACACTTAACTCTTATGCATTAAGCCCGGTTTTTCCAGAGCTTGGCTCATTTTTCTAGAAATAATACAAAATGGCCATCTATCCACACTGATTCAGCGAGTTATTTGGCATAAATGTGTCGTGTTCTGAGAAAACTGGGCAAAATGCTTGTGCGTAAAGTGTCATCCCAGATTAGCCTGTGCAGTCCGCACAGGCTAATCAGGGATGACACTTTCCGCCTAAATTGGATTTTCGCTAAGAAGAAACATCCTTTAAACGAAAAACTCCATAAAAGCGGAAATTGTCGTCCCTGATTAGCCTGTGCGGACTGCACAGGCTAATCTGGGATGACAATTTAGGCACGAGCATTTTGCCCAGTTTTCTCAGAACACGACACAATTGACAACTGTCAAATGGTATACATTCCAGCATGCATTTGGGATTATATTCTTGATTCTATATTTTCTGTCCTCCATATTGTGCTATACGTGTTATTTTACCAGCCCCTCCAGTGTGTGAATGCTTACACGATGCTGGATGTATACGAGCCTCACTCTGGAAAAACGGGACTTATTGCATGTACATTGTATGTAAAGTGTCGTCCCATATAAGCCTCTGCAATCCTCACAGGCTAATCAGGGACGAAACTTTCCGCCTAAACTGGATTTTCGTCAAGAAGAGTCTTTTTTAAATGAAAAATACAATAAAAGCAGAAAGTGTTGTCCCTGATTAGCCTGTGCGGACTGCACAGGCTAATCTGGTATGATGCTTTAATCATGCATTTATCACAGTTTTCCCTGAATGAGGCTCATATTAAATGTGTCGTGTTCTGAGAAAACTGGGCAAAATTTTGTGTGCGTAAATTGTCGTCGCAGATTAGCCTGTGCAGTCCGCACAGGCTAATCAGGGACGACAATTTCCGCTTTTATGGATTTTTTCGTTTAAATGATGTCTCTTCTTGGCAAAAATCCAGTTAAGGCGGAGAGTGTTGTCCCGGATTAGCCTGTGTGGACTGCACTCTGGGATGACACTTTACGTACATGCATTTTGCCCAGTTTTCTCAGAACACGACACATATTGCTGGAAGTATATCGCATGATTGAAGCAACAGTCCATAAATATGGTCCAAAAATAAGACATGTGTAGAAATCTTTTCGCATCTTTCCAATCAAATTTTGAATCTTTTACATTATGTTTTGGTAATTGCTGTTTCGATTTAATATGCAAAAGCTGGTAGTACCTCTGAAGTATATTGGCAATGACATGAGTTTATATTCCAATTGAACCAAGAGATTATTGAAGCGTTTTTTTTTTTTTAGAAAATACATAGTTTTTAGCAAAATAGACATCAATCAAACTAATTGGACCATATCATATGGACTGAGGTTGAACATAAGAGCCTCGCTGTGGGAAAATGGAGCTAAATGCATGTGCCTCAAGTGTCATTCCAGATTAGCCTGTGCAGTTTGCACAGGCTAACCAGGGACAACATTTTCCGCTTTAATTATATTTTTTGTTTAAAATATAGTCTCTTCTTAGCTTAAATCCAGTTAAAGCACACATGAATTAAGCCCTATTTTCCCACAGCGAGGCTTATTATTTTCTGTTGTCAGTATTGTTGTTTATTTTGCACTTTCACCGTTCTTTCCTCTTTCCCCAGACCAATGACAACGAGCGAAGGACGACACAAGGACCCCTTCAGAAGTAGGTCACTGTTTTACCCTCCCTCGTATGAGCTGCTCTAGTTGATATCAGGGCCCATATTCTGAAACCAATTCTTAGACTTCAGTCTAAAAATAAAGAATATTCTTAAAACTTTAATGTACTAAAATTTACTTGAAAGTCAAGTCTATTGTGGCAGCTAGCACCTTTAATTATATTATTCTTTGTTAAAGCGGGACTGTACGATTTTGTAAAATATTTATGAATTTTTATAAAATGTATTAAAAATTAGTATACATATATTTCAATATAAATTAAAATAAAAGTTAAGAAGAACATGTGTCGAAAAATGCGAAATAAGCCAGATATTTAAATCTAAAATTGAAATTGGCTTCCAGCCGAATTCGCCAGCATATATATAATACATGTACAATGTGAATCTAAATTTAGTTTTAGTGCAGATTCGTTCATACGACACAAAGACACAATTTTGTTTCCTTACAAATACGAGTAAAAGTGTCGGCATCGGCTTTAACCAGCGCTAACTTGTCTTTGCTGCATTTTATGAAATTCGTCTTCAAAGTATAATTTGTATTGCCTATTTTGAGTCATCGTAACATAATTTAATCAATATATTAAAATTTTACACATGCAAAAATTGTACAGTCCCGCTTTAAGAAAAGTATGTTAATAATACAAGCACCATTTTTAGCCTGTATATTTGCAAAGTCTGAGGTATTTTTATAGAGTCTTTGACTATTCTTTATTCTTAAGACTAAGAATTAGTTGGTGAATATGTGCCCAGATTGTTTGCTTTCCTTCCTGTTGTGTTCTATCAAACTTTATAAAGTGGGAAATGGTTCAGCTTCCAAAATTCTTTTATCAGTTAATCTCTGATAACATTTTGGCTATAATTGTAAATAGAATATATTAAAATATTGTTCTGCAATTTTTCTCTGGTTCAATTGTAACTGTTTTAATAGATGCATTGGATTTAATTTCTATTTTTAAATTCAACCACCGTAGATCAGCAACAATTGATAATCGTTAAATATCAGAGACATTCTGATAAAAATGTGTCAGCTACTGTTTTTATTTGTATATTAATGATGTGATAATGCAATAAGGCTATGAAACATCTACGGAAAATCAATAATAGATTGAGGTGGAAACATATATCTTTAAGACTAATATGCAAGTGTTTACAAAAATAGTAGTTTTCAAATACTTCCAAACAACTCGAGGAATTCAAACACAAATTAAAAAAAAATAATTAAAAAAAAGAGTAAAATTGTGAGTAAAGTATACAGATATAGAATTGGCATTGTCTGTTCGTCTGTCTGTAACAAAGTTTTGAAATTGGCGGGGGATATCAATTCAACGAATTTGCTTGTTATTTCTAATCTTGATTTTAATATTGAACCATATTCCCACTTTAAGCCACTTCAACATAACTAGAATTTCATCTTGGTAAAATGCTGGTTGTTTCCTAAAAGCCTGAGTTCAAGTATTTTTGTGTGTAATTTACATAGTATTAGTATGTATTTGTTTGGAAGAACAATCCCATCTTTGTAGCAGTTGTTTATTTTCAGTTTATATCTTTCATACAAATAACAGTATGATAAGCAATTTATTTGATGAACAAAATAGTCTGTGTTTATTTCATTTAGAAAGAAATCAACTTGCTAATGTTGAAACTGGAACAATTTGTAGTTACTGAAAAATATTGTAAAGAAACATCAGTTTAAAGTGATTCAAATTGCATAATAGCTTCAGTAATGTTTTATCTAAGACAGAAATGCTTCTACTTAAATGTTTTTAGTAATTTGACTACATTGAAACAAAAAATCAGACAAATTTTTGTTGTAGCTATGATATTTGAGACAGTAATACTGAACATTTACCAGGCTATAATATATCCATTATATGCATCTTTTGACGATTTAAAACCCTGAACAGGATTCATTAATTTGGAGAGTTCTGATGTTATCGTTATATTTTGTGACATTACGAGGATTGCTTATTTAATGTATAAAATACATGACTCACTGTATGAGCACGGATGGTTGAGTGCCAAAATCTGTGAAAAGGTCCCTTTAATGTATCCTTCAAACATTATTTCCTAGCTGCCATGTGGAAATCAGTTTACTTTTGGGTACAAATAAATATGTGCAGCGATCTGGGAAAATGGGGTTAATGCATGTTCGTAACGTAAGGTCCCAGATTAGCCTCTTCAGTGTGCACAGGCTTATAAGAGACACCACTTTCCCCTTTAATGGAATTTTTTGTTTAAAGGAAGTCTCTTCTTAATGAAATTCCAGTCCAGGCAGAAGTGTCGTCCCTTATTAGCCCCATTAACCCTTTGAGTGCTGAAACCGGATTTTGAAGGTTTTTGCAAACAGTTTGGATCCAGATGAGACGCCACAGAACGTGGCGTCTCATCAGGATCCAAACTGTTTGCTATTCTGATAGTATTCTTTGAAAAAAATCGAAGAAAATGCTAATTTTAGAAATTCAGCAGACGACATTTTAGCAGACGACAAATTTCCCAGCATGCAAAGGGTTATTCCAGAACAAGGCTCATATGCATTTTTTTCAGAATCGTCAATTTAGTAGATTCCCACCCTGCGAATAATGATGTTGTAAAAGAAATATTTATTTTAAGACAACCATTTAAATCTTCATACATTCTTGACTGGCAGCTGTTCATGCATATCATGTTAAAGTGAACCTTTAACAAAACATTTATTCAGACTATTGATTGATGCAATGTGATACAGTATCAATGAAAATGTACTTCTAGACCTAGTTTACATTTATACATGATGTTCTCTTTCAGAACTATTGCATCAAGTTTTATTTTCCCCCAATACGAATAATAACCATGTCTAGTAAAGCACCTTCACAAGTAGTAAGATTTATATTAAGAAGCCGACTGAATGACTGATCCTGCATCCAACTGTTAAACAAAACACAGCACAGTCTGTTTGCTATAACATTCGTGTTTGCACCGACGCAAAAATCTCTTCATTTGGCGCAAAACTGCTGTAATTGCAAAACATTTCCATCTTCGGTACACATTTTTACACTCAATCTGCAAAATGCAAATCCTCCAATTGTTTTTCACAGTCAGTAACTTTCAAATAACGCCCTTGTGTTCTTGTAATTGCGTTAAAAAATGCACCAGGCGGAATGTTCGTACAAAGTGATAATTGGTAATTCTGTTGAAAGGCTGATATTTACTCGACCTTAGTTTCAACACAATTATTCTGGTACTTTAGCTGTCTAGGCGCCATTTTGTTGGATGTAATTGTCTGCAAGATACAGTTGTTGTTTTCTTTATACACAAGCGTTTACATAGATAACAGTAGCTCTATGCACACCTAAAGAGACAGCATTTTTCAAGCCAGTCAGTTCTACTTTGAAATCACAAAGTCATGTTCTATTCATACATTTTATTTGAAAGTATAGATGTTACTCCTCACTAGTTGTTTTGTTTTTAATCAAGATAATGACCAATGGTTCCATGTTACTTTTGTTACTTATAAACATTCTGCCAAATCAGTACATAGTGCTAAAGGTATCTTTATGAATTATGGTCTCAACTACTAATAAGATATTTGGTGACACTTTTATAATGCAAGGATGAAGAATGTCTTGATTATACATTGTAGGTGTCTGAAAACAATGATGAATTGGTGTACATATTTGATTTAAAACCTTAAATATTCCTGGTAAAATTACTCTGAATTCAAATTATAAGTTAAACTTTAAACTTTGATGAAATAATACACTAAGTGTTTTATGATGATTATCTAAAATAGTTGTAGGTCGCTGTGTGGTAGCTATGGTTACAGGTTGCTATGTTGTCTCGTTGCAGGATTCCAAGCACAGTGATGATCATAGCGACCAGCCGCAGCGGAAGAAAATGCGCAAAAATTACGAATACGAAGGCAGTTACTAACCACTCCCCCGCAAGCTTCAACCTGTACATAGCATCGCCTCATACTTCTTCAGCCTGCGTAGCTTAGCGACTCTCCGGGCATTGCACTTGGGTCTTAAACGAGTGAATGAAATATGAAATAATCTTGACGCTTATAACTCATTCACAGTCATTTTCAGATCTGTAATACCAGTGCTCTTAGTGTCAGGGGGATATGGGCTAAAACTAATAAATTATTCAAATAAAAACTACATGTGATACGAATGCTCATAGATTGAGGCTTTCGTTTTGTACATGAGATATTTTTATTGCTACGCTGCCATCTAAGTGGAATTCAAGACCATGGTCCCTAAGGATTCGAAGATTTCAGTTGTTTTGCTATTGGTGTGTTGAGTTGTGTTGAAAACTGCGGTCTTGTCATCATTATGTGATCTTCTGAAGGTGTGGATCGACTGATCTACTTTGCTGAAACCTTGTGTTGTTCTTATTATACAGACTACGGTATTTGGTGCGATGTGTTATGGACTTGGTCATGTAAACTACAAGCTTTCCCGCTAGCTTTCTATATTAAAATTGGACAACAACCAAATTGTATAATTCAACCTTTCTAATTTCATCCAAGAATATTTTTATCCAAAGTTTGAGCATAATACTAAGAGCTTAAAGTAGGTTGTGTTAAATAAAAAAATGAAAATTAAAAGTTATGTTACATTTGATTTTTTTGCTTACCGTTTACGTTGTTGTTGTTTTTTCGTACAAAACATGTATTTCTAAATGATTAAATATACTGACAAAACTTGGGAGCGTGTATGTTTATATGATCAGGTACCCTAACTTATTTTTGCATCAAAGAATGTGTTTACTGAATTTCCATTCCTACAAGTTGGAGTAAACAGTTCCTGATTTGGAGGAATGTCGTTTCCATAGAAGCCATCTCATGTTACCATGGTAACGGTTGTGGGAGGGGCAATGGATACCCAACATTTACTCATCTGTACATATATAGGCCGTTCATCGAGTGTGTGTGTGACAATAGATGTATTTAATTATATTCTGTATGCAATTAATGTTCTGAATGTTGATTGGTTGGTAAAAAATACCAAGAAAAAACATTTGTTACAGCTGATTTTGTAATATAGCAATTTTGAAAAAATGTGTCGCATTTTTAGTCAGATTATCATGTGATGTGTTTTCACTGTTGATATTTCGCTGAAATTCATCTAGTGGAACATATGTTAGCAGACGTTGAATATTTTACGATGATTTTTGTTATGTGCTTGTAATTATGTGGAATGAGAGTTGTGCTTTTTTCATGTGAGATGATTCATTCATTATAAGTTGTAACCTATGAAGTGTTTTGTATTGAGATCATCCCAGATCGAATTACCTGTTGTTGTAATGTTTTCCATGTATTGTTTGTAAAAAAATTACCATGTCCTCATTTCGGGTAAGCACAGCCCACTGTGAAGTTAACTAGTACTTGTTGCTTGAAGCATTACATAAAAACATTTGGTATTGTATTGTTATTGAACTGGCTTGAAATAAAATAGAACTTCAACAACTGTTCGCTCTATTGTCTTATTATGGTAGCTAAAATTTAAGGATTCTAACATGCACAATGTTCCATTTACTATGTCAGATTATTAAGATCTCAACCCGATATTACTGTAATCACGATATTACTGTAATCACGTTTGTATGCTAAGAAATTGTGGAGACTCTTTCATGTTATACTGTGTTTTCTGCTGGAAGCAAAAGTTATTCTGAACAAGTTTTGGGTATAGGTCAAGTTGATCCATTTATGCCTAGCGTCTAGAAAAAAGGCCTTGGCAAACAGTGTAGACCCAGATGAGACGCCACATGATGCGGTGTCTCATCAGGGTCTGTGCTGTTTGCTTGAAGGAATTTCTGTTAGAAATATTCTAAATATAGAAATAAATATACTAGACATCCCTAATTTTGGAAATAAATTGATCCAATTTAGAAGGATGGGAGAGTCCACTAGGCATAAATGGGTTAATAATTAGTAAGTGTCTAATGTAGCAAACAATAAAGCTCAAGAACCTCTATCAT
>VMBQ01000798.1:154639-231971 GCA_007657795.1 Dreissena rostriformis
ATTTTGAGTGGTGAAAGGTCAAGGTCATCCTTCTAGGTCAAATATATGGGTCAAAATTGCTCATGTAATGTAACTTCTGCAATATTGAAGCTGGAATTTTTATGTCCCCCAGTATATACTGGGGGACATATTGTTTTTGCCCTGTCTGTTGGTCTGTTGGTTGGTTGGTCTGTTGGTTTGTGCCAACTTTTACATTGGCCATAACTTTTGCAATATTCAACATAGCAACTTGATACTTGGCATGCATGTGTATCTAATGGAGCTGCACATTTTGAGTGCTGAAAGGTCAAGGTCATCCTTCAAGGTCAAAGGTCAATTATATGGGTCAAAATCGCTCCTTTTTGGCCATAACTTCTGCAATATTCAACATAGCAACTTGGTATTTGGCATGCATGTGTATCTCATGGATCTGCACATTTTGAGTGGTGAATGGTCAAGGTCAAGGTCATCCTTCAAGGTCAAAGGTCAAATTTATGGGTCAAAATCGCTCAAAAGTGGACATAGTGTTTCACAAACACATCTTGTTGTTTTTGCAATTATAATGAGAAACAGTCCAGACAGCACACTATTGTCTGGTGGTATGAATCATTCCATAGGCTGCCACGTTGCTTTTGTGCATTTTACAAACCTGTTTCATTATGTGTTAAATTTAAGTTTGCAGATATCTCAACAAAACTAAAATTGTGCGACTGATTTTGTGTTGAACAGTTTTCACGTGTTTAAATAAGATGGTTACATTGATTAATCTTTATTTTTTTTTATATATTCACCCATTAAGTTATGTTTTTTTGGGGGAAAAAATTGAGTAAGAATTTTTGGTAGCAATTTTATTGACCTATGTCAACGGTTTTTCATGCTGGGAACATGTTTAATTGGCTGTTTGTTTATGTTTATTCAGTGTTATTATTAGTAAAATACATATTGAAACAGTCGTAAACACCAAGTACTGGTATTTTTTTATGAAACAGTATAGGAATCAAATGTTACACCAAAAAAAATAATATGAAAATTCATATAATTTATGTGACAACGTAATACTCTCATTTTGGGTTTTATTGTTGATTATGTCTCGGAAAATAGAAGTCATGTTTTGCCATAACATTATTATTTATCTAGCTTGTGTAAGATATATACAAAGTTGTTGTCAACATTTGTTACCATCCATGTTCTGTTTGTGTGTTAGCTATGTTGGTCTTCAGAGATTCGTACAGAGACCAATTATGTTTGTTGGATTTTATGACACGCTCATTAGAAAATGTGCCACGCTCTTGGAAAAGGGGGCTGAATGCGTTTGCTTAAAGTGTCGTCCCAGATTAGCCTGTGCAGTTTGCACAGGCTAATCATGGACGACACTTTCCACATTTATGGACATTTTTGTATAAAGGAAATCTCTTTTAAACAAAAATCCAGTCTTGCGGAAAGTGTTGTGCCTGATTAGCCTGTGCGAACTTCACGGGCTTATCTGGGAAGAGACTTTACACACATGCATTAAGCCCTGTTTTCTTTCCCAGAGCGATGCTCAAATCAGTTGTGTAAAATCGTCCGTGTGCAAGAGTCTCCTTCAGTTTGAAATCCTCGTCATGTTGTGTTATGTATCATGTCTATCTTCTGGTCATTGTATCATCCAATCTATGGCTCAAATCTTGTACAAATACTGTCTGAAAATCATGGTTATTGTATATGAAGGAATAAATGCAGAGAGTGTGATCTTCACTTAGTCGTGTGTTCTATTGTATGCCTTCCCTATGACCATGTGTGTTTGAAGCCATTGGAATGCTGCTCATCTAACAAAGCGAGTGGGTCGCCCTGGCATAGTGGATATGGTGTCAGCCTCTGGTTATATCCCCACTGTGGGAGCGTTCTTTAGCTCTTTCAGTGCGGGAACCAGATTTTGAAGGCCTTTGCAAACAGTTTGGATCCAGATGAGACGCCACAAAACATGGCGTCTCATCAGGATCCAAACTGTTTGCTATTCTGATAGTATTCTTTGAAAAAAAATCAAAGAAAATGCTAATTTTAGAAATTCAGCAGAAGAAATTTTAGCAGACGACAAATTTCCCAGCATGCAAAGGGTTAGATCTCCCCAAAAGGCACCAAGTACTGGTCCTACCCGGTCCCAAGACTACTTGTATAGTCAAAGTGCGACGATGCTCCAGAGGAGCCCTGCACTTAATGGGAAGAAGAAGCCAAGTCAGCTTTATTACGTTCGCATGCATTATAAGTATGTCTATGCAGTAGCAAACAAAAAGTGTCACAGCAAGCCAAAGGATACGATCAAGTTTGAAGACCAGACTATTCCTGGTTATTGTGACTGGCAGACAAATATGTCTAGGTATCATTTTGACAACAAAAAAGGGAATGATAAAAGGGGTTTGATCCAACAATAATGGAAATATCAGGACCAGTATAATCGACTGAGACAGACATATAAAGAACAGACTTTGAAATAAGCGACATAGGATTCGTATACTTGTGCGTGTGCATCTAGTATAGGTACTTGTAACGTTAACATCAAAAACAACAATTGACCATTCACCAGCTATGAGCCCGTGATCAATCGTATATTGATTTAAAGCTCAGCTGTTTTCGAAGACAACCCGAGGTATTGTCATAGCCAGCTTGTCCGCCGTCCGCGTCGTCAGAAAACCTTAACATTGGCACTACAATCACAGTGCTTCCACCTACAACTTTGTTACTTCATATGTAGATGCACCTTGGTGAGTTCTACACGCCACATCCATTTTTGGGTCACTAGGTCAAAGGTCAAGGTCACTGTGACCTAATTTATTCAAAACTGCACTCACAGCCGAGCCTTGGCACCCGCTATGCGGTGCTCTTGCTGACACACCCCATATCAGCGCCTTATCGCTCCCATTTTGTCAGGTGAATTCATGTTTCATTCAGATTTTAACGTTCATGCAAGGTGACTTTGTAAAATGTATTCAATAGAAGTAAATTTGATGCGAAAACGTCACAGAAATAAATTCTTTAAACAAAATTATTTGCTGAAACGGGGTATGAATGTTTACTCTTAATAGTTCAACAATATAACAATAACACTGTTCTATACCTGCATAATTAATATTGTACAAACATCAGTGTTAACCTGCATATAAGGACAAGTGTCTATACCCTCTGGAATTTTAAGGATCGTATGCTGACAATAAAAAATGCTTAGAACCTAGAAAGATAAGAATAGAAACTAATCAAGAAAGAAAACGAATTTTCCTCGAATGGCAATATATTTAATGTAATATAATGCAATGTCTCACTCCGTAGAGAAGTTTTCTTTTACCAAAGAAAACTGGAATTAATTATGTGCAATATTTTCGCTAAGTTGATATTAAGTGCTCGCAGACCCTTTACACCTAAAGAAACTCTAGATTGTTTGCATCCTTATTGTAATTTAGGTTGAATATTTATTTTGTCTTTATAAATTTGAATGTGAACCCATTCATAGAAACTTACAATATCCAATACATTACTGAAAATTGTAAATGCTTATTGCTAATATACCAGCATGGATGCAGTGTTTACTTGTTTGTCCATGGAATCTAAGATCAGATCAGTGCTAACAAAACTCCGTACATTCAGAAACAGAAAATGAGTATAAAAATGATTACTAACATATTTTTAGCTCACCTGTCAGGAAGTGACATGGTGAGCTTATGTGATCTTGTGATGTCTCGCGTCCGTCGTGTGTGCGTCAACAATTTGTTTGTGTAGACAGAAGAGGGCACAGTTTTTATTCAATCTTTATGAAATTTTGTCAGAATGTTTATCTTGATGAAATCTGGGTAAGGATTGTACTTGGGTCATCTGGGGTCAAAAACTAGGTCACTAGGTCAAATAATAGAAAAACCTTGTGTAGACAATAGAGGTCACAGTTTTCATCAGATCTTAATGAAATATGGTCAGAAAGTGTTTTTTTTTTTTAAATCTGAGTTGGGATTGAATTTGAGTCATCTAGGGTCAAAAACTAGGTCACTAGGTCAAAGTATAGAAAAACCTTGTGTAGACAATAGAGGTCACAGTTTTCATCCAATCTTTATGAAATTTTGTCAGAATGTTTATCTTGATGAAATCTGGGTTGGGATTGTATTTGGGTCATCTGGGGTCAGAAACTAGGTCACTAGGTCAAATCATTGAAAAATCTATTGTAGACAATAGAGGTCATAGTTTTCATCTGATCTTAATGAAATGTGGTCAGAATGTTTATCTTGATAATATTTGATTTTGGATCGAATATGGGTCATCTGGGGTCAAAAATTAGGTCACTGGGCAAATTCTAGTAAAACCTTGTGTAGATGAAAGAGGTCACATTTTTCATCACGTCTTAATGAAATTTTGTCAGAATGTATTAATTGATTAAATCTGGCTTGGGATTGTATATGGGTCATCTGAGGTAATAAAGTAGGTCATCTGGTCAAATCATAGTAAAACTTCCTGAAGACGATAGAGGTCACAGTTTATCAGATCCTTATGATTTTTTTTAAATGAGGTATATTGTTTTTGGCCTGTCTGTCTGTCTGTCTGTCATTCTGTCTGTCTGTCCCAAAACTTTAACCAAAACTTTAACCTTCGTTAAAGTTTGGTCATAACTTTTGCAATATTGAAGATAGCAACTTGATTTGGCTTGCATGTGTATCACATGGAGCTGCACATTTTGAGTGGTGAAAGGTCAATGTCAAGGTCATCTTTCAAGGTCAAAGGTAAAAAAATACAATCCAAAGGAAGTAATGAGCTTTAAAAAAGGGAGATAATTTCTAAACCTGACAAATGATATATTGAAATTTTATTTCAGAGCGGCGCAATAGAGGGCATTGTGTTTCTGACAAACACATCTCTTGTTCTTGATGATATCTAGGCAAAGCTTTACATTGGGTCATGTGGGGTCAAAATCTTGGTCACGAGGTCCAAATCTTACAAAAACCTTGTAAACATGTAGAATTAGCATTACTTGCAAATGTTTGCATTGCAAAAAACCCATGCAAATGGACAGTACTCAATCAGAATTAATCATATGCTCACACTGCAAAAGTAAACAGAAGAGAACCAATCTAATGTGCTCTAGAGTACTGAATTTTCAACTAAGCAATCAACAAGACATTGTAAAAAAGGTGAGCGAACTAGGGCCATCTTGGCCCTCTTGTTTGTCATCAATTAGTCTTCCGGTTAGTTATTTAAAAAAAAACATCATTTTAAATGCAGTCATGTCATGTTTAGTGCAGTCAGGTCTAAATGCGCTTGGAAATAGAAAACAAGGAAATAATAAATATATTGAGGAGACGTGAAGTAATACTATATGGACACAATCACCTGTACATGGTTCGACATGTGCACATGTAATAACATCTCCCTCCAGGCGCCTCGGTTCTAGGCGAGTCTCTCCAGCTGCCCTCACGTATTGCCCATCTGATAAGCATCTGCATTCAAATCGCAACGCCAGGTGTTTCTATGCCACCCTCTCTTCCTCTTTCCTTGGGGGTTCCAGGTAAGAGATTGGCTGCAGGCTTGCGAAGAGTGTGGCTTATCCATCGCCAAGGTCTTTAAAGGATGTCTTCTTCAACGGGCTGCTTCTTTGTTCTTCTCCATGATTCCTCATTGGTACTCTTGCCTGGCCAGCCGATCTTGAGGATCTTCCTGAGGCAGTTGTTGATGAAGACAAGGAATTTCTTTATGTTGATGACGGTGGTTCTCCAAGTCTCTGCTCTATATATGAGTATTGGCTTGACGATGGTATTGCAGAGCCTATTCTTGGTGGTGATGCCTACCGCGCTTGATCCTCAGATGTTCTTCAGCTGATGGAATGCTGCTCGTTCTTAACCGATGCGGTTTTGACGTCTGCGTCCGTTCCTCCATGGTTGTCCAGGATGCTGCCGAGATAGGTGAAGCTGTCTACCTCCTCCAGCACGTGGCCTTGGAATGTGATGGGTGTGTCGTTGGATGCGTTGGTCTAGAACACATTGCTCTTCCATCTGTTGATGGTGAAGCCCAGTCTAGTTGATTTGTCCGCCAGCATGTTGGTCTTTTCAAGTACCTGTTGTTGGGTGTGGGAGAAAAGAGCCAGATCATCGGCAAAGTCGAGGTCGTACAATTGTTTTCAGAATGTCCACTTGATTCCGTATCTCTTCTGGTCCTTTGCGGTCTTCGTGACCCAGTTTATATCCAGCAGGAACAGGAAATGTGATAGTAAGCAGCCTTGTCTCACTCTGGTTCTCACTTCGAAGACGTCGGTGAACTGTCTGCCATGAACGATTCTGCGGGTCATTCCTTGATATAAAACTTCCTGATGGTGTTGGTAATCTTTTTTGGCTCTCCTAAGTGTATCAGTAGTTTTCAGAGGGACTGCCGGTCAACGTTGTCGAACGCCTTCTCATAGTCGATGAAGTTGGCATACAGCGGTGAATTCTACTTCAGGGAGTGCTCCACAATGATGCAAAGGGTTGCGATCTGATCCGTGGACGATCTCTTCTTTCGGAAGCCGGCTTGTTGGTCACGAAAATGCGGGTCTACTGCGTCTTCAATTCGGTTCAGCAGGATGCGATTTAAAACCTTTCCTATGATGGAAAACAGCGTTATTCCTCGGTAGTTGGAGCAGCAATGGAGGCCGCCTTTCTTGGGGAGCTTGCTGAGGTATCCCTCTTTCCTATTTGTTGGAATTTCTTCATCTTCCCATACCTTCCTGAAGAGCGGGTAGAGTAGCTCCATACTGGTCTCGACGTCAGCAAACAGCGCGTCTGCCGGTATGCTGTCAGGTGCTGCAGATTTGCCGTTCTTCAATTGATTGATGGTGCTGTGGATCTCTTCCTTAGAGGAAGCGCAGCACTTGATTAGCAGGAGCTGGCCTGTTGAGTAGCTCATTGAAGTGCTAAATTTACCCCTTCTGCCCTTCGTCATCTGCTATCACTCCTCCATTTTTGTTCCTAACTGGCCTCTCTGGCTTGTCAAACTTCCCTGCTTTTCTCGTGGTGATGGAGTACAGGTCTTTGGTCCTGTTCTGATGTTCTTCCTCTTCGGCTTCTGTTGCCAGCGTCGCTAGNGGAACTAATATCTTGGGGGAATACAGCTGGGTTATTATTAAATATACTGCTCAAATCAGTGTCACAACAATATGTGTCGTGTTCTGAGTAAACTGGGCATGATGCATGTGCGTAAATTGTCATCCCAGATTAGCCAGTGCAGTCCGCACAGGTTAATCAGGGACGACAATTTCCGCTTTTATGGAATTTTTCGTTCAAATGATGTCTCTCCTTAGCGAAAATCCAGTTTAGGCGGACAGTGTCGTCCCGGATTAGCCTGTGCTAATCTGGGACGACACTTTAGACTTTTCTAAAAGATGGCTCTGTATCTCATCGCTTTCTAGTTCACATTCTTCATTTGCACTTGCACATTGCGGTCATATGAAAGTTGGTTCTATACTGGAAATCGTGTAAATGTTACATCAGTGAAATAGTACATGGGTTTACTGTTTACTCCTAAATTAAGTTGTTCCAAGGCTAAAACTAAGTTGACAATGCAAGCTAAAAAAATCTATTAATGATATAAAAAGTTACCAAGGCTATTTTTGAAAATTTGACATTAAAGAGTATTTTTAACTTTTTGATTCAATGGTTAAGCCGATCCTTACATAAGGGACTGAAATTTTGGGAAATACCTTTTTCTGAAAATATAGAACAAGTCCAGGCTCAATATTGCAAAGATTGTATTGGTCTGAAGGTTACAATATACTAAATAATTTTGGAGTGCAATGCTATACTCTCTAAAAACATGAATATCATTTATTATAAGACACATTTCTCTGTAGGGGCACTTGCCATGACTTTATTTTAGAATGTTTCTTTGTGCATGTGGTAGGGAAAACATTGTTGTTTAACAGAAATACACTCTTCTGCTTGAAGGTTGGAGACTACATGAGACTTTGACAGATGGCGGGAAACCCTCATCCACTGGTACGAAGCCGGTAAATAGATGGCCGTAAAACAGTTTCCGTTGATTCGCGTCGAGTTCTTTCTTGCATTACGCATGGCCTATCTTTTTTATTGTTTAAATCATTGCGGCTTGGAATGATCTTTAAAAAAAGGTATGGTTATTGGGGTCTCTATGCGCAAAAGTTTGACTTTATTTTTTGTTGACGTTATTGCTTTTACATTGAATTTGTGTAGTTATCTTTTAGTATATTGTGACCTAAACACGGAAGTATGGCTGCCTCTAAACGATTTTAATACAAGTTATAAAAAAAAACATTGTTTGTCCTTGTTAATTTGATGAGATGGAAAGTAGTTGGCGCGATATAATCGTTACAGGGTTAGTTACTGACCCGATATGGTCTCGCCCCGATATGGTTTTCCACAGAACCGTATATCCCGTATCGGGTCAGTAACTAACCCTGTAACTATTAATATTGATTTTTGACACACCCCATATCAGCGCCATATCGCCGCCATTTGATCAGGTGAATTAATGTTTCATTCAGAGTTTGACGTTCATGCAAGGTGACTTTGTAAAATGTATTCAAAAGAAGTAAATTTTATGCGAAAAACCTCAAAGAAACAAATTCTTTAAGCAAAGTTATTTGCTGAAAAGGGGCATGGATGTTTACTCTTAACCTTTCATCAATATTAAAATAACACTGTTATACCCGCGTAATCAATATTTTCAAACATAAGTGTAACTGCATATAAGGACAAGTGTCTCCATACCCTTCGGAATGTTAATGATAGTCTGCTGACAATTGTATGCCCTTCATGAATAGATATACATGTACCACCTCAAACATTTTCACACATTATTGACGTAAGAAGTTTTAACACTCAAATATAATTTTTTATGAAAATGATCTATACAACTAAGAATAGAAACTAATAAAGAAAGAAAATGAATTTTCCTAGAATGCCAATATCTGTAATGTAATATAATGCAATGTCTCACTCCCTAGAGAAGTTTACTTTTACCCAATACAATTGGACTCTTAATTATGTATGTAACATAACAGCATATGCATTTCATTTATTCTAATAACATAAATAGTGTGTGAAATTAAATAGATGTTTGAATAATGTAAGAAAATGTAAAAAAGTTTATTAACATCAACATTTGTAAACAAAATAACAGTTATAATTAATGATACATCTTATATCATAATAATTAGAATTCAAAATATTTGAAGGCTTATTATGAGCAAGTAAATTCTGGTCCAAAATGTTTGAAGGTTTATGATTAGCAAGTAAGAACACGAAATATCCGTGCATTCATTGTATAATTTGTAGAATAGACTAAGTCAACAAGTTGAGAGATCAAAATCTAGAGACTGTATATTTAACAAGCCATTTAACTGATATTATCTCATATAACTATTGAAATAGGCCGACCTTAATTACATCAGTCAAACAAACTTGCATCGGACAGTATGGTCTTATTTGCCATTCAAACAAGTTTGCATTGATCATATAAAAGGTGGCACTGGGAAACGTGAGTTTATGGAACTATAAGAGCACATTACAACTTTATATCACGTCTAGAGGGATTGTTCGATAAGTGTGTAAATACCTGAAAAGTTTTGTTTATCCGTTCCCAGGGTATCAGTGATTCATTACATTTAGAACTCATCCAATCAACAACAAGCACGTGAAGAAATGGACACTGATGACCAATCGAAATTATAAGGGAATTTTATGCAAATTAACCTGTAGACAAAATGTAGATGTTTGGCCAGAATAAGACATTCTGCGGTTAGATTTGATAATCGAATAGAGCAGTCACGCTTTCGTGTCGTAGCGGCCATATGGGCCCGCCGCGCTGTTAGATTGTATTTCACGAACATTAGCAAGCGTTGTATTAGAAAATATTCAACAGAAATAAATCACGAAGATAAGAGAAACAAACTGTGTTTGTTACTGTGTGTCCCAACTGTGTCTTCTCCACGAACAATATGATTAATTACGCCATATGTACAATATTTTCCCTAGATTGATATTAAGTGCTTGCAGACCGTTTTACTTTTTGTAGAGTTTACTGTGAACTGCAATTACTATTTTTATGGGCCATAAAATCAAAACCTCAGGCAACGCTCAAATTATTCCATCCTTATTGTAACTTTGGTTGTATGTTTCTTTTGTCTTTAAAACTTCGAATGTGAACCCCTTCATAGAAGCCTACAATATCCAATACATAACTGAAAATTGTAAATGCTTATTGCTAATATACCAGCATGGATGAAGTGTTAACTTTTTTGTCTGTGGAATCTAAGATCAGTTCAGTGCTAACAAAAGTCCGTACATTCAGAAACAGCAAATGACAATAATAATGCTTCCGAAAATATTTTTTGTCTTCCATTAGTCTTCCGGTTAGTTATTTAAAAAAACAACATCATTTTAAATGCAGTCATGTCATTTTTAGTGCATTCAGGTCTAAATGCGCTTGGAAATAGAAAACAATGAAATCTTGTCTTCTTCTCATAGTCGATGAAGTTGACATACAGTGGTGAATTCCACTCCAGGGAGTGCTCCACAATGATGCACAGGGTTTCGATCTGATCCGTGGAATACTTCTTCTTTCGAAAGCCGGCTTGTTGGTCACGAGAATGCGGGTCTACTGAATCTTTCATTCGGTTCAGCAGGATGCGATTTAACACCTTTCCTGTGATGGACAACAGCGTTATTCCTCGGTAGTTGGAGCAGCAACGGAGGTCGCCTTTCTTGGGGAGCTTGATGATATCTACTCCTTGTTGGTGAAAAACTTGGGCCCAGAACATCTCGGCATGTTGAGGTCACTGTTACTTTCACGTTCTGGCACTTTTGCTCTATCGTCTTTTCTAAAAGCAGCTCCTCTAGGACCTGGAACTTGTTGGTGAGAGTGAACTTGAACTCTTCTTGCTTTCAGATGTCTTTCAGCGTAGCGATATTGTAACGCTGGCGTTGGCTGATCCCCCGGTCCAACACTTCTTCAGCTTCAGTTTCAATCTGACGACAAGGGGATGATGGTCCGAAGCAACGTCTGCTCCTCGCTTGACGCGTACATAATGAAGAGAGCGACAAGACTTCCTCACAATGCACAGGTGGTCGATCTGGTTCTCCGTCGACAGGTCTGGTTACACCCAAGTTGCCTTGTGTATCATTCTTTGATGGAAAACACTCCCTCCATTGACGAGGTTATTTGTGGCACACAGGTCGGCTAATCTCCATATTGTCGTTCATCTGGCCTAGCCCTTGCTTCCCCATGACCTCCTTATATCCTCGTTTGTCACTGTCGATCTTGGCATTGAGGTCACCCAAAGAATGATGATGTTTCTCTTTGGTCTGTCTTGTATGATGGATGACAGTATGTTGTAAAAGTTGTACTTCTCATCATATTCACAGCCGTTTGTCGGGGCGTAGCACTGGATTATGTCCACGTCGATCCTCTTCTTCTTTTTATCGAAAGAGGCTGTCATGATCAATGTGCCTCCCACCCAATGAGCGCTCTCTGTGCCGACTTAAAAATCTTCAGGGCTACACTATGGGTGTGTGCTGCATCCTCCTGCCCATGCCCCGAGAACAACAGTTACTCACCGGAAGTCAGACGCTTCTGCTCTGAACCAGTCCATCTTGATTCACTGATTCCTATGATGGTGAGGTTGAAATTCCTCATCTCTGCGTCCACAGGTGCTGTCTTCCCAGTCTCGCCCGACGCTATACACCATCCAGATGGAAGTTCATCTTCTTCCAGGTCCGTGATGTCTGTTGTTTTTCTGTTTGGCGTTTTTGTAGAAATAAGGGTTTGACAGATAAGGTTTGCTGGCCCTACACCCAACCCATGGCGGAGTTACATGTAATAATACTAACATACATTTTATTGCACTTAACAATCATGACTACAATACAATAAAAATTACATGCATGTACGAATGTGCAATATATGCTCTTCGTATGTGTACAGCAAGCACGAATTATCAACATTTAGTAGTTTGTTCAAATGATCATGCGCTAAATATCATTATCTGAAAAGTCATTTCAAGTTCGTTCCTTATCCATACGAAGATCATTGAGTATCTTGTTCGAACTATGAAATAATTTATGACTTTTCTTCCTTTCGGTTAATAAACATCGATTCTGAGGTCTAATGCACATGAATTAAACTTAAAGTTTTAAGTTAATCAGAACGAAAAAAAGGCTGTTAATATAAGTTACAGTTAAAAAACGATGAAGCGAGAATTATGTTGGGGTCATGATGAACAGAAACATATTCTGTAATTACATGTAAAATGCACACTATATTTTACAGGTAAGGAACTAGATTATATTATTTCAATTTGTGAAAAGAACATTTAAAACGGAATGTTTGTGACGTGTTAGAAGTGTGTTTTATCGCCAAGATTTGAGCTAACTAAAGCGTAAGCACTTTTTAGTATATTTGGATTAAGCGTAAACCAAATCTAGTGATTGCCAACAGGAAACACGATAAAACCGGGTAACACCGTATTATCAACTGTGTCCTCCCATAAAATAGCACAAAGTACTTTACTTAAAAATGATGCATACACGACGAATATAGTACGAAAAGCTGGAATAGTAGTAAAAGTAGTATAGATCATATACAATGTGTGTATCATAGAACGATGAATGAGACATGGTCCTTCTTGTTGTTAAGATTTNTAATCAGAACGAAAAAAGGCTGTTAAGTTACAGTTAAAAAACGATGAAGCGAGAATTATGTTGGGGTCATGATGAACAGAAGCATATTCTGTAATTACATGTAAAATGCGAACTATCTTTTACAGGTAAGGAACTAGATTATATTATTTCAATTTGTGAAAAGACAATTTAAAACGGAATGTTTGTGACGTGTTAGAAGTGTGTTTTATCGCCAAGATTTGAGCTTACTAAAGCGTAAGCAGTTTTTTGTATGTTTGGATCACGCGTAAACCAAATCTAGTGATTGCCAACAGGAAAACACGATCGAACCGGGTAACACCGTATTATCAACTGTGTCCTCCCATAAAATATCACAAAGTACTTTACTCTAAAATGATACATACGCGACGAATATAGTACGTAAAGCTGGAATAGTAGTAAAAGTAGTATACATCATATACAATGTGCGTATCATAGAACGATGAATGAGACATAGTACTTCTTGTTGGTAAGATTTTACTGCGCCTTGTTTCTATAAAAGGTTAAGTTTTTTTTCTTTTACACATATCAGATATATAGTGAAAATAAGGTAACTAAACTATCGTTTTATAATATATATGGTGAGACTAAGCTTAACATTTTTAAAATAAATATTTAAATATAATCACTGCATTTTGCATGATGTTTTTTTATTATGATTCATTCTTAATATTTAAAAAATACGTTGTGCGTGTCACGATTTTGCTGATGTGTTGGCTTGATGTGTGTTTAAATGAAATGCATCATTATTTCATAATATTAATTTTTGAGAATCTGATTCATTTCTGTTTCAAATGATCACTATTATTTATTCCGAGAAATACAACATACTTCCAAAGATTTGCTAATATCCTTCACGCTCCGGACTTGATATGAAAAGCATAATTCCACTTCGTTCTTTGCTGTCCTCTGTATCAGGATTTGAGACAAACACACGAGCCACGTCATGCGAAAATGGGTCTTATGCCATATGCGGCCAACAGGTGCTACCAGTCAGTTTATGACCACAAAACCTTACGTGACGATATAACGGATAGCGTAGCTCCTGATCAGACTGCGCGATGTACGCTGACCTCAGATGACATAAGACTCATTTCCGCATGTCGCTTGTCATATTGTATTTCAGATGCTTTTGGTACTAAACATAATTGTTTCCATCTCATTTCATGTAAAAACATTAGTATTGTTCAAGCATAAGTATTAACATTAAGTTCCATCGATGCGGTTATGAAGTTTATCTAAACAGTTTTATTCAGGATCGTATTTTTATAATAAAAGCTTCTTTGATATGTTTATATACATTAGAAATTAGAAATTAATGATTTCTCACATGAAACTAATATCTTGGGGAAATTCAGCTGTGTTATTATAAAATATACTGCTCAAATCAGTGTCACAACACTATGAGTCGTGTTCTGAGAAAACTGGGCATAATGCATGTGCGTAAATTGTCATCCCAGATTAGCCTGTGCAGTCCGCACAGGCTAATCGGGGACGACAATTTCCACTTTTATGAAAATTTTCGTATAAATGATGTCTCTTCTTAGCGAAAATCCAGTTAAGGCGGAAAGTGTCGTCCCGTATTAGCCTGTGCGGACTACACAGGCTAATCTGGGACGACACTTTACGCACATGCATTATGCCCAGTTTTCTAAGAACATGACTCATAATTATAAACATGTACAATTATATTCGTCGTCTAAATCACAGTCATTACACCATATTACAATAACGTTTATTTCGTAGCTTGCTCTTCTGAGTTGATCTGCCAGTTTGGATTCTCAAAGGTAGTGCAGAGACTCTTTATCTTACAAAAAACCTAGACGTAAAGGAAGTAAGTCTAAATATGCTTCATATTCCACATAGGGTTTAAACACTTTATATATCAAGTGCCTCACATGGCGTATTTGATTGAAAGAAACACCTACTTCTACTATATATCTAATACAGAACTGTTATTAATTTTACCGTACCACTCTTGTTTAAACTTGTAAACAAGCTAATACAACTATTTACTTGCACAACGTTTTTATTTTCTAATAGATTACCAAATCCATGATTATTTAACATGTTCTTGATATTCGAGACCCATTCGTATTACCTTAATTACAATTGTTTATAAACAATTTTCATTATGACATTTTGTTTAGACTTTTAAACCAATATTTGAGAATTGTATCGTTAAGAAACAGTGCACTGAAAATATGTGTTCATACCACATTAAATAATATCAATAATTGTAAAACAAACAACATTATATTTACCCTCAGTGCTGTGTATAATGTATATGTTTTTTCATGATAACATACACAGGCTAAGTGTTACTTATTGGGAATGCTTAACCAGGCATTAGCTACCTTTCATATATCAAATGTTTATCTTTTTGGACACACTTTTAATTTACCTTCGTGTTCTCTATTTCTATGCATAACATTTTACTGGTTGTCTTCTAATGGCTCGAGTTCAGGTGTGTTGATGTGTATTTTACACAGTATGCATTTTTTTGGGAGAAGAATCACATCCTTGTAGCAGTTGTTTAAATAAATGTGCAGTTTTAGAATTGTGAATTCTGTAGGTGTCCATCCCTTTTATCATACTGTTGTAAAAGAAGTATTTAATTTAAGTGAACCATCTTAACCTTCATACATTCTTGACTGACAGCTTTTCAGACAGAAAATGTTCAAGTTAACCTTTAAAACACGTTTATTCAGACTATTGATTCCCGCAATTTGATACAGTACCAATGAATGCACTTTCAGACCTAGTTTACATTTATACATGATGTACTCTTTCAGAACTATTGCATCAAGTTTCATTTCCCCAAATACGAATAATCACCATGTCTAGTAAAGCACCTTCACAAGTAGTAAGATTTATATTAAGCAGCCGGCTGAATGACTGATCCTGCATCCATCTGTTAAACAAAACACAGCACAGTCTGTTTGCTATAACATTCTTGTTTGCACCGATGCAAAAATCTCTTCATTTGGCGCAAAACTGCTGTAATTGCAAAACATTTCCATCTTCGGTTCAATTTTTTGCACTCAAGCTGCACAATGCAAACTCCCAATTGTTTTTCACACTCAGTAACTTTGAAATAACGCCCCTTTGTTCTTATAATTGCATTAAAAATGCACCAGGCGGAATGTTCGTACAAAGTGATATTTGGTAATTCTATTGAAAGGCTGATATTTACTCGACCTTAGTTTCAATACAATTATTCTGGTACTTAAGCTCTCCTGGCGCCATTTTGTTGGATGTAATTGTCTGCAAAATACAGTTGTTGTTTTGCTTATACTAAACCGTTTACATAGATAACCGTAGCTATGCGCACTTATAGAGACAGCACTTTTCAAGCCAGTTAGTCCAACTTTGCGATCTCATGTTCTATTCATACATTTCTTTTGAAAGTATAGGTGTTGTAACTTATAAACATTCTGCCAAAGGTGTCCATACTGCTAAACGTATCTTTATGAATTATGGTCTCAACTACTAATAAGATACTTAGTGACACTTTTATAATGCAAGGGTGAAGAAGGTCTTGATTATACATTGAAGGTGTCTTAAAAAAAATGATTAAATTGGTGTACATATTTGATGTAAAACCTTAAATATTCCTGGTAACATAACTCTGAATTCAAATTCTAAGTTAAACTTTGAAATAATATACACTTTGTGTATTTATGATGATTATCTTAAATGGTTTTATTGAACATGAGAAAAGAGATTTACCATTTAATGGAAATTGCAAATCAAATAATTATCGCAAATATTAACAATTGGTTACAGTTTTTAGGCATATGCACTCCACATGTACTTCTTTTTTACCTGTATTATTGTGGGTTGCCATGGTAACGCGTTGCTGTGTGGTGGCCATGGTTACAGGTTGCTATGTTGTCTCGTTGCAGGATTCCAAGCACAATGATGATCATAGCGACCAGCCGCAGCGGAAGAAAATGCGCAAAAATTACGAATACGAAGGCAGTTACTAACCACTTCCCCCGCAAGCTTCAACGTGTACATAGCATCCCCTCATACTCTTCTAGCCTGCGTCTCCTTTAGCCTGCACATCTTAGCAACTCTCCTGGCGTCGCACTCGTGTCTTAAAGTGAGTTAATTTGAATTTGAATTAAATATGAAATTATCTTGAAGCTTACAACATTAGTCATTGTCACATCTGTAAAACCAGTGCTCTTAGCGTCAGGGGGGATATAGGCTAAAATTTATAAATAATTAAAAAAAAACTATATGTGATACGAATGCTCATAGATTGAGGCTTTCATTTTGTACCAGAGATATTTTAATCGCTATGCTGTCATCTCAGTGAAATTCAAGACCATGGTCGCTAAGGATTCGAAAATTTCAGTTGTTTTGCTATTGATGTGTTCAGTTGTGTTAAAAACTGCGGTCTCGTCATTATTATGTGATCTTCTGAAGGTGTGGATCTACCGATCTACATCGCTGAAACCTTGTGTTATTCTTATTATACAGACTACGGTGTTTGGTGCGATGCGCTACGGACTTGGTCATGTACAAGCTGTCGAGCTAGCTATCTATATTAAAAATTGGACAACAACCAAATATTTTAATTCAACCTCCTTTATGTCATCTAAGAACAAAAACTGAATATGTTCATCACAAATTGAAGCATAATACTGAGAGCTTATAGTGCTGTGTTATATAAAAAAAAAATAAGAAAATTTAAAGCAGTGTTACATTTGATGTATTTGCTTACGGTTTACGTTGTTGTTTTTTCCATACAAAACATGTATTGCTAGATGATTTTATATACTGACAAGCGTGGGAGCGTGTATGATCAGGTACTCTAACTTACTTTTGCATCAAAGAATATGTTTACTGAATTTCCATTCCTACAATTTGGAGTAAACAGTTTCTGATTTGGAGGAATGTCGTTTCCATAGAAGCCATCTCATGTTACCATGGTAACGGTGGTGGGAGGGGCAATGGATACCCAACATTTACTCATCTGNTGTGTGTGTGTGTGTGTGTGTGTGTGTGTGTGTGAAATAGATGTATTAAATTATATTCTGTATGCAATTAATACGTTCTGAATGTTGATTAGTTGGTATGAAAAAATACCATGAAAAAACATTTGTTACAGCTGATTTTGTAATATAGCAATTTTGAAAAAAAATTGTCGCATTTTTAGTCAGATTATCATGTGATGTGTTTTCACTGTTAATATATCTCTGAATTCATTTAGTGGAACATATGTTAGCAGACATTGAATATTGTACGATGATTTTTATAATGTGCTTGTAATTATGTGGAATGAGAGTTGTGCTTTTTTCATGTGAGATGATTCATTCATGATAAGTTGTAACCTATGAAGTGTTTTGTATTGAGATCATCCCAGATCGAATTACCTGTTGTTGTAATGTTTTCCATGTATTGTTTGTACAAAATTACCATGTCCTTATTTCGGGTAAGCACAGCCCACTGTGAAGTTATACTAGTACTTGTTGCATGAAGCATTACATAAAAACATTTGGTATTGTATTGTAATTGAACTGGCTTGAAATAAAATAGAACTTCAACAACTGTTTGCTGTATGGTAGCTAAAATGAAAGGATTCTAATATGAACAATGTTCCATTTACTATGCCAGATTATTAAGATCTCAACCCGATATTACTGTAATCACGTTTGTATGCTTAGAAATTGTGGAGACTCTTTCATATTATCCTGTGTTTTCTGCTGAAAGCAAAAGTTAATCTGAACAAGTTTTGGGTATAGGTCAAGTTAACCCATTTATGCCTAGCGTCTAGAAAAAAGGTCTTGGCAAACAGCGTAGACCCGGATGAGACGCCGCATAATGAGGCGTCTCATCAGGGTCTGCGCTGTTTGCTTAAAGGAATTTCTGTAAGAAATATTCTAAATATAGAAATAAATATACTAGACATCCCTTATTTTAAAAATGAATTGATCCAATTTAGAAGGATGGGACAGTCCACTAGGCATAGATGGGTTAATCACAATATTTTCGCTTGGTTACTTCATTTTCTTCATCTGACAGTTGCCATATTCAAATTCAAATATAATTAACTTTCAAACTTGTTACTTTATAATGTATTGGTTTATTAGCATTTATTTGCCCATACATTTCTTGTCAGCATTTAACAGTAGTTTATATAAATGTCACCAGATATGTGAAATATTATGGTATTCAAATTTTATATGTCTCAATTCGTGTATGTTTTAGTTGTAGAAATGCCATGAAATGACGGCCAAGAAAAGAGCTACGTTTTAGGTTTACTGTTTCATCATCAAGTTAATTGATTTTGTTGAAATTTGTTGAGTTGTATGCATAAAATATCGAGTTTTAAGGAACCAATAACAACCCTTTATTCGAAAAAATCAACCGAAATTGAAGAAAAAACATGGCAATGCCAAGTTCTAGGGAGTTTTTTTCCATGCAACTCGCGATGATTT
The DNA here is from genome assembly GCA_007657795.1 of Dreissena rostriformis. Classification (NCBI taxonomy): domain Eukaryota; kingdom Metazoa; phylum Mollusca; class Bivalvia; order Myida; family Dreissenidae; genus Dreissena; species Dreissena rostriformis. The sequence goes on from VMBQ01000798.1 coordinate 173,742, forward strand.
TTCTTGTATTAAATTGTGCTTGTTTAGAACTTGCAGGATATTTGACTGTTATCCGTACTGTTGTATTGTTCATGTGACGTAGACTTTTGGTGTGATGGTGTTTTAAACAGTTGTACAGTGTTGTGTATATAGGATTGAATAAATGTATATGTGTATAATTTCTGGAAATTCATGTGTTGATTATTGACCACTGTATTGTTAAATTGTTATACCCCCATTACCATTGGTTATGGGGGCTATATAGGAGTCACTTTGTCGGTCTGTCTGTCTGTCCCGAAATTTCATCCGATCTTCACCAAACTTGGTCAGAACTTGTATCTAGATCATGTATAGGTCAAGTTTGAATATGGGTTATTCAGGGTCAAAAACTAGGTCACAGGGTCACTTAATGCGTTTTAAACCGAAAGTTTGTCCGGACCATAACTATGTCATTTATCGTTAGATTTTAAAATCATTTGGTACATTTGTTCACCATCATTGGACGGCATTTGTTTACCATCATTGGACGGTGTGTCGCGCGAAAGAATTACGTCGATATCTCCAAGATCAAGGTCACACTTTGAGTTCAAAGGTATAAAATGGCCATAAATGAGCTTGTCCGGGCCATAACTATGTCGTTCATTGTGAGATTTTAAAATCATTTGGCAGATTTGTTCACCATCATTAGACGGTGTGTAGCGCGAAAGTATTACGTCGATACCTCCAAGGTCGTCAAGGTCACACTTTGAGTTCAAAGGTAAAAAATGGCCATAAATCAGCTTGTCGGGGCCATAACTATGTCGTTTATTGTGAGATTTTAAAATCATTTGGCACATTTGTTCACCATAATTGGACGGTGTTTCGCGCGAAAGAATTACGTCGATATCTCCAAGGTCAAGGTCACACTTTGAGTTTAAAGGTAAAAAATGGCCATAAATCAGCTTGTCCGGGCCATACCTATGTCGTTCATTGTGAGATTTTAATTCATTGTGAGATTTTTAAATGACTCTGTACATTAATTTTGTTCACAGTCATTGGACGGCGTGTCATGCGAAAGAATTCAAGAGTTCAAAGGTCAAAATTACCATAAATGATAATGGCATAATAATTCTTAAAAATCGCCATAAATTAGCTTCTCTTATTTAGTGAAGACAGCATGCAAAATATTCTGTGTCAATGCAGCATGTGGGGGTAAACGTCACGTCTGTGACAAAGCTCTAGTTGTGTCTGGACTGTGACAGGGGTTTTAAAAGTCTTACTTTACCAAAATGAGACACTAGTTTTAAAAGTATCTAGAAATACACTCTGCAAAAGGTATAATGTTTCAACTGGAATTTGTTGTTAATTTCATTTTTATTGTTCAAGAATTGTAGATTCACATTTCTGTAATAAAACACAAAAATAGTTCCAACAATTCAAGTCTAAAAAAGCATTGGAGTTTGTTATATCACACATTTTATTTTTGCCATTATAATGAGAAACAGTCCAGACAGACACTATATTGTCTGGTGGTATGAATCATTCCATAGGCTGCCACGTAGCTTTTGTGCATTTTACAAACCTGTTTCATTATGTGTTAAATTTAAGTTTGCAAATATCTCAACAAAACTAAAATTGTGCTACTGATTTTATGTAGGACAGTTTTCACTTGGTTTTATAAGATGGTGACATAGATTAATCTTTTACAAAATTACATATTTACCCAATAAGTAATGTTTTTTGAAAAAAATAAATATATGAAGGTATTTTAAGGGGCTGTTTTTTTTTAAAAGTATGGTGTTTGATTTGTTGATAATATAAATTGATTATAATGCTACCAGATTTTAATTGGTCAATATTTATGAGTAAGAATTGTGGTAGCAATTTTATTGAGTTACGTCAACAGGTTTTCAGTCTGGTAATATGTTTAATTTGCTGTATGTTTATTCAGTGTTAGGGGAAAAAAGACATATTGAAACAGTCGTTAATAAATCAACATAAAATCAAGTATTTGTTTTTAGAAACACTAAAGGAAACAAATGGTACACCGAAAGAACAATTAACATAGATTATTTGTGTGTCAAGAATGTAATACTTCAATATTGGGGTTTTATTGTTGATTCTGTCTTGGAAAATAGGAGTCATGTTTTGCCATAACATTATTATTTATCTAGCTTGTGTGAGATATATACAAAGTTGTTGTCAACATTTGTAGCCATCCATGTTCTGTTTGTGTGTTAGCTATGTTGGTCTTCAGAGATTCGTACAGAGACCGATTATGTTTGTTGGATTTTATGACACGCTCATTAGAAAATGAGCCACGCTCTGGGAAAAGGGGGCTGAATGCATTTGCTTAAAGTGTCGTCCCAGATTAGCCTGTGCAGTCCGCACAGGCTTATCAGGAACAACTTTTTCCGCACTTATGGATATTTTTGTTTAAAGGAAGTCTCTTTTAAACGAAAATCCTGTCTAAGCAGAAAGTGGTGTGCTTGATTAGCCTGTGCAAACTTCACAGGCTTATCTGGGAAGAGACTTTACACACATGCATTAAGCCCTGTTTTCCTTTTCAAGACCGAGGCTCAAATCAGTTGTGTAAAATCGTCCGTGTGCAAGAGTCTCCTTCAGTTTGAAATCCTCGTCATGTTGTGTTATGTATCATGTCTATCTTCTGGTCATTGTATCATCCAATCTATGGCTCAAATCTTGTACAAATACTGTCTGAAAATCATGGTTATTGTATATGAAGGAATAAATGCAGAGAGTGTGATCTTCACTTAGTCGTGTGTTCTATTGTATGCCTTCCCTATGACCATAATTCGCCCTATTGGTGCAAAAAGGTACCATGTGACATTTAAGTTTGAGGGGAAGATAAAATACCAGACAAATATTGGTTATTGTGACTGGCAGACAAATATGTCTAGGTTTGAACTTGCCAACAAAACGTTTTTGGGGCAGGTAAAAGGGGTTTGATCCAACAGTAATGGGACCAGGATAACCTACTATGACTGAGACTGACAAATAAAGAACAGACACAACAGAAATAAGAGACATACAACTCGTATTCTTGTGAGTGTGCATCTAGTATAATGTACTTGTGACTTAGATGTCAAAAACAATAATTGACCATTCACCAGCTGATGAGTCCATGATCAATTGATCAGATAGCATTTTTTAACACTCGCCATGTCGCCGCCATTTGTTCTGGTGAATTAATGTTTCATTCAGATTTTGACGTTCATGCAAGGTGACTTTGTAAAATGTATTCAAAAGAAGTAAATTTTATGCCAAACACGTCAAAGAAATAAATTCTTTAAGCAAAGTTATTTGCTAAAAAGGGGTTTAAATGTTTACTCTTAATCTTTCAACAATATTACAATAACAATGTTCTTTACCTGCGTAATTAATATTGTACACACAGTGTAACCTGCATATAAGGACAAGTGTCTCTATACCCTCCGGAATTGTAAACATAGTCTGCTGACAATAATATGCCCTTCATGCATAGATATACCACCTCATACATTAGTCACGAAGGTACTGGCGATGCCATCATTTTGGTAAATCAAAAGAATCGTGCCTCGTAAGGGATCTTGTATTTTTTTAAGTTACCGATTATGGTGGTAATGATTGTTCATAATCATAACTACACATTATCCACGTTAGACATTCTAACACTTAATATATATTATATTTTTTTTATGAAAATGATCTATAAACCTATGAATAGAAACTAATAAAGAAAGTAAATGAATTTTCCTAGAATTTCAATATTATTTAGGTAATATAATGCAATGTCTCACTCCTTAGCGAAGTTTACTTTTACCCAAGAAAACTGAATTATGTACAATATTTTTGCTAAGTTGATATTAACGTGCTCGCAGACCCTTTCAATGTAGATGATGTTTACTGTGAACTACAAATATTATTTTCATGGGCCATACAATCAAAACCTAAGGCAACGCTCAAATTATTCCATCCTTATTGTAACTTAGGTTGTATGTTTCTTTATATTCGAATGTGAACCCTTTAATAGAAACGTACAATATCCAATACATTACTGAAAATTGTAAATGCTTATTGCTAATATACCACCATGGATGCAGTGTTAACTTTTTTGTCCATGGAATCTAAGAGCAGTTCAGTGCTAACAAAAGTCCGTACATTCAGAAACAGAAAATGAGAATAAAAATGAGTCCGAACATATTTTTTGTCTTCCATTAGTCTGCCGGTTAGTTATTAAAAAAGCAACATCATTTAAATGCAGTCATGTCATTTGTAATGCAGTCAGGTTTTAAATGTGCATGGAAATAGAAAACAAGGAAACAATAAATATATAAAGGAGACGTGAAGTAATATTATATGGACACAATCACCTGTACATGGTACGACATATACACATGTAATACCATCACATCATCTTTGCCTGTAGTCCTGTCTGGAACATAGGCCGCCGACCAGCTTCCTCCAGGCGCCTCGGTTCTGGGCGAGTCTAGAGCTGCTCTCACGTAGTGCCCATCTGATTAGCATCTGCATTCACACCAGGTGTTTCTAGGCCGCCCTCTCTTCCTCTATCCTTGGGGTTCCAGGTAAGAGATTGCCTGGTTGTAGTGGATGCAGGCTTGCGAAGGGTGTGGCCTATCAATCGCCAAGATCTTTAAAGGATGTCTTCTTCAATGGGCTGCGTCTTTGTAATTCTCCATAATTCCTCATTGGTACTCTTGCCTGGCCAACCGATCTTGAGGATCTTCCTGAGGCAGTTGTTGATGAAGACCAGGAATTTCTTTATGTTGATGACGGTGGTTCTCCAAGTCTCTGCTCTATTTATGAGCTTGGCGATGGTATTGAAGAACCTATTCTTGGTGGTAATGCCTATCGCGCTTGANCAAGGAGATGATGGTCCGAAGCAACGTCTGCTCCTCGCTTGACGCGTATATAATGAAGAGCGCGACTTCCTCACAATGCACAGGTGGTCGAGCTGGTTCTCTGTCCGACAGGTCTGGTAACGCCCAAGTTGCCTTGTGTATCAAACTTTGATGGCAAACACTCCCTCCATTGACGAGGTTAGTTGTGGCAAACAGGTCTGCAAATCTCCATATTATCGTTCATCTCACCTAGCCCTTGCTTCCCCGTGACCTCCTTATATCCTCGGTTGTCATTGTCGACCTTGGTGTTGAGGTCACCCATAGAATGATGATGTTTCTCTTTGGTCTGTCTTGTTTGATGGATGACAGTCTGTGGTAAACGTTGTCCTTCTCATCATATTCACAGCCGTTCGTCGGGGCGTAGCACTGGATTATGTCCACGTCGATGCTCTTCATCTTTTTATCGAAAAAGGTTGTCATGATCCATGCGCCTCCCACCCGATGAGCGCTCTCTGTGCCCACTTGAAAAGCTTCAAGGCTACTCCATGGGTGTGTGCTGCATCCTCCTGCCCATGCCCCGAGAACAATAGTTACTCACCGGAAGTTAAACGCTTCTGCTCAGAACCATTCCATCTTGATTCAATGATTCCTAGGATGATGAGGTTGAACTTCCTCATCTCTGCGGCGACAGGTGCTGTCTTCCCAGACTCGCCCGACGTCATACACACTCCAGATGAAAGTAACTTTTCTCCCAGGTCCGTGATGTCTGTTGTTTTTCTGTTTGGCGTTCTTGTAGCAATAAGGATTTGACAGGTTAGGGTGGCTGGCCCTACACCCAACCCATGGCGGAGTTACATGTAATAACACTAACATACATTTTATTGCACTTTATAATCATGGCTACAATACAATAAAAACAAGTATGTACGAATGTGCAATATACGCTCTTCTAATGTGTACAGCAAGCACGAATTATCAACATTTTGTAGTTTGTACAATTGATCATGCTCTAAATATTATTATCTGAAAAGTCATTTCAAGTTTGTTCTTTATCCATACGAAGATCATTGAATATCTTATTCGAACTATGAAATAATTTACGACTTTTCTTCCTTTCGGTTTATATACATCGATTCTGAGGTCTAATGCACATGAATTTAACTATAAGTTGTAAGTTAATCAGAACTAAAAAAAGGCTGTTAAGTTACAGTTAAAAAACGATTAAGCGAGAATTATGTTGGGGCCATTATGAACAGAAGCATATTCTGTAATTACATGTAAATTGCACACTATCTTTTACAGGTAAGGAACTAGGTTACATTATTTCAATTTGTGAAAAGACAATTTAAAACAGAATGTTTGTAACGAGTTAGAATTGTGTTATATCGCCAAGATTTGTGCTAACTAAAGCGTAAGCACTATTTTGTATGTTTAGTTCACGCGTAAACCAAATCTAGTGATTGCCAACAGGAAATCACGATCGAAACGGGTAACACCGTATTATCAACTGTGTCCTCACATATAATATCACAAAGTTCTTTACTTTTAAATGATACATACACGACGCATATAGTACGTAAAGCTGGAATAGTAGTAAAAGTAGTATAGATCATATACAATGTGTGTATCATAGAACGATGAATGAGACATAGTCCTTCTTGTTGGTAAGATTTTACTGCGCCTTGTTTCTATAAAAAGTTTTTTTTTTTTTTTTTTTTTTTATTAACAAAAAAAANTCAAATTTATAAAGAGTGTGTCTTAAAGCACAGGTAAAGATGTGTGTGCACTGTTTATCCTCATATTTATGTTATAGAGATAACTTAGACAAAATGTGCGCATTGCACAGGCTAATCATGTGCACAGGCTAATCTTATTTGACAGTATTAAACCCTGTTTTCCCTGAAAGCAGCCAATATGTTCATATTTCAATGATAAACTCCCCAATGTCGTCGCACAAGCTGTTAAACACTATTTATTACATACACACTCGATAAACCGCTAAGTGATTTTAATGTAAACCGCGGGTTTAAAGAGAAGACAATCCGCAAGATCTTTCTGCAGTGTACCTGTATAAACAGGCAGATGAGGTGGTTATCGTTCTTGGCGTAGTAAAGCAGCATACTGAATTGCACAACTCTCTCTACATTAGTTGTCCGCTATCGCGAACAACTTAAAAGCATAATTCCACTTCGTTCTTTGCTGTCCTCTGTATCAGGATTTGAGACAAACACGCGAGCCACGTCATGCAAAAATGGGTCTTAAGCCATATGCGTCCAGCAGGTGCTATCCTGTCAGTTTATGAGACCACAAAACCTTGCGTGACGTTATAACGGACAGCGTAGCTCCTGATCAGACTGCGCGATGTACGCTGACCTCAGATGACATATGACTCAATTCCGCATGGCGCTTGTCATATAGTATTTCAAATGCTTTTAGTACTAAACACAATTGTTTCCACCTCATTTCATGTAAAACATTAGTATTGTTCAAGCATAAGTATTAATATTAAGTTCTTTCGCGGCGGTTATGAATTTCATCTAAACAGTTTTATTCAGGATCGTATTTCTTATAATAAAAGCTTCTTTGATATTTTTGTATACATTAGAAATTAATGATTTCTCACATGGAACTAATATCTTGGGGGAATACAGCTGGGTTATTATACAAATATACGGCTCAAATCAGTGTCACAACAATATATACATGTACAATTATATTCGTCGCCTAAATCACAGTCATTACAACATAAACAATAGCGTTTATTTCGGGGATTGTTATTCTGAGCATACATGTATCTGCCAGTTGGGATTCTGTAAGGTAGTGCAGAGACTCTTAATCTTACAAAATAAACGCAGACGTCTAGGGAGTAAGTCTAAATATGCTTCATATTCCACATAGGGTTTGAACACTTTATACATATCTAGTACAGAACTGTTATTCATTTTACAATACCACTGTGGTACAAACGTGTAAACAAGCTTATATATAATAATAAAAAAAGAAAATATTGCGTCTTCATTAAACATCAGAATAATTTATAGAGCTATATGAATAATACATTTTGCCTTAAGCGAATTTCGACGGCGAACATTGTAACAACAAACACCATATGACGTACACAAACAACTCGTTTACTGTTGTTTCCTTATTGATGCATACATAAGAAGCTAGCAACCAACGATTAATAAAACATAATTGAAATGAATTGAGCAGTTTAATATAAATTAATTGCTTTTTTTAAACATTACCATACAATACGTATTCGGTGCACGAGCGTAGAACCTTGCGAATGACAAAAGTGCATGTATGAGTCATGACGCATACATTGACGCATGCACAAAAAGCTAGCAACAACACGTTATATAAAAAAAAACTGAAATGAATTGAACAGTTTTTTTTATAATTTAATGGCTTATTTCAACATTAACATATGTTAATATTCAGTGATCGAGCGCAGAATCTTGAGAATGACATTGCTTAATGACAATTCTAATTAATTACCAGTGCGTCATTCCAGTAAAATGACCCATCCTAATGCCAAATATTGTTAAATTTTAAATTAACAAATTCAAAATAATCACCGCTGCATCTAACAGATAAAAGTGCATTATGAGTCATTTCTTCCCGATGGCATGACAAACGTATATAAGTGAGTATCTTACAATTATCTATGCACACACTGTCGGATACTTTGCTGTGAAATACAGGTCGAAACGAATCATGTCATCATTATTGAGGTTTGTCTTTGTAATTATATAATAACTTTTTACTTAATATATATTTTGTAGTGCGGGTTTGTCCGTACCAGCGTAAAGCTTAAATTTTCGGAGATACCGATTGTATTGTGTGAGGTTGTTAATATTCAGTGTTTTAAAGAAATAAAAATAATTATTGAGCTCAACAACGGGAGATTAGTATATTATATATACAAAGATTGCAAAACAATTTATCATGGATCAATTTTAAAAACAAGAACTGAAATAATATATCAGTGACAAACGTCATTTGCAGGTGTTCGTTATGTTTGGCGTTTTACGGACTGCTGAGCTGGCTGATGGTAGAAGCGATTAATCCGGCATCACTCCTGAAAGTTCGCCCAACTCCCGTGCCCGTTGTACCCGCTGCAGGGGTAAATAACCTTTAAAATATAAGACGCGTTGTTTACCCGCTGCAGGGGTAAATAACCTTTAAAATATAAGACGCGTTGTTTACCCGCTGCAGGGGTAAATAACCTTTAAAATATAAGACGCGTTGTTTACCCGCTGCAGGGGTAAATAACCTTNTCTTTATGCAACTATTTACATTGAAACTAGGGTTTGTTTTATAAACACATGTTTTGGAAAATAACGGATCAGCAACACTGCGAATGGTTTCAGTAAAACTATTTAACATGTTATTAATTGATGTTCTACTTGAATAATCGATATGTTGTACAATGGAATTAAATACAGGTAACAAAGAAATAATTCCTGAGCGAAATTGCCCACGTAATGCATCGTCCCATTTATACTTGACATCGGTGTATGACTGGTAATCAGAGGGGACATTATTACATAGTAGTGAAAAGTGTAACGGGGCGTGATCGCTAAATTCGTTAAAATCATGCACGGTAAAATCCGATATAATTGGAAAGCTGTATTCGTTTGCTAACAAATAGTCAATTACAGACGAACCGTTATAAGAATAAAAAGTATGTTTACAGCTATTTCCAACTCTACCATTAACAATGCGTAAACACGTTGATTTACATAGGTCTAATAATTTTACACCGTGACTATTTAATAAACAATCAACAGAGGCCCTGACAGAGGTGTTATCTGGACAGTAATCAGGGTCGTCATATTCAGTATTAATACTATCTTGTACAATAAAATCGCATTTATTTCCAACTCTACTATTGAGATCACCAGTTACAAAAATCTTACCAAATTCAGAAAAATAAGTAATATCGTTTTCTAAAATTTCAAACAGGTCAATATTAAATGTGTTATATGCTGGGGACTCATTAGGCCATATATAAGTTGCACAGATATAAAAATCTTCTGAAATATTAAAAAATGTGTGATCGAGTTTCAACCAGATAATAGAATCATAATGATTTCTTACAATCTCAATACCATTAGTTAATTCTTCTTTAATAAACACAACAATTCCACCGCTATTTCTGCGTGCTTTTCTATTCTGAAATTTTCTGAAGAAATTAAATGACAAATAACCACTTAAATTAATGTCACTACTACTTTTCGCCCAAGATTCATATAAAAAACATATATCATATGAGCTTAAAATATTTACAAAATTGGACGATGACTTCTTACTATCGGTAAGTCCATTAATGTTCCACGACAGGATTGAGACTTCACCACCGCCGTGATCCTAAGCGCGCACCGGGGTGCCGTCGATGTAGAGCGTATCGTAGGCTAGGTAAGCCCGTTTACCTAGCCGCCTCGCCTCCTTCATTTTCGGCACCAATTGACGCCTTTTCATGACTACATCCGGTGGAAATTGTTCGAAAACGTTGAACGCCGTGCCGTCAAGTTCCTTCCACAATTTTCTAACCATTTCTCTGTCTTTGAAGTATGTGAACTTGGCTACAATATTTCTGATCTTTCCTTGTATTGGCGACCCCGGGGACCGATGAACTCGTTCGAACCTGATAGAGGTTACCATCTCTTTCGAAAGCTTAAAAGCGCTAACCAAATGCTGGCGTAGCTTCTCCTCCGTCGTCTCCGGCGTCTCGACTCCGTTTTCGATGGCCTCCGGTACTGATGTGAAGATCAGGTTGTTGCGCATTGACTGCGATTGGAGATAGCTAACATCTTCACGCAGGGTATCACGCTCCTTCACTAACCCCTGAATCTTCTCCGCGAGCTCTGCAGCATGAATATCGGAACCTTCCAATTTATCCTCCAGGCGTGATACTCGCTCGTCTACTTTCTTAGCCCTCTCATCGTGTACCAGCCACAGCCGTCTCATATCATTTTCAAAACTCTCCATTCACAGATCGGTTAAACTAAGATTCAGTCGCAATAATTGTCCAGACGATGCTTACAGGCAGATGACTTTTCATATTTAGAACCCGTGTTAACTTGTAGTAAACATGCATGCCATAAGTATGATTCGATACTTATATTATACATTTAAAAACATATCTGTGTATACACACAGAGAAAAAATACTTCAACAAATTATCAATTGTAAAATTAAACATTACAAATGTATATGTATTATATATATATATATATATAAGACGGGATCACATTGAGACATGTTATCGTAAGTATAGATACGTGCGTTAAGGATTTATAAAATATCTGCAAATGTAAACTTAATTAAAATTGTTTTAAAATGGGCTTGGTTTCAGATTTATTCTGGGGTAAGTGTGAAATTCAGCTACCCCTTAAACAGTTCTAAACCCCAAATGGTTAACATTCACTGTACCAAAGAATTGTTCCCAGTTTTTATTATGTTGTGTTTATAATTGGTGTTCTGTTAACAAGTTAAAAGTAATAAAAGTAATTGATAAGAACAAGAACAAAAATAATTTATTAGAACAAGACAACAAGTAATTGATAAGAACAAGAATTTCTCTCCTGAAAGAAGTTCTGGATTTGGAGTGTTTGCAATATTATACACTATTATAATATTAAAACATTTGCTGTTAATGTGAATATGTCTTTTAAAACACTGACAGCAATTTACAAACTAAATAGTGAAATATTCCAACAAAACATTATATTGACTGTAGATTGCTCATCTCAAAATCATTCATGCATGAAAACAAAATGCTATGCCCTAATGGGTTTTCTTGGGGAGCAACCGGAACTGGCGCAAAGTAAATGATTTGTGTTTACAAGTGAAAAGTGCGTTGGACACGTACAGCGATTGATAACAGTCGTACTACGCATTCGATAGAAAGGGCACAAATGGTTAACGCTACTTTTTAGTATTCTGTTGATTAGCGAGTATAATATATATTATAAGTATCCAATCATAATTAAAGCATGCATGCTTCACCCAATTTAACACGGGTTCTAAAAATGAAGAGAGATATGTCTATAAGCATTGTCTGAAAAAATACATATTGTTAGTTTAAATTCAATGTAATGGATTTAAAAGCAACTTCTTTAAACAAGATACAGGTTTAACGGACCTTTACAATAAATGTGTAATACATGTCAACGCATTGTAATTGTATAACTATTGTTATGTACTTGGACAATTACTTTGGAAAACGATTACAGAAACAATACATTACTGGATTAAAGAAATTCAAATATTGAAAAAACAATCTAAAATATCTATGGGGCAAGATAGTACGTTAAATTGACAACAAGGTAGGTTTGGGCCATAATGTAGTGTTTACTTTTTTCTACAATAACCCTGTACTTTTCAAAGTATTGTCTAAATCATTGATTGCATGAGATTGTATAGGGCATAAACATATTGCTTTATAGTGTGTTCGCTATTAAGAAAATACTTGAACACATTTTATACAATTTAGAAAGTGCGACGTTTTTTTTGTTTTGAGGATAATTATACCAACGAGAAGCAAAATCCTATTTACAATTTTCACGTTCTGTGAATTTTGTTTTAAGTAAATTTAATAATAATAAAATTCAAGGGAATCCCAATTGAGAAAGTGTGATGTTTTTGTTTTAAGGAGTATTATACCAAGAAGAAGCCAAACAAATGTAACAATTGTCCACGTTTTGTAAAATCTGTTTAATTAAAGCGAATACAAAAAAAATGAAATTCAAGGAAATCATTTGAAGCGAAATCCTACATAAAAAAACGTTGTTGCTCTAATAACTCACAAATGGCATATATGACACATTTGTGTTTAAAGGCATACTCTCTCATGTATTTTCAGTAGTTTTGTGTTACCTTATCATTAGGGTTTTGTGCGACGAGCGAAGGTACGTATAATAATTTTTGATTATGATTGTTGTTAAAACTGTTCTTAATTATTGATTGATATTATTATCATAGTATTAATAATGTTAAGCAACCTCGCTTTCGCAAAATGTAAGTACTTGTCTGAAATATGTATATATGTGTTTTCATGGTGTAATCAAAATGTATCCGCATGAGTCATTGGCCTTCTAAAATGTTGTAAATACAAATCTTATAACACTGCCAAATAGATCTTGATAGTAAATCCTGACTGTTTATGTTGCATCGTTTGCTGTTCCTTACATTGATCAACGCACTACATCTCATTTATCGAATTGCGTGTACACTTCAACGCGTCTTCAGATCAATTTTAATTTGAGGGGTAATGCTGGCGTCAATGATTAGTTTTTCTTTTCTGTAATTTTGAAATCTTTTTCACTTAGGTTAGATGCACATTTGAAAAAAGAATATATTCATCAGTACTGTAATCCATAATTTATTACGAAATCGATCGCAGTGCAGACTAAAATAGCTAGTTCTAAAACTACCCATTTCCTGATTAATATGTCAAACTAATCAATTGGTTACTTTTATTTGTTAAATAGCAATCAGGTACACAATAAGATATTATCACGGACAAATTGAATAATTGACTAGTAAACAAGATAAGAGTGTAACAGACTTGGTAATCCAATGAAATTGTGGGTTCTGCTTATATATTTAGAGGAAACACCAAAGTATTACTTAAATGGTCTTTAATCTAAACTTTCTGGGTTTTGATTGGTTGTTATTGAAATTTCCGTCTTAGAAAATATAGAAAACAAAGCCACAATTTTAAAATAAAAACGTGTATCTTCAATAAAAATGTTCCAGAGATTGTAAATTTTCATGACGTCCAATCAAACGGCTGATTATATTCTATGTAAGTTGTAGCGTATTCACTTCGGAGACCTTTCCTAACAAAGATGAGTGAATTCAATATGTTTTAATAAATACATGAATGAGCAAATTCCATTGAACGTGCACATTTGTACCTAGATATGTAATGAACATATACGGAGGAAAAAAAAAACATGTAATTTCTTTCACAGTGATTTAGTTCGGCAAGTTGATTCAGTACAAATGTTCTATATGTACAGTCCTTATTAAATGTGACAAAAGCGGTTCCAATTAGCACCAGGAGTGTGCCTGTCAAATGGAGTGTACCATTGGGAAAAGGCATTCTCGCTAAAAGCCCACGCCCGGCGATGGCCACTAATGCTTTCATTTGAAGAAGGAACTATTTATGTCTCAGAAATGTGTTAGTTTTCTAGAAATCAACAATCGGAGTCCATACATTTAATTACACGTAATGCATAGATACATTTCACATCATACATTTAATATACAAATACTACAAACTCCATATATTACGCACGGTTTGCTAACAATTGTGTACATAACAACTTAAAACAAGTTGCATAGACGAGTGCATTGAATGATTAAATAGTGTGTATCCCTTTAAATCTTGAAATATATAATATGATACTAATTTCAGTTATAATTAGGTCATACAATAATGCCAATACTAGTAAAACCGTAACGTGTTGTTCATGGAATGTTGCAAAGTTCATATAAAACGGATGAATATAGATTTAATTGATTTTTCAGGGTGTTGATATATAAGCAGCCATTGGATCAATCATACCGTTTTTGTTGAACATGAATTGAAAGTCGGCCCGTTTGATATACCATCAGGAAGATGCATCCGGAAGTATAAAATATGTATTATATTACACAGATAATTCTTTGCTCCAAACCAAACGCTGATAAACTAGAGAAACTTTAGCACAGGGCAATAAGAATAACTTTCAATGATTTCTCCTCCATCTATGAAACCTTGCTTGATAGAGCAAACATACCCACATTACACCTAAGATGATTAAGAACTATAGCAATAGAAGTATATTAAATCATATTCAAATTATCTCCACCATACTAACATAACCTCATGAAAATTAAACACTCATTATATTCTTCCCGATACAGTAACACAGCGAAAGTGTCCCATATTAGAACAGAATTATACGGTAGGAAAAGCTTCGGTTTCGAGGCCGCCCAGGTTTGCGACAGCCTCTGAAACAATATCCGCTGCGCGGAAAACAACAAAGAGTTTGTGAGACTGATCAGGAATTGGTGCGGTCCCAGTTGTAAATGCTCCATTTATTTTTAATGTTTATGCCAATGCTAACTTTGCTCATTTGTGTTGCAGCCCATGCATGCTGTTATCATTTGCGTTGATTTTTTTTTTTCATTTTAAACCTTGCTTGTCTGCACGACTTCATTGTCAGTCAGTTACCTCAGACCTGGTATAAAGCCTTTTTTTTCTGGTTCTGTGTTTAAAAATAGTTCTCTTTTTGACGTTTTTAACAGATCTTCTGGTGTATATCACTTTACATCCAGTATTGCACTGCAGGAATGACAGTGGATTTTTATGTGTTTTTTATTCCGCATGTTTGGTAAACTGTTTTATGTTTTAGAAACATGTAATGCTTTGACTTACGTGTTAAGTTAATTGGTGCCATGATAGTAACTTAGCAACGAAACAACTGTTTATTTTCATAGGCATGTGATCTGCCTGCTGTTTTTGTTCAACGTCTCATGGGATCGGGTATTCTTTCCTTGGCCGCCTGGAACGGGTGAATGCTTGAGAAGAGGATCGACCAATCTCGCTGAAATCTGTGTTAGTCTTTCCCTGGGTATTTCCGATACAGTGGGACATATTGTACAGTAGGGTCGTATGTTTGTGTGTGTAAATAGATGGTATGTATAATACTGTAAGACTCTGTTCCCAATGCCTTTGTACATAACTTTGTGTTAATATATTAGTATGCTCAGGTATATATTTTAAAAGTCTTATGTATCCATTTAAATACTCTGGATAATTACTTTTCATTTTATATTTCTATAAATTATATGTAATAATCTGCATTTCATTGTATCTAGGTATTTTTTTTATCTTGTTGTTAAGACTTAGGTTTTGTCGGAAAATAGCTTTGACAGCTAATGTTAACTGTTTGTAAAAAAACAACTTTAAATACATTTTCTTGTATCTTGTATGACGGTTATGTTGAAGCATTCTTAAAAAATGCAGCTTATCATGTTGAAAATAAAAACATGTTAGTTAACTGATTGTTAAACGAAACTATGCTCGTGTACAACACGAATGAACTAAATCTATATTAAGATAAACCCCATTATGTGAACAGGCACACACCGATAACGAACGACCGACGCTTTGAAATCCTATTTAACATTTAATATGACCACTGTATTGCTTTATTCAGACCAACAGGGAGGGCTACATAAATAATAAATACACAACGTCTTGAATGTTTTTGGTCGCCATGGCAGCTAACGCAGTATGTTCTTAAACGGCTTCAAATAATATCCACTGGAAAAAGTCTCAGAATTCACGTTCTATGTTATTAATGCGCACAACGCGAGAAGCTGCGAAACCTTTTATAATCACGAATTGATGTTTTGATGTACGTCTTGTTAAGGATATCCAGGTTATTTTGGTTTTGTCGTTATTACTGCATTTGGTTTTTTGTTGTTGTGTTGTTTGAGTTTTTAAAAAATAGCACACAAAAAAAACATTGGAAAAAACTGACGTGCTAATAGTACTATTGTCGACGTTAAAGTACATTTAAAGACCATTATATATGCACAGCAAACCACACTGCACATTCTAAATTTAAGTTTATGTGTTAATCTACAAATATAACAGGAAAGTATTTTTGTTATTATTCAAAACACACCATGTTTGAGTAGCAAACAATTAAAAAATATTGTTCACGGTAAAGCCAATGTTACATACTTTGCTTACCAATTACCGACCAAATGCCGACTTACATTTCGGCGTAACAATCACGTCTAAAGACTAGGATTTAAACATAATGTGTATATGCACCTTATGTACTGTCTTAAAGTTGGAATGTTAGAATGACCCTACAATACACAGCCAATATTGATCTGACTTAAGCATGTTAACATATCTCCTTTAAAGCCAAGAATTGCAAGCTATAAGACAACCACACACAAGTGTTAAAGCGATCCCGTTAAAATCAACGTTCGATCAATGGTTTGTTGTTGTTATGATCTGAAGACACAGCGGAAGAGGTAACGTTCAGTCATTTTTTTCAGTTTAACAGCAGTTGTTAGTTAGTAATGTAAATGCGTTTGGCTTTCAAACTTATCGAGTGACACAAAAATCTTCAACAAATTTTTCATTGGATATTGAAAGGTAATGTTTAAATGACATCTTATGCGATGTCATCAGAATCAACTACCTGAGATTATAAACGCGTCAAACTAGCAATAATTTTAATGAGATTGAGATTACCATCGGTTGACGATTGACAGGGATTTATTTAATGTGTTCATTAGTTGCAGGTCATGTGTGATCCTGGTTTCAAGAGATAACAGTTATGCATCTTAGCTACTTTCATTCAAGTATACGAATAATTGGTTCAATATACGTTTTATCAGATACTCTTGACTTCTCCGTCACCGCGAACACACTGGCGGACTCGGCAGGCTGGGCTCTTGCTGGGATTTTAAATTAAGAAAAACAACACACGGAGTTATGTTTACCTTATACACCAAACTTTATAACATCAGTGTTATTCCTGCGATGGATTATAGTTCAGGGGTTCGGTGATACAAAACATACTCCATATGTGACACTTTACAACATAGGGCGATTCGAGCTTTCATTGGTGTTCATTAACTCGCGTCGAATATTGTCATTGACGGCGACGTGGGATGGCAGACTACTACCGCAAGGCTCCATATAGGGAGCTGCGCCTGTGGGGCCACCTTGTTAAGATGCCAGACGAAAGGGTAACACAGAATGACATTTTAATTGGGACTTCTCCCACGATAAGGTCTGGAACTCCGACATTACGCATAGCTTCGACTCACTCAACCTCCAGCACTCATTTTGCATCCAGGTTTATGGGCAACATCCCACTAGATAGTTAACTCAGTCGGGCCACTAAACACTAAAAGAAAAACGATATTAACAAATGGACACAGAGCCCCGAAGCCCAGCCGAAGCCTAGAACCTATCGGCAAAAATAACCTCAGATTGTCTGCGAAAATAACGTGACAGTGTGCATTCAAAAACACCACATGTCGTTTATTAACTCGTCGGCTCTTTTTTCGTCTTTCGTGTTGTTCAACTAATGAAGACAAATAATTGCATTTATCATCACGAACGTAGCGATGGGTTATATAAAGTATACAATGCATGTCAACTCCTATTCAAGATCTTTGCTTTCAGGATATTCCCCATATTATTATGTTTTCGCTTTGCATATGAAGACTTTTCTTCTTCTATATAATTTGCTATGGATATGTTAAATTACATCCTGAAAAGGAAACGGAAGCGAATTAAATTGTAATTTCAGCGTCTGTCTGGAAGCTAAACTGCTTGATCAATTGATGAATTGTATGAAGGTGAATGTAAATATATTTTTATGCTAGTATATATTTATAAACAAATACGCTATAGTGTGTGTTCGTAAGTTAACAGAGCACGTTTTTACGCTTTGAAAGCGCATTGTTTGCATCCTGTCGCAATAAAGCAAAATAATGCACATGCGTTTTCTGCGAAGTCAAGTAGCAAGTATTTTCAGACACCACGAATATACAACATATATTTTTAACGTGCAAGTATACACCAGACAGCCTGTATATGATGTATAGACGCATTATTTATGCATAGCCATTGTACACACAAAGTATACGCAATTGCATTGCGAATGATTGTAATATGGACAATACACGAATCTGTAATGATTAATGCATGGTATTAAGAGGTGGGTTTTATTCCGATATACAGGTCATTATTCTATAAACGACGTCAGTATGTTCACTTGTAAATTGATCTTAATAATTGGTTGAATAGAACATCAAAAAAGAATGTATATAATTTATATATTATAACACAATGGATCATTTCTATCAGTTCTCTAGTTGTGCATTCAGATTAGTTAGTTTACCGATTATTTATTTCACGAACGAATTCCTTTTTTTTTATTACGACGCTTACAAGTTTTTAATACATCTAGAGCGAATATAAATTTACCGTTCTTGTATAGATTGCTTGAAAATGACCGTTCGAAGGCAGTGACCAAACTTTGTTCACTTGTTTTTTTGTTGATAGTGTGCTTTTGTCCTGTGTCTAATTGTTTGTTAATAAGTCACTTTCAATCAATAAAAGACCTCATAGTACTTATAATATGTATTTCCTGCTAATGCAAATAGAGCTTTTAGGTATTTTGACAGTTTTGGCATGTGCTCTGTATTATAATTTTTAAGATATATCATCTATTTTATAGATACCTCCTTACCGTTTAGCCCATCAATACGAATAATATGCTAACTAAGATCATTAATAGTATCGCATATAAATACTGGTTTCTGAAAATATTAATATCACTTTGTGGTCGTATATATTCGTTTTAAGTTTTATAACAGAATACTATGAATACTTCAAACTTTGACGTTTGTTTTACATTTTGCTATGTTAGTTTTGTTTTAAGTATCTGTTTGCTGGTATATTCAATAATGATAGTGATAGACGCCTGTACGAGGAATGTCCAGAAAGTATGTTAATTTGTATTATAGTTGTATTGTCTTTCTCTGTACTATATTGTATTATATAAAGCGTTTCCTTCTACAGCAGTATTGCGTCACTTTATATATTTAACCAGTTGTTATAAAAATGTTCTAACAAAAAATACACCACATCTAGCAAATACAATCCCTTAGCTTCGGAACACTTTAACTATTTGTGACGTACAGATAACAGTTAGTAATTAAATGCCTCGCTGTGCATGCCAATACCCTATAGAATGTATGTTTGTCGATATTGGTCTCCTTATTATTTAGTGAAAGGATTTGTCTGCATTTCCTTTTATTCCCAACCATGCTTTACGGACTGTGTTTAAAGAAACAATTTGACCGAAGTCATTTTAGTGTTAACTTGGTAGTATTAGTGTTCCTATCTGTTTCGTATACTTGTCTAACGTCACGTTTTTTAAGACGACCAATGATCTTTTTCAATGTAAATAACTAATAACGTAAGCTTATTTAACATAGCATATGGTACAATTAATGTATAAAATCAAGTGCTCCGAAAATGACAATCTTTAGTTGTTATGCTGATATATATGTTCATTTTCCTATGAGACAGGATTTTAAGGGCATACAAGTTTGATTATGAATATTTAAAAGAAAATGTATGATAAATTTCATTTAACTTGTTTAAATTTAACAATACTATCAGACTATATGAATGACTATCCGGACTACCCTCGTATTCCACTATAACTCATTTGAGTCACCTTACGTACCGTTGACTGCTTGGTGAAATGCAACTACTTCGATATGGTGTATTTGAATCGATATCGTCCAAACTTATAGATTATGCTGCTTACAGGCCGCAGATAATATCCTCAATCTAAAGGCTTGGATTATACTTATCAACAATTGAAGACATCCTAATAGTAGCACAGAAGCAATGACTAATATAAAGCAAGAACGTATGACCTTTTTAATTTGCTGAACAGCCACCAGAACAGTCCCGGCAATGTTCGTGGTTTCACTTTAATTTGTTTTAGATGAAATTATTACTGCCAAAGTATCATGATGTTAACTTATTATTACTCATGAATTTGGATCAAAAGATTAACGCCCTAACTACATGGACATTTTAGTATGCATTTACTTAGCTGCATTGTTAACGTCATATAATCGGTACACCATTTGTTAGCAATTGTTTCCGACCAGATACATGCGAAATTAGTCCATCGTTTTGGGTAGCTTATGCTTTAAATATTTCACACTGTCAACTGATTATAACTGATTTACAAGACTATACGTAACGTGTATTTCTACGTTCATAGAATGTTTCGCTCTTGAATACAAATTAGTTGTAATGAATTGTGATACCAATCTTGTAAATTGTCAATACGTCAATATGCCGTCTGGTCCCTTTAATCCTTTTCGAGGCATCAAACATGAACAATGAAGAAATGTAGCATTATATTTTGATGTTAGCGTAAAATAATAACCTCCTAAACATATTCAAGCATTATAACTTGAACAATGATTTAGGAGAAAATACTATGAGATAACGTGATTTATTATAAAAAATCTCTAGACTAACATTCGTTAAGGAACCTAATGACAGTATGAAATAATCAATTTGCGCTAAATTAATATAGTCATTAATTTTTTGTAGCCATTAACTTTCTTCAGCAATTTTAATTATGACGACTTGTAAATTCTAGCACAAAAATGGTTGTGCTCTCTGACAGTCTCATTGAACTTGTTAACCTTACGTCAAATTAACATCATTGCAATTTGCCACGAAAGCATTCTCAGAAGATCTCAATTAAGGCACAAATTGCCACTAAAAGCCTTTGGCGTTTGTCACTAGAGTCTGCATCCAAATTTGAAGGATTGGTATGTCTTGGAACTTATGTGTTGCCATGAATAAGAATTTAGTCATTACAGGTTATCTTTGTGTGATTAAGATTGTCACCATTTGTGTTCTATGTAATATGTAATTTACCGCTTAGTGTGTGTCACTCCAGTTATACACGTTATGGTATACTTCCTATGCGCAGAAATTAAACTATTTTATGAAATGTAAATGCGCGTATTATTCGTTGTTTTCTTGTTAACTGTCACTGAATGATATTAGAGAAAACACGCATATGTGTTGCGTGAAGTAAATTGTAATTGGAAATGCTTTGTGTGCTTTGATACGTATTTTGTATGCATGCTATTTTATATAGTTCATGAAACCTGTTGGATATGCCCATTCACATAGTTCTAACAAGTAAACTGTATTGTTCGTAGAGCCAATCGTGGATTTATATTAATCCTGCTTTGATTTGTATAGCTAAAGTTAATCAAATTTGAATGTTAACTTCTTTGTCCACAAATACTTTGATTTCAAGAACTTATTGCATTGTACCTTTTGTTGTATTTTCCTGATAAATTATATGCTGTTGACACTTAATTGTGTCTGATTTCATTTACACAGTATGGACACGAATTTGTAATTACATTTAGAATGTTCTGTAGTCATTTTATGCTCAATTGGTGTTGTCACAGAAACATATATTTTGCTATTTTGAGAAGCCATGTATTAAATGCGCCAGTTTTGGCCAACTAATAGTAGAACTGAGCCAACCTCTGGATAATGATGATAAAAGCCATCATGTGCACTATTTAAGGAGAATACTGTGCTGTTTAGAAAGTATTTCAGAATATTATGTCAACAAATAATAAGTACGTTGAAGTTCAAAGTTAAGACAAACTACAATTATGTCATTAATATAAAACAATACCAAACGAGAACGTGTATATTGATAAGATAAACATTACAGAGCATGCATACGTCAGATATAAATAAAACACCTCTGGAAAAAAAACGAAATAAGTTCTAATTAACATATTTGGCCAAGGCATTTAACGCCAGTTGTGTATGTTTCATGTTTTTTATATATAATCTTCAATTGCTTTACATTTTGGTTTATGTAGTTTTATGCCAAGTAAACATGGATTCACGACGAAATTGTCGAGAGCATACTTATTTTAAGATATTAAAGTTTATTGTCATATTTTTTCAATTCCATGTAAGAGTGTAGAGATCCTGAGCATGATCGAAATGCCAAAGACGGTTTCAATCTGTATAGTTACTACCAAGGAAATAAACATATTGACGAATTATAAACTGGATAAATGCTCTATCATCTTTGATTTATTTGCCATATAACTCATAACTTAATAATGTCCTACTACATTGTGATGCATAAGTGTTATGTACTACATTACATACATATTGGTTAAGCAATACAACGTTAAAGGCACATACTTGTAATATAATAATGAATTCGGTGTTTCACAAAAGAAAACGCATCAGTCTACCACATATCGTTGCATGTACATTTTCAATAGTAAGTTCTGCTGTGAAACACATATATATTTACAATTGTGTCAACCTGTTTAAGTTAGAGCCGATACGTATTTATACAACTTCGAAACAATGCACACTTCTCAGATTTGGTATGTCAACATTTATCAAAATATGATATGATATACCGGTATTCATAGTTATTTACCAAATAACGCACATTGAATAGTCCAGTGCCTTAAAGCATTCGTCTGCCAGGTTGTATGTCCTTTATCAGGTTGACAACGCATGATCGAAGTGTCACCAGATAAGCGCAACAGGGCCAAATTCTGGTAAAAAAACCTTGGACAAAAACCCGTATGTCCGAAAATGTATAATCACACGAAATATTTTTTTTTTTGGCAAAACACGAGGGTATCCGACCATTTAGAGAGTCCGAATACTTAGAGAAATTACGGTTCCACTCGAAAAGAGCAGTAAATAAAAAAAACGATTGCCCTTCAATATGTTAAAATAATTCCGCATACCCGAAAACCTTTAAAAAAAAATAATTAGTATTTTCTTGACATCGCATGTCTTCTGTAAAATGTTTCAGTAACTGACACTACATGTTTTGAAAGTTGAATGCAAAGCACATGCCTTCGAAATAGATCGCACTAAATGGATCTCTGACTGCAATCAAGTGAGATTATTTAAGCAACTCAAAATCGAACCTAGTGGCATTTGGTCCCGCGATAAAATTGCCTGTGTAGGTGTGTGAATCATTTCAGAATCATTTCAGAATTTAATAGCTATTGCGTGCCTTTTATCAGCGAATGTTCAAGCGTTCAATTCGAACTGTGTTGGTTAGTTTTGCTACATACCGATCAGCGAATAATTGCTGGTACATTTCAATCATGTACTCGATGACAATTTGTTGGTTCATTTTAATTGTGAGTGCAGCAACTCGAAATCGAGCCTATGGGTATTTNATAAATAAATAAGTGCAATGTAAATGTCCCCGGCATTTCAACCATAATCTCAACTCTATTACTTTGCATCTTTCTTGAAGTTGAGGTAAAACAGCCCCAGGGACATCCTTGGGATACAGCTGCAACAAAATAAAAAGGCAGGTTTGAAGCATAATAGCTACTTAAAAAATATTCATGTAACTTTTACAACAAACAATTGAGTACGAATACAAAAAATATCTAAAACATTGACAATTCAATTCCGATTTTCGATGGTATAGGTTATGTTCCCAAAGTGGTGGAAAAAAGCCCTCAAATCATATTATGCCAATAATCAATACCCTCTAAAATATAAACTATCGGAAAATAACTCATAATAAGGCGCTTTTTTTAATATTTGGAATTTATATAATTTATTAACATTTAAGCAAAGATATATCAATATTTTTAGATCTTTGATTTAAGTTCAAAGTTCATGTACGAACATGAAATTTGTCTTGACACCCAGTCATTGAAATTGAACGGAATGTTTAATGTATTTGTTCTTATTTTAGCTAACTTATATGAAATATACAAAAAGCGATAGCTTTAATATGCATCAATATAATAAAAAAAAGTGCAACGTACGCATATAAATATAGTGCAAGAGACGTTGATTTTTTTAGCCTCACTGTACAATATGCTCTCCGGCTGAATTTTTTTATCCCCGCTTGACGTCACATCCGGCTAAGGGACACAACTCTAACACTAGTAAATGCGAATAACTATAAGGGTGTATATTTGAAATATTTCTTACAGAAATTCCTTTAAGCAAACAGCGCAGACCCAGATGAGACGCCGCATCACGCGGCGTCTCATCAGGGTCTACGCTGTTTGCCAAGGCCTTTTTTTCTAGACGCTAGGCATAAATGGGTTAAGATAATGAGGTCCTGTGCAGAAAGATAACAAACTTTGTACTACAACATTATGAAAAACGACTTGTCGTCTTAATAAATCTCTGAACCTTGTTAAATATGAAGCATTATCCAGTATGTTATTACCAGACAGCAATATATTACAGTGTATTGATTCTATTTCGTCTATGGTTTCGAAAAGAGTAGAACGTTGTACAGAAAATCGTGAACAAATAATGTAAAAGAAGAAGTGATACACCGATTCAACTTCTCTACATACACATAAAGGTGAGGGTTCTTAGTGATTGGTGTACACGTTTTTTTATAAATAAACATTTTATTTCAATATACGAATGACATATACATGGCCAATACATTGTGACAAATGTAGAAAAAGACATATACACGCATAATACAATATGAACATGCAAGTATAGTATATTGCGAAGTTTCACTGCAATTCCACTGTAATTGTGTAAGAAGCATATAAAACAAACATGTAATAAAAGAATGTTAATATAGTGTATAAAACATGTTTCTTTGAGTGTTTCAAGGAGTATATACACAAGCACGTCTATACATTGGAATAGAATTAATAGAAAATGAATCCGATCCTGACTCTACACCATCCGTAAAACGAAACAACAAGACGACATCGTTAAACGATTTAAGATGCTTAAAAGTTGCAGAATGTTTGTTATGTAACTTTTAAACACCAATGCTATTTGTTTTAGGGTATTCCGAAATTTAAGAATAAGTTCGTTCCAAATTGATATTTGTTAAATAACACGCAGAACTCTGTTTCTTAAGAGATTCACATGTGTTCTTCAACTCTACAACATCTCTGTATGCTTTGCTAAGGGATCTATCATACATTTGCTTCACTCCCTTCACTCCCTTTGCCGTTTTAATTTTGATTCAATATCAGCTTTGCTTTCAACGGTCCATCTTTTCGCAATGTCTGTGTTTTCTTTGTCTAATCTCAACCCATTTATGCCTAGCGTCTAGAAAAAAAGGCCTTGGCAAACAGCGTAGACCCTGATGAGACGCCGCATGATCAGGGTCTGCGCGGTTTGCTTAAATGAATTTCTGGAAGAAATATTCTAAATATAGAAATAAATATACTAGACATCCCTAATTTTCGAAATTAATTGATCCAATTTAGAAGTATGGGAAAGTCCACTAGGCATAACTGGGTTAATCATCTTTTGCTGCTGCCTTCCGGATCTCATGTTATTTCTCAAGTCGGTTCGTCCCTTTCTTCGTCTTTCTTCTTTCCTTCCATCGGATAGTTCACTTTGTGGAATATATTTCCCTGTTTTTCTGTCTCAGTTCTTAATGTTTTCCCTCTGTGTCGTTGTTTCCATCGAGCTGTTTAACAGCGTTAGACAGGGTCATGGTTTCTGCAAAGGACAAGGAATGAAGTCTGTATCAGCATTGGGAGCAATACAGCAGTTCCTATCGTTCTCGTCTGGTCTCGCATTAAAACATTCTATTTTCAGTAACAGAACTGAGCTTTGAGTTTTGATAAAAAATAGTGGGTTTTGTATAAATCTTTCATCTAATATGCACACGCAAGTTTCTTAATCGTATCTTATGTGCTCTTAGTGATTACAGTATTACGTTTTCTTGTTTGTTTGTTTTTTGAGGAAGAGTTGCATGACCTTTGACCCCCAGTGAAATTAAATATCGTTCAAAATCCCCATTTTGCCTCTATTATGTCGACCAACTTTTATGACAGAATCTTTTGATGGAATGGCTGTGAAATGAGCGTAGTGGTATATTAACAAAATAGGCCCTTGTAAAACTTAGATGTCGATAATGAATAAACGATTTCTGCTGAATTGTACAGCAATTATTCAGTTTATTCATCGAAATCATATCATCAAGCATACATAAATGTATGATAACAGGTGAATACAAAGTCATCATTTCTTTCTACAATCAATCATTCATTCAGTAACGATCAAGATTAATGCCGTTAGAGAAATGTTTTGGCATGAACCAGTGACGTGGTCCCTGAATTTCTATATCGCCGGGTAACACGTGACGTGACGTTCCGGTTATTGGCCAATAATCGAGCAAAACATGAAATGTTTCAAGGCGAAATACTCCGATAACCGTAAGTAAATCACCGATATCAAATAGTATGATTGTAATTTAAAACAAATTGAAAAATTAAACTACTTCCATTTCAATTACTAAGACCATAGCATACTTACTTTTGCTGAGTATATTATATGAGAAGCAAATAAACAGTAAGTAAATCTAAATTGCTATCTGTGAAAATGCGTTTGATTTTGTAAATGTTTTTGGTATTTGCATCTAGATAGAAAAATGTGAATCAAGTGATTTATAGAGAATTTTTTAAATAATAGTTAGCCCAATTGTCCACTCACTTTGATGCATCTTGTTCATGTTCTTTGTGTTAAACAATACTAAACTCGTATACGGAGCATTGCATGATTGTGTGTCGAGTATTGCATTAAATAAAGTGATGTGTAGTGCGTTTATACATTTCCCCGTGTAATGGTTTATAGGATTAATTTGTAGCTTTCTTAAAAGAAATATCGAGTCTCAACCTATATTTTAAGTATAGTAATAAAAATTCAAACTGCAATGTGACATTTTACATACATAATATCTTACCGAAATATAGGATCCGATACCAGTCATAATCCCACAACCATATTTTATTAACAGAGTTTATGAATTGTGTTAGTTAGCGAGTCTTTGGCGAGTATTTGTTTTACTAAGTGTAATTTCCTGGACGAGTTTATTAAAGCATGGTATGAAATGCCAACTAGTGATCTTCTTTATCACATGCTTTTAAATAAGCAAATACAAATATTTACGTATAAGTCATGATAAAACATGAAAGTTATTTACATTTGCGTGACGTTGCAACGTCATTTCAGCGAAATAACCTAACGCTGCTGATCATTCAAACAAATAAATAGCATATGAAAACATTAAAAAAAACACTATATTACACATGTTAAGAAAAAAATCGTAATTGTTAAACGACGAAGAACATAAGGTATAGCATGTTATATAACGTTTTGACCATGTTTGCCTGCACCAGGATTTTTATAATAAACATGAAATGACCACGACGTCTTCAGACATCAGCGGCAACGTCAAAGTATGACATTCAATTGCGAGCCATATTTGTTAAATATGATACAAAAATATACAGCAATACTGGGACTATGCCAATACATAAGCAAGCATATCAAGAGGCTAGTATTAACTGTATGACAAATATACAGTCTATAGCATATATATCATAAGTGCAAAAAATCAATCATAATACACTTTTGAATTCATGCTATTTGGACTTCAAGTGCCGAGAACATGCATCCATATAGTTTGTTTTAAACGTCTATACCAATTTGTTTGCAATTGTGTGTATTGACATGAATTAAACATTACTAATACTATGAACAGGAAGATTAAACTGTTAAGAAATATTTGTTAATGTTTCAGGAAAATGTATCATATAAAACTTATCATTATTGATACGTTTACTTCATTTTTGTTTTTGTCCGACCAATTTACTGTTTCTTATACAAGTAATGATATACATCACCGATAAAGTACAACAAGGTTATTGCTTCTTCATGTTAAGCAACTTTACCTTTTGTGACAACATCTGTTTATTTAGAATAAACAAGTAAATTTAAAATACCTTGTGCCTAAGGTCTTTTAGTGAAAATAGTTCTTCTGGTAATAAATTAGATTGATTCTTGTCTATCTTTCTCTTTACTAAACGTTTAAATTAGTAAATTTCGAAACGCATTTGTATGTTTCCGAATATCTTCCCAAAAGCTCAAGATTAAAAAGGTCTGCTATTTGAATATCAACAGGGACCAAAGGTTCTGTCCTTTTTGCAAAACTGATTTTGAAAATGAATTTCATTTTCTTCTAGTGTGCACAACATTCTTAGACCTTAGTTAAAGGTGTATTCCCATTAAGTACTGTACACCCGCTACTACAAATAAATGTAATACATGTATACTCATTAGCTCTCGGGAAGAAAAGGTGATTAGGAGTATTGCTATGTTCTTGTATTATTCTTATGAAAGGAGGAATTTGTTACTGAATAGCAGTTAATTATCAATAGCTGTACCATTACATATGTATGTTTGCATATATGTATATTGAACTGTGTGACTATGTGATGTTATTTGTACTTGCTAGGGCCGGAGGCCACATAGCAATAATCATTGAAACTTTACTTTAAAGACCTCGTCAATGTTTTCTCAACCAGAAGAAGAGTAGACAGTTAATCCAAACATGAATCACTACTTTGGACAGCATGAGACACGTTAGTGAAAGCACCATACGCGCATGGAGTCATTACCGGCAGACATAGCATGCTGTGTATGTTTTTGTAGACACTTTTCCAGATACAAGGTATGCTCCACCTCAGTTATAAAGCAATCATAGTCTTCTCCCAGTTCATAGTTTGTATAGATTGCATGCGTAAAGTGACCGTGTCAATATACTGGATCAACAGTTCGGCATGATGTTTATCAAGTAAAAACCGTCTTCTCTGTGAATTGTTTCTTCAATTGCGTAATGGTTTGGTTGTATTTCATATTCAGTTCGCCTTCTACATCAGTCGATGGCTATTTGACCTACAATCACAACGTTGATGAAATAAGAAAATTTAGAAAGTAAATATTTTTGTCTACTAATCATCAATATATAATCAAATATACACAAGGTGAACCTTCAGCTGCACGAGCAGCAGAGAAACCTTATAACACATTGCTGTTCTTAATTTATATCAAGGGACCAATTGTCCCACAGGAATGGGAGGCTATGGCAGCTAGGTTCGATGTTATTTTTTTTATCAATTACAATACAGTCACTGTCACTGTAATGTTGACAAGTACATGGTTATTTCATGCTGAAAACATGTGGAGCGGCATTTAATATAAATAAATTGAAAGTTTTGCGGCATCGACAGAATACAACTAACCATATCAAACGGTCGTCAAACGATCTGGTTTACTCATGGCAAGAAACCAGCTGCATAACATCTGAGACCGCACAAAAAAAAACGCACACAAACTAACAGCAAAGTAAATCTGCTCTATTTAAATTTATATGCAAATAAATAGTGGAATGTCTTACCAAGTACATATGAACGCTTTTCTTTTCTTCAATATCATTCAAAAAACGTGACTGTTTTAGAAAATTGATATTGAGCAATTTTAAGTATAAAACTGTGCTGTTGTTGGTGAAAGTTCAACACTTTGCTATTAATGTTGAAAGTGCAGAATATGTGGGTGTTCACACCTTTGTTTTTATGTGTATAACATTTAATGGACTGTATACAATACGTCCAAGTTATTAAAATGTATCTTTATAAAAGTGAAATGAACCCACAGTTTCGTATGTTTCTTCTTTTTTCTTTACTGTTGTGATGCATCAATAAGCTAGTTCCAAACACCATATTTCTCTCCCACATAATATAAGAAACAAAACTAACAGAATTATAATTGTCTATAGCCTCATCTTCATATGATGCCAGAAGAATAGTTTATTACAAATTATTATTTGCACAAACAATAACTGGTAATTCGACCAAGGTTTCTAATACAATAGGAGCTTTGTACTCTTCAAGATACAATCAATCATCAGGTGGCGACGGCTCTGTGTTAAGCAAACAGAAACTCCTAATAACATAACACGAACACATGGTAACTAAATAGTAAATAGTTACAGGTGGCTTTTTTAGTCTGTTGACGTAATAATGTCAGGTAGTTCATAAAACAGACAACTTCCAGATAAACGAATCTTAAAAAACCCTACAATTCAACATGAAATAGCAATATGATCAAGCGAATAAAATAAAAGAAACGCTTCACTACATAAACCAGCCATATATTATAATGCAAATGTTGTAATTATTATTTTCTTTAGTTGTCTATATGGTCATCATAATCAAGGATTGTATTGTATCGAGTCTTTAATAACATTTTATGAGGAATAAAGTCAATATTTCGTGTATTCTGTAAATACCGCAATAAACAGTTACCAAAGATTGACAAACTTTTGTACATGATCAACATGATGTAAAAATGCCTAAAGCCTGCAACTTTGTCAAGGATGGTACACACATTTGACGATACAGATACTATTTCAATGCAGACACCTGTTAATAAGAACTAAAATGTTTCTTCTTGTTCATATATTGGTTATAGTCAGGTCATTATATGAACAATACCCTATCCAACACCAAACATTGCTACAAAAGGCATTTTAACTGACCCTGGTACGGTAAAAGGTACTTTATAACAAATCAAAAGTTTACCAAAATGGACCTCCGGAAAGTAGTTTTTTTCAAGATGGCGTCCAAGATGGCACATATTGTTCAAGCATTGTTAGATTCGTAATACATTGCTGTATATGTGTCTAAGCATACGTGTCCTGTTTGTGATTTAAAAATTGTTCTGATGTTTAGGTGTTTAATACTTATGAACTTGCTGTGCGCCATTGGATCCTTCATGGAAGGAACGGGTGTAAAAACATACTTGAGACTCTGTAACACAATGATAAATGTCGATTATGAGTAAACCATTTCTGCTGAATTGTACAGCAATTATTCAGTGTATTAATCGAAACCATATCATTAAGCATACATTAATGTTTGTTTACAGGTGAACACAAAATCATCATTTCTTTCTACAATCAATCATTCATTCAGTAACGATCAAAATTAATGCCGGAAGAGAAAGGTTTTGGCATTTACCAGTGACGTGGTCACTGATTTCTATATCGCCGGTTTACACGTGACGTGATACCGGTTATTGGCCAATAATCGAGGAAAACATGACAAGGCAAAATATTCCGATAACAGTAAGTAAATCACCGATATCAAACAGTATATTTGTAATTTTAAAACAAATGGCTAAATTAAACTACTTCCATTTCAATTACTAAGACCATAACATACTTACTTTTGCTGATTATATTATACGTGAATCAAATAAACAGTAAGTATATCTAAATTGCTATCTGTGAACACGCGTTTGATTTTGTACCCAGATCGCAAAATGTGAATCATGATATTAATTGAGAATTCTTTAAAGAAAATTTAACCCAGTTGAGTGTGATGCCTAGTGTGCGCGTTATAAGTCTTATACAATCCAAAATCGTGTAATAAGCATTGCATTTTCGTGTATCGATTATTGCATTATAAAAAAAAAACATATCCCCGTTAAATGGTTTCTAGGATTCATTTTCGCTTTCTCAAAAGAAATATCGAATCTCCACCTACATTGAAGTATAGTGATACAAATTCACAAATTAGACATTTTAGATACATACTATTTTACTGAAATATAGGATCTGATAACAGTCTCATATCATATCATAACCATATTGTACTGGCATAGTTTAGGAATTGTGTTTGTTAGCGAGTCTTTGGCGAGTATTTGTTTTGTTAAGTGTAATTTCCTGGCCGAGTTTATTAAATCATGGAATGAAATGACAACAACGAGGGATCTTTTTTACTCACATGCTTTTGAATTAGCAAATAAACAATATTGACGTATACGTCATGATAATGATAAAACCTTAACGTTATTTATATTGTGTATAGTTTTAAAGTTAGTTCAGCACAATAACCTAACGCGGTTGATCAGTCAAACAAAAAATAGCCAATTAAAACTCTCAAAAACTATATTACAAATGTTTAGATAAAGCATACTCGTAATTGTTCCACGACATAGAACATAATGTATAGCATGTGATAAATAAACGTTTCGATCATGATTGCCTTTCTTTTCTTTCAGTTTTCTTTACTGTTGTGATGCATCAATAAACTAGTTCCAAACACAATATTTCTCTCCCACAACTTTATTTGAGACAAAGACGATCACGGTTCCTAACACAACAGGAGCTTTGTACTCTTCGAGATACAATACATCAGGTGGCGACGGTTCTGCTTTAAGCGAACAGAAACT
The DNA here is from genome assembly GCA_007657795.1 of Dreissena rostriformis. NCBI lineage: Eukaryota > Metazoa > Mollusca > Bivalvia > Myida > Dreissenidae > Dreissena > Dreissena rostriformis. The sequence goes on from VMBQ01000798.1 coordinate 206,259, forward strand.
CATAATCACATAACACGAACAAATGAATACTTGTAACAGGTGGCGTTTTCAGTCTGTTGACGTTATGTCAGGTATGTCATATAAAGACAATTTCCAAAGAAACAAATAAAAAATACTACAATTTCACTTGAAATATCAATATTACCAGTGAGGTGGTCAGTGAATTTCTATATCGCCGGGTAACACGTGACGTGACAACGGTTATTGGCCAATAATCGAGGAAAACATGACATATGTCATGGCAAAATACTCCGATAGCCGTAAGTAAATCACCGATATCAAATAGTATGTTTGTAATTTAAAACAAATTGCTGAATTAAACTTACATTTCAGTTACTAAGACCATTACATATTTACTTTTGCTGATAATAGTATATGAAAAGCAAATAAACAATAATTAAAGCTAAATTTCTATCTGTGAAAATGCGTTTTATTCTGTAAATGTTTTTGGTGTTTGCATCTAGATCGAAAAATATGCTGAGCTTAACACACATGTTAGATACGTCATATGATAAGTCATTTGGTGAGTTGTTTCGATATTGGCGCTTATAATCAGACAATGACTTGCTTCGGTCCTAGACGAACGGTTGACAAGCAGACACTCTCATTGCTGATCAGACCGGTTATATTCTTCTTATGTATTTGCAACTTTAGTAATAACAACATTTTACTTGATAAAAACGTTCGTGCATATTAAAATGTTAGCTTGAAAAAAAAGCTCTTTAAGCACAAGTTACTGTTATTGCACTCAATGAAATCTAAACAAAACTAAACTATGTTTATTTCGTATAGATACCCGTGTAAGAAGTGTTCCTTTTAAGTGTAAAATGGTGCGCTTCATCATGTTCGCATGTTCAACAACTGAAGCTCTAGTACGTTAACTCATGGTTTCACTATGTATTTCGTAACTCAATTTCATCAAAATTAATGTGTTACAATTTATCATACAAGGACATTTTTTAATTACTTTGCCTGAAATAAAATACAATAATCGTCCATAAATAATGAATATTTTATACAATTAGCAACGTGTCCTAGCATTTATGTGACGATAAACACATATATCAGGAAAACTAATCAAAGAATCTCTGCAATCACTGTAGTTTGATTATTTTTTCCGTGTTTCATTTTGAGCATATACAATATCATATTTCTTTACGATATTATGGCTTTCAAACAAAATAATGATACTGACAAATAATTAACATACAACATCCAATCGCAAGTTTACATGTCGATGACGAAGAATAGGGAAATATGCAATATAATACTATAACCAAAGTTTGATAAATTTAGGTTACGATAGAAATCAACTGGTACATACCTTTGCAGAAGTTCCAGTCCGTACTTTAGGGAGATACTATGTAACCCTCATTTATCATCGGTACATCGCCATAACAAAACTTCATTTTACCTGGATTTTTTTATGAAGCGTAATACCGTTCACAATTATAGCGAAAAGTTAATGTATGGTGTCCTTTTGGTGCGGCTAAGAAAATATATTTTTCCCACTTTAAATTCGAATTTACGGATTATTGCTATTGAAAAATCACATGCTTTTTAACTGGAATTACATTCGTTCTGGAACCATACGATAGTTAACAAAGACTTTATATTGCAATGAACTCTTCATTGTTCGCTATGCTGACTGGAATTTACTGAGTATGGAATTGATATTTGCTTCCTTTAATTCAAAGATAAAAGTGAACACACAACAGAAAAAGTAAATCATTGAAAATGTATTATTAAGTCGTCATGAAGCGAACTTAGCTTCGTTTTTTTTTAGATTAGTTGGATAGATAATTTCCCCCAAGTTTATAATTTTTGAAAGAGATGCTTGAGAAGAGTACAAACACCGTAGAGAAGAATGAGATTTAAATGAGCATTTACGCAATTCCTCTACAAACTTGCGTATTATGATGACCATGATTGTCTTCAAACTCAAGTTGTACTAAAATTATCATATTCGTTTAAAATGTAATGAACACAGTAGGCAATCTCTTGCGCGACAGTTACATTACATTCACCTCTGTGATGGGCTCAGAACGGACTATTTTTATGAGAGCGCCTCATTCATGTCATGATCCAATCTCTTGCACGACGGTTACATTTCATACGGTTAAATTACATTCACCAAATCTAACTCCTACTTAAAACATAAGCATTTAACAAACCTACGATTGAATTGTTCAACTGAAGACTTCATCAACTAAATGCCTTAATTAAATGTACCTGCCTGTGCCATTTGGATTGGGAAAAAAGCGCGATAGTCCATTCAATTGAGAAAAAATAAACATTATTAATATTATTATAAATTACATTATTCCAATTGTTTATAAATGCATGCTTCTTAAGTGCATATTATAACGTGCTAGGGAATTAAATTGCTGCATAATAAACTCAATAAATCAATTATTGGGTTTATTGTAAAAGTTAGGCCTATTGTTTGGGAATTTTGGTCAGATTTTTGGGGGAAAATGCTACTTTTTGCCATTGGGAAACAGCCTTTTTCTACTTTTTGCAATTGGAAAACAGCTAATAAGAGGCTGTAATTTTGGGCAAAAAAAATCACTGCCGGGATATGGAAAATATACTTAAAAGTACCCCCGAGTATGGCCAGTTGCCTTTAACTGTATTTTCCTAAGCTGGGTAAATTGTAGTATACTTCAGAGTACATGGGGGACTTACAAGTGAAGTACACGTAGCATCTGAACCGACAACGACCGGAGCCTGATCATATTGTAATAAGGAGGATATTTGATCATCTAAATTATGCCATTCTTCACAGGCAGTCTTTACTGTCATATATTTAAATCACTAGCCTGAGAGCACCTTTTGCTTTTTGTCCAATTGGTTCACATTTATTTTGTCAGATGTAAAAAGCAGGTGTGTATGGATGTCATCTTTAAGTTTAAAGGGTTGAAAAAGTATGCACGGTAATACAGTAATAATTATCAAGTTAATTACAAATTACCAGGTTTTAGCCCGATGTATCGTGAACTAAAGTTTTATTTTTCATTGTATATTGTCTCCAATCCTAAATTTCTAAATAAATATTCTTTGAATGAGTTTGTTCGGTTTTGCTAAGATTCTTGGCAATCTATGGCTGCGAGCCCGTTGCAGAGGTGTATGTGAGAGCAAGGAACGACAACTTTGCGTGGATGTGAGAGGAAGGAACGACAACTCTGCGTGGAGATTGCACAGTAGGTCTTAATCTAACCACATGTGTAGTAAATCTGCTCTATTTTCATTTATAGGGCAATATCCAGTGTATCGTCTTACCAAGTGTATATGGATGCTATAATTCAATACCATTGAAAACACGTTAATGTTGTGGGAAATTGATATTGAGCAATGTTTAGTATAACACTCTGCTAGTGTTGGTGAAAGTTAAACACTTTGCTATAATTGTTGAAAGTGTAGAATATTTGGGTGATCGCACGTACTTTGTTCTTATGTGTATAACATTTTATGGCCTGTATACAATACATGCAATTTTTCAAAATGTAGCTTTAAAAAATTGTGTCAAAGGCATGAAATGAACCAACAGTTTCGTATGCTTCTACCTTTTTTACTGTTGTGATGCATCAATAAGCTAGTTCCAAACACCTTATTTCTCTCCCACATAATATAAGAAACAAAACTAACAGAATTATAATTTTCTATAGCCTCATCTTCATATGATGCCAGTAGAATATTTTCTTACAAAGTATTATTTGCACAAACAATAACTGGTAATTCGACCAAGGTTTCTGATACAATAGGAGCTTTGTACTCTTCAAGACACAATAAATAAGGAGGCGATGGTTCTGTTTAAAGCAATAAGAAACTCATAATCACATAACGCGAACATATGAATACTAGTATTACAAACAGGTGGCTTTTTTGGTCAGTCTGTTAAAATAATGTCAGGTATTTCATGAAAAAATAACTTCCAGGAAAACAATTAAAAAACACAATTTCACTTGAAATAGCAATATGATCAAAAGAATAAAATGAAAGAAACGCTTCCCTACAGAAACAATCCATATAGGATCGTAAAAATGTGATAACTTTCATTTTTCTTCAATTATTTACATTGCTTAAATGGGTCATCATAATCAATGATTTTATTGTATCGAGTCTTTAATAACATTTTATCATAAAGAAAGTCGATATTTCGTGTATACTCTAAATACAACAATAAACGCATTACCAAAGATTGGCATACTTTTTGTACATGATCACAATGATGTGAATACATGTATGCCTAAAGCCTGCAACTTTGTCAAGGATGGTTCACACAATTGACGATATAGATACTCTTTCAATGCAGACGCCATTAGAACCAAAATGTTCAATCTTCTTGTTCATATATGGTTATATTATTAAATGGTGCTAGATAAATTCAAATATTTAATGTTAGAGAAAAAAAAGCTATACATGATATATGTATATGGCATTATTGTCTAGATCCGGAGAGGTAATGTTGTCATGCATTTTTGGGTAGTTGCAATTTTTATAAAATTGTTCACATTGCTTGTTTATTACTAAAGAAATTTTGACTGTTATCCTTATTTATTTTGTTCATGTGACTTTGGATGTGATGATGTTAAACAGTTGTACTGTAGTTATATATATATGTTTAAGTAAATAAATATATGACTAGCAAAATGCGAAAATTGGTCTTACGTTGTATGCGGCCCGCTAAGATCTAGACGAGCCTGCGCATTCGTGCAGCCTGGCCTGTGGACTATTAACTCATGCAAGGTTTCGTGGTCTCATTAGCGGACAGACAAGCTTCTGACCAGACTGCGCAAATGCGCAGCATCCAATATATTAAATAGTCTCGGGCGCTGAAAGATCTCATAAACTTCGAAAAACACACACACACACACACACGAGACGCTCGAGTTAATGACTTAAAAAAATGCGTTCAAGTGATTTAACAATGGAGTTTGGAAATTCAAAAGTGTCAACGATGTTATTGCAGGCAGTGCTTTAGCATCTTGTTTTCGTGAATTTGAAACAAACGGTTAATATTTTTGCCATTTTCGCAATCTGCGATGTATCATTTATAAGTTATATAAGTAATTGCTATCCTGAAACATTTGCACAAAGTGTTTCCAGGAATTGAAATTGTTTTTTAAAAACGAACAATTTGTTTGGAACTTGATACAAAGTAGTACAATGAAGCAAACTTTGTGTTTTGTGTGTCCCAAATAATCTTATTGTCGTTGGTGCTCTTCCAATTGCCTCCAACCACTTGTGTTTGTAGGACTTCAAAAAGTAAAATACTCGACATATTAACAACCTGGATGGTCTGTTTCCTTTAAATGTAAGTAGCAACCTAATGGGGGAAACTTGACAAACCAAAACGCTGAGGGTGTACAGAGACAGATAGCGAAAAAGGAATGTAATGAAGTTAATTATGTTCGAGTTTTTATTATAAATATTTGAATAATTTTCAATCCAAACTTTTTTTTTATTAACATCTTAATTATATTATCTTATTGGTTATTTTTGAGATATTAAAATACGATTGTAATTTTCACCGTTTTAGGAAAAAATGTTGTCTACCGCTGATATGTATGTATTTACGCGAAACACATCTGTTTTATAAATTTCGTTGTTGTTGTTTTTTCTGATAAAACCTCGTTAAAGTTAATGGTAAATGCCAGCAAAGACTCATAAACCGAATACGGAATTTCCGGAACAAAACTTATACATAACCTTAAGAATCACTTAAAATTAAACGGGCATATCGAAGGTATATTCCCGTAAATATATAGATGAATTAACACATCAAAAATTGTAATTTTTAAAGTAGATATGAACTTAGTTATAATTATATATTGATGAAATCTTTATGACTTAAGAAAAATATATACGATTCCCAAAAAATTCTGTATTGATCCACTCCACCAGTTAGATTTAAACTACAAACAAAGCCAACTGTAACAGTAAAGTCCCGTTATCGATATTGCGAATGCGTATAGGGTTACTTAATGTATATTTTCTTCATAACAACTTTATAGCTATAGCTGATTTTCCAGGGCCCGCAATTGTATCGGGGACAATTTTTTTGTATTAATAGAATTAATATGTTAATTAACGTTTGTAAAAAAACGAGACGCATGTGTCAAGCATCCAGATTACCGGTATATTAGTTTTGGAAAATATGATACCGTATTTAACATCGATATGCCCTTTAAAATCTGAAACGGTAAAGACTACATGTAGTAGAAATAATTGGTACTTGTAAAAACGCTTTTGACGTTTTAACAAGTGACTTCCGTTTTATGAGCACAAATCCTTAAATAAAAAGCAAGGCGAATCGCGTAAAGCAGCAGTCTTCTCGACATTAAAAATTAAAGATAGCGACATGTGTCTCATGATTTATGTATTTGGGTCGGTAGTTCTGCTGGCCTATGGCGGAAAGTGTGAGTTAACTTGGGACATGGTTTATGGCCAGTTGTCTGCTAAATTAGACAAAATAATATTGGAGCAGGATATAATGAAAAAGCAGCAGGATATAATGAAAAAGGAACAGGGTTTAATGAAAAAAGATATGAATTATCTCATGTCATCGATGACCGCAACAAATCAGCAGCTCAGTGAGAAGCTGGCTTCTGTCCAGGAGCGACTCGATAATATGGACAGTCACGTAAAAGACGTCTCAATGGCGGAAGTAGGGCGACGCACGCACCTGTTGAGACGGGGACTGGAGCAGGAGAAGGCTGCAGCAGAGTCACGATTTGACATGACAATGAACAACGCAAGCAATCTCTCAGCACGTATAGATATTCTTGATAATAAGCACGATATTTTAAAGTCCGAGATGAATCAGACCTCCGAGAAAACAGGAGCTCAGATAGCGACTGTGCAACGCGAAGTTGTGACCACACAGCGCAACACTCAAACACTGCAGTCCAGGGTTGATACTTTCGAGAGAACGCAGTCGGATCTTCAGTCGAAGATAATAACCGTCGAGACACAAGTTGTTTCTACACGAAGGCAGATATGACTGTGCAACAGGAAGTTGTGACCACCCAGCGCAACACTCAAACACTGCAGTCCAAGGTTGATACTTTCGAAAGGACGCAGTCGGATCTTCGGTCGAAGACAATGACCATCGAGACACTAGTGCTTACTACACTGGGGCAGATATCCAGACTTCAATACGTCACAAGTAAGGGCTGGTAATCATAAAATGGTTTCAAGAAATTATTGACAGAAATTCATCAAATAAGATAACATTAAAACTTATGTGTTTATGCTGCTTTTATTTATTGAATTGTAATGAATTAAATATTGAAGCAGTATTTACATGGTTATCATGCTTCAATGTAAGGTGACATATATCAGTCATGTAACTGTAACTAGCCATTCCATTTGTATATCGTTACACACATTAACAAATAAGATAATAAAATTAGAATAAAAACATATATCGTTTTTTTGTTTGTTTTTTAAGTGTATTTGAGAATTACTTTAAAATACATCCTACAATACATCCGTTTTAATAATAATATAGTAAACAACAACAACACGCACTATACCTTTGACAATTCATTCACACATTAGTTATAGTAATCGTTTGTAACAAACTGAACTGTGAAATGATATTAATATGTTCTTGCTACAGGAACCTTTGTCGGTTTTTCGACCGAGCTACGTACACAGAAATCATATTATAACAAAAATAATGTCATCACATTCGACCATATTCACTACAACGAAGGAGGCCACTACAGCAACAGCACCGGTTTCTTCACTGTACCTGTGAGTGGGATGTACGTCTTCATGTTTAACGTTATAGTAGACTACGATTTCGGGAACCATGATCGTATGGCACATGTTGCATTGTACGTAAATGGGGGTTACAAATCGGAAGCTGTTGTTAAGGGCATTGGAAAGGACTTGACAGGAGGGAATGCAGCCGTGTTGAAGGTCTCGGCAGGGGACAGAGTCTATGTATCTACCGTATTTTTGGAAGAGCGGTATTACATTTTACCGTTTAAAACCACTTTCAGTGGCGCACTTCTACACGTGATTTAACCAATCAGACTTCACCGAGTTATCAATAAAATGATAATTATTCTTTTTGTGTATACATTTGTATGTGTATTTTGCACTCTTTGAGAAAACATGTGTTTTCTAAAAGTTAAAGCAGAGATCATAAGACGGATTGGCGTTTTTAAAAAAACTTAAAAATAAAGATATCTTAAAACTGGACTTCTTCTTTTTTTGTGAGGTTGTTTCATTTTTGATTGGCAATGAATGCATAATAAGTAAAAAAAAGTTTTTAAATAAAACTTAGACGCTATGTTGAAATTCGCATAAGAGTAAAACTAGTTTGCAAAACTGGTATTAACACGATGAAGTGTACGTGGATTCAATGCCTACCGGTAATCTTTAAGCTTGAAACAATCTGCAGTTCTGTCGCAAGATTTTATAACCAAAATTTTAACCACGTTATAACCACTTTAAGCGGCATCTTACAATGCATTTATGTCGATTTCTATGACAGGCATGTGAGAAACAGCTATTTAAGTTTCATTTGTTCTGAAAATGTTACAGACAAACATAAAAAGCGTTTTATTACACCTTCATATCTGCCAGATGTTAAAACTTTCGACTGTTTTCCCTGATTAAAAATATTTCAATTACATGCCTCTTGAAATCATTATAATTATACAATGCATGAAAATGATTTAATTGTTTACGTGAAATGTATTTTTTTCAGTAAAATACCGATGAACCATACTATGATATATCACCAGGAAAATACGTTTTCATACATAAATTTCTTTGCTACTAGTGTTGTTTATGTCATAATTAACGTTTTAACAGATAGATGATAAACACCAATTATGATCCAGTTAAAAACAACGTTCGCAAAGCAGAAGAGCAGAGCTGTTTTAGTGTATAGGTATTCGTAATTCTTAGACATAGTTCATTCTTGAACAATGGCTGGTAAAAGGAGGCAAATTTTGCCGAATAAAAGTCATTCAGATAATATTTCAGATACAATACTTTGAAGTAACTCTGTGAAGTTAAATCATGCACATTTACGATAAAATAATAAATACACGTTTTTTGCGTGACATGTTAATAAGATTGTCGTTCAAAGACTGCTATCCTCAAGTCTTGTTTAAAAACAGAATTGTGTTCAACTATCACAAAAATGGAATCCACATACAAATATTTCTAAATATAAATAATCCATTTACTGTTAATGTTCGTTGCTAGGTTACGTTGACTTATTTTTGTTGAACACTATCCATAGTTCGATGATGGCTGGAGGCATACGCTTGTAAACAGTTAACTGACATGATAAATAAGAAAATGCAACATTTTTCACGAAACTGACCTCGGGTTCATTAGTAATGTTATATTGATATACTAAACCAATAACAATTGCAATTTCTTGTAAATAAATCCACGTTTTAAGCTATACCATTCTAACATTTACAAGCAATTAAACTCCATTTCTACAAACAAGGTATCGGTCGATTGAGCATATAACGTCCAATTAAATAAAGTTATTGAAGACAATATGAAGTTCTCCGACTAATGTAATGAGGGAACTGCTTCATATAATTTTCTCTTAAAACAACAACAAAAAACCAATGCAGCGTGAAAGCGTTTCTATGAAAACATGTTTTTTAATGACTAAAATTATTTTAACATATATGTTATATTATGGATATTTTGCAATCGAATGGTGTATAATTTACCGTTATAGCTTTTCGTTTTAAGTTAGTATGCCAATCATTCACAAAAACATATCGTAGAAGTTGGATTATACTTATTATTATATCTGTACCTAGTACTGTTTGTGTCGAAACAATGCTAGTTTATTTGTCTTTTTCGAAAAACGTCGAAGAGTTAGTGACGTCACTTACCTTTTCAAGAGCCCACGATAAGTCCCGCATACCGTCTCTCCAATTTACCAGCAACGATCCCGTGACTCATTTGTGATAAGCATTTGATATAAAGGAAGCAATTAATTAAATATCTGGTAATATTATAAAACAACGCTATCATGATCTTTATTTTAACAACATTATATCGGTAACCTAATGGATATTGTAACAAATAAAATATGCTAGACCTATGATATGTATGAAATGATGATGATGAAGGTGGTAGTGGTGGTGACCTGTTTTTCTCATCAGTAGGTGATTATAAGTTCCTAAATCCTTGTGATTATAAGTGCCTATGGGATATGTCAGACCAACTCTTTGTAAACACAATAACGGTGATGATGAAGGTGGTAGTGGTGGTGACCTGTTTTTTTCATGAGTATAGGATTATTAGTGCCCATGAGATATGTCAGACCAACTCTATGTAAAAAAAACTACGTAAAAAACAATGATAATGATGAAGTTGGTAGTGATGGTGACTTGTCTTTCTAATGATAACATGATTATTACTGCCCATGAGATTTGTCAGACCAACTCTTTTTACGCCAGAATGATGATGATGAAGGTGGTAGTGGTGCTGACTTGTCTTTCTAATGATAACATTATTATTACTGCCCATGAGATTTGTCAGCCCAACTTTTGTTATGCCATAATACTGATGATGATGAAGGTGGTAGTGGTTTTGACTTGTCTTTCTAATGATAACATGATTATTACTGCCCATGAGATTTGTCAGACCAACTCTTTTTATGCCATAATGGTGATATTGAAGGTGGCAGTGATGGTGACTTGTCTTTCTCATGATAACATGATGATTAATGCCCATGAGATTTGTCAGACAAACTCTTTTTATTCCATAATGATAATGATGAAGGTGGTAGTGGTGCTGACGTGTCTTTCTTATGATAACATGATTATTACTGCCCATGAGATTTGTGAGACCAACTATTTTTATGCCATAATGATGATGATGAAGGTTGTAGTGGTGGTGACTTGTCTTTCTTATGATAACATGATTATTACTGCCCGTGAGATTTGTCAGACAAACTCTTTTTTGTGCCATAATACTGATGATGAAGGTGGTAGTGGTGGTGACTTGTCCTTCTCATGACAACATGATTATTACTGCCCATGAGATTTGTCAGACCAAATCTTTTAATGCCATAATACTGATGATGAAAGTGGTAGTGGTGCTGACTTGTCTTTCTCATGATAACATGATTATTACTGCCCATGAGATTTGTCAGACCAACTATTTTTATGCCATAATAATGATGATGAAGGTGGAAGTGGTGGTGACTTGTCTTTCTCATGATAACATGATTATTACTGCCCATGATATTTGTCAGACCAACTCTTTTTATGCCATAATGATAATGATGAAGGTGGTAGTGGTGGTGACTTGTCTTTCTCGTTATAACATGATTATTACTGCCCATGAGATTTGTCAGACCAACTCTTTGTATGCCATAATGATGATGATGAAGGTGGTAGTGGTGGTGACTTGTCTTTCTCATGATAACATGATTATAACTGCCCATGAGATGTGTCAGATAAACTAAATTGATGCAATAATAACTCTTTATAATATTGATCAAACACACTAACAACATCATCATCTTTACTGCATATAAAGTTTATAAACAATAATGATGTTGATGGTTGTAGTGTGTGTGACCTGTTTTTCTCATGAATACGTGATAATTACTGCTTGTGAGTTTTGTCAGACAAACTCTTAAGTAAGCAATTATGATGATGATGAAGGCCTTATCTGTGGTGACTTGTTTTGCTTGTGAATGCATTGGGTATTACTGCCTGTGTAACTCATCAGACCAAATATACATAAGCAATAATGATGATGATACAGTTGGTAGTGGTGGAGACTTAATATCATGCCTGTGAGATATAAATGCCAAACTCTTCATATTTATTGACGCATTGTCAATTGTATTGACAGGTGTCTTTCACCCTTCAATAATATGTAATCAAAATTTAGTCTGGATGATAGGAATGGATGATATTGAAGACACCGTCAATGTATTGATGAAGTACAAATGCACAAAATATTGATTACTATTTTTGTACACTTGAGGGCAAAAAATATTCTGTCAATATTATTGAGTCAATAAAATTGAAAATGATATTGTGTGTGGATGGGCCGCTTAAGATTCATAATCTTACTTGTGTTAAATTAAATGTTTGATTAAAGCAGTTTTGAATATTTTTGTCAAACAAAAATTATTAAAAACAAATTTCGGTTTGAATGAAAACAGTTTATTCTAGCATGCCATCATACTTACTTAAAGCCATTTGAGCAAGCCAATTCCATCTTGGCCTCATTGTTACCGGTAAGTACATTAATGTATTCATTGTTTGAATTCCTTAATAATTTCACATTATGTAGGTGGACAATATGTACATGTATGATCTACTGATGCTGCCTGATTGTAGCGAAAATAATCACTGGGTTTTGTTGGATGCAAGTGTAAAGTCTAGGACTGCTACCATGTGTGACCCGATGGATGGTTACAAGGCCTTGTATGATTTGTTCTGGTGAGGTATAAAGCTGTCATTCATTTTTTGCTCGGCTGTTTTCGAAGAAAACCCGAGGTATTGTCATCTCGTCGTCCGCGTCGTCCGAAAACTTTGACATTTTGCCATAACTTTTGCATTATTGATGATAGCAACTTGATATTTGGCATGCATGTGTATCTCATGGAGCTGCACATTTTTAGTGGTGAAGGTTAAGGTCATCCCTTCAAGGTCAAAGGTTAAAAATTAAAACTGCACCCACAGCCGAGCGTTGGCACCCGGTCTGCGGTGCTGTTGTTTGTCTTACCTACTAATTATCCCCTGCCGTAGTCGGAGGGGTATAGTTTTGGCCTTGTCTGTCCGTCCCAAGCACTTTTGTGTCCCTAGCCTTATCTCGAAACTGCTCAGGTCGATTTCATTGAAACTTGATTTATACTTGAATGGATAAGAGGATGATGCAACTCAAATGTCGTCGTATTCCATTGGCATTGCTATAAACGGAGTTGTGCCCCTTTTTGAATTGAAAATATGCAAACTTGTGTGTCTGGAGCCACATCTTTGAACTGCTTTGGCAGATTTCATTTAAACTTGGTATGAGTTTATACATTGATTAAAGAGGATGATGCACGTCAAACTGTGACGCGAACCATTTGTCAATAAGGGAGGCCCTTTTTTAATTCAAAATACCATTTTTGTGAAAGATTTTTTTCTGTCTTGAGCTTTATCTCCAATAACATACGAGCCCCATCCATGAAACTCACTTCCGTCTGTCTCAATCATCTGAGGCTGATGAGGCTCAGTCACATGCAAGACCCATAACCCTTTAGGACAAGGTCGAGGTTACACATTGTGGTCAAATACAAATTAATTGAATTATGCATAATTAAGCCAAGGAGGTTTCCAGACAAACCGCACCCTGACAATTGGCTTCCTGCGTTTTTTGTCGACCAGGACAATTGACACCAGATTAATTTGCCAAATTTCCAGGCCGACAAATTTACGAAGTCCCGATTGCCCGGGAATGCTAAAAAACGCATCAAGTCCATTGGTTTCCGTTTGCCCAAAATTCAGCCATTCCTTCATTGTGCATCAAGGGATTCTGCAATAATTTTATACAATTGTTCTCCTGTGCTGTGTGTCACAGGGTAGACTCAGGTCTCTTTGGTCAAGGTCAAATGTAAAATACTTTGATTTTACCATACATCAAGGGATTTTCAAATGCCCTGATGTAATTGTTCGTCGTCATCCGTCAGTGAGGCACATGCACGACCCATGTCCCAATGGCCAAGGTCAAGGTCAAATAAATTGTGTTAAACCCTGCTTTTTAATATCAGAGTTATCACCGTTTTCCGTACAAATATCTTTTTTTCAAGCGATTTTGTAGATTTGTGTAGATTAAATAAAACTTGTTGGCAAGTATTAACACAGATAGCTTAATGTGGCACAACAATTGTCCTTACACACAATCTTTTAATAACCACCTTTTAAATGCATCCTTTGTTACTAAAAAAATCTACTTAATTTTGAATTGTTTAACACGACCTTTATGTTATATCTGCTTTCATAGAGATTAATAAACATTTAATGAAGTGTATCAATGAATGATTGTATTAGATTAAATCTTTATCAAAGCGTATCAATAAATGATTTTATTAGATTAAATCTTTATCAAAGTGTATAAATAAATGCTTCTATAAATAGTTCAGGGTGTTGTGTTGCAAGCATTTGGCGGGGGGGGGGGGTATCAATTCAGCGAATTTGCTTGTTTGATATACATGTAGCTGTCACAATTGCAGGTGGTGTATGTGCATTTATATGTGTGTCTGTCTGAGCATGTCGGAACTAATTTGATCATTCATTATGCAATTTTAATATAGCTTACCACAAATTTTCCCTGTGTAGAGAAGCTGCAGCACATGCATGTTCATTAGAGTCAAAAGGTCGAATTAGGGGATAATTGAGCTTGTTTCGGCCAGTTACAGTTATCATTCATCAGGAAATTTACCAAAAAAGCTAATCAATAACTTTCTAATACGAATCATTTTATTTCCAGACGGCCAAATCTTTGGTCCGAAAAAAAGACAACCGACAATATTGAGACAACCACATGTTGCCAAAATTTCGGGAGTATGTGAGGCGCAAACTTCTTGTTCGTGGAGTGCCTACATCCTATCTGTTCGATTCAGTCTTCTGCAAAGATCCTCAATGTTCGATGCACTGGATTTCATGTGATGTTTGCAAAAGTGGCTCCATGAGGTCCGCATTTCCAACCCTACATCAGAAGATTAGTTTGTGTGTGATATTTGTTTCACAGAATATACTTGACATGTTAGGAAATCAAGCTTCAGAATTATATCACGTGCACTATTACTAAAAATAAGATAAAATCTTAAGTTTCGATTGAGGCTTATATTATGCGTATAACCAGAAATGCAATAATTGTATTGCAAAACGAATTGGAGTGTCTTATTGCAATTTGATATTGTATAACAACCCGTTTTGCAATAAACCCGACTGCAATAATTTTAATTCAATTCATGTTAAACGTATTATTCATCATTTATTATTAGTTTAGAAAGTGACGTGTTGTATTTGTTTATATGCTAAAGTATGCTTTATTTTCCCTATCATTTCGCTAGCTTTGAGAAAAAGCAACCAATAGTTTATTCAAAGCTCATTTCCACATTTAAACACCAAATATGCGCATTATAATAGCGTGATTATGTTTTTTCATGACCTCGTGTGAGTTTGTGGGTTGTTAACTTTTTTTCCTTTGTTTATTTTGAAAATAAAGATGGACAAATGTTATCATGTTGTGATAAATATCAGAATATCAGACGATCACGACGAACAATGCCACTCGTTAGGCCACGTGGCTTCCAAGCACCGAGATATGAACGTATTTGTACACAACGCCAATCTAGTATACTCTATATATAACAAAGCAAAGTTTAATACCTTATTATTAGTACGTATTCGAGTTTTTTGCTTATCTTGTTCGCGCATTAAAAACAGTATTATACGACCATCTCTGCCAACAGTAGATAGCTATTAACAAAGATACATTTCTTCAGTGTCTAAGAATGTGGTTCAGACTAAGAGGACGAAATAGTTATGTATGTTATCTATATGTATTATTCATTTACACTTGCTGGTACAAGTATTTTATGGAAGTGGCTCATTAGAAATAGTTTGTCAACAGGTCCATAAGAGGTTTGTTTACAAAATATGAATTTTAAGCATTCCCTAAAACACTTGCCTAGATATGCAGCCTCTTATCGTTTAAGTTGCATCGAGACAGCTTGTAAACATTCTTGGCTGACAACATGTATTTAAGAATGCAAATAACTATTTTTTTCAAAGTTTATTAGCCATGATGGAACATGTATAAACCCACCGTATGCATTTAAGTCCCAATAACGAAAACAATAGACATATTTATTATAAACCATTAGCATACATTGAGAGGAACTTCTAACGCACCACTTTATAATTATTATTTCTCTAAAACTGATAAAGATATCAACTTAAAATGTGCTAATTGATGCAGGATTTTCCACCGGGCCTTGATTGATTGATTGATTTATTTCAATATGCAATGTCAGTACGCATGGCAATACAAGTATAACACACACATGTACTTAAGTAAGAAAGAAACGTGCATGAATTTACAAAAACGTAGGTGAAGCCATAACAACCATCATTATATATCAAGGATGACACAAAAAAGCGTTTGAAAAACACTTATTTCCATTGTGGTCCCTGAGATATAGTGTTGTGTGACATAGAAAAACATAATTAGATAGAATTATATATCACAGATTTAACATGTCATCTTGAAGAAAGGCAACTGTTAAAAACACAAACCATCTATGTAACACCTAGTTAGAACTTATTCAGTTTTAAAATATTAGTACCTATAACTATTCTAAAATAATGCTAAGAACGACATTTATTTAGCTTTAAAAGCTTGTAAAAATTAAGTGACAACAAGCAATTATCAATCAGTCTGAGCAACTTACAGACAAATTTTTTTTATGTAAAACAACAAAATAAGACAAAATATGGTTAAAAATCAAGTAGACTAATAAGATGTTCCTTAGTAACGAACTTGAAGTTATTATATGTTACAGAGTCTCTTATATTATGTGGCAAGTTATTCCACAAAGTGCATGCCCTGTAGGCAAATGTCGTTTTACCAAACCCTTTTACCTAAGGGATGGAGTAACGGCTACACTCTATAGAGTTGAAGGGATTCTCGTCACATTTAACAGGGTCTGTACATTTAACAGCCTTGGCTATGAGCCTAGTTTTGTGTTAATGAACAGAGCTAGCTAGGGTAAAATGCTCCTTCATATATGATAAAGCAGAATAAGTATTGATATTGAAGACATGACAAATGGTTTTAAAATCAACTCAACTTGCCACTGGTAACCAATTCAACACGGCAAATTACTCTTTACCAATATGAGCCCTGGCATCTTGGTTCAACACTTATCGAATCAGTTTGTTCTGCGTGACCTGTAACTTGTTCTTGATAGCTGGAGTGGTAGAATGAAACCACAAAACTGAAGCATAAAATCAAAATGACATTGGGCAATGGCCGTGGATAGCAACTTCTTAGTATGGAAGGTGAGGAATTCTCTCTTTCTGTAGAGAAACTTCATTTTAGAATTAACCTTTTGGATAACTGACAATGCCATGGATACAAATGACAAACTTTGGTCAATAGTTGCGCCCAGGTACTTGAAGCACATTGGCATTCTTATGTCTGAATTTCCAAATAAGCAATACCCTTGTGACCAAATATCCCCAAACGGATGCCCATGTGTATGAAGTTTCAATTCAGGAATACCCCTGTATTTAAATGTCCGATTATTATCTGTGTGTGCTCGGTTCGGCTATGAAACAATGTAGCCATTTAATGATAGGATACATCAAATAAAAGATAACTTTTGCAAAACGTGGGTCTATGCCCATTGTGCCATAATACAATCCTGGGAAAAGGCCTGTGTTGTTTGAGAACATGTTATACAAAGTTGCATTAAAATCAGTAACTCATAACGCCCAGGCTTTTGGACCAATAAGGGTGCACATAAATATGGATACATGTATACCCAACCCCTGTTTCACGAAAGATTATTCCATCGCCATTCAGCTGATTGTATTGGTACTAGATGAGATAAATGTGTCAACATGTCATCAGAACAATGAGTTGACATGAACAATACTGAGCAATCAGGAATTAATACTGTTTAAGTGAAAGTTCGATTTAAATCGTAACTGCTTTATTATTTTGAAAGTTTATAGTTTAAGATTGTAAATATTGTGACTTTATTTTATAACGATATTACTAGTTTAATGATAATTTATTCAATCGAGGATCAATTCGAATTTAATTTCCAGGAGATATGAATCATTTACTTGTTTGTAAGTATTTCCAAATGCAATATTTAAGTGCTACGTAGGAAGTGCCTTTGAGTGTAGCTATTTAAATGTCTCGAATAATTATTCATTGAGGTGCAAACATCAATTCCCTGTAAGAAGGCAGTATTTTGTGGACCTCTTTCACAAGACAGAGTCTTCCAAGTAAAACCGTTAATAAACACTGGATCGTTTTGTTTCTCAGTGTGGTGATTAGCTTACTTTCCGTGCTTTCCAGGAAAACTTGTGATTGTAGAACTATCATAAACTGTAGAAGTCAGTTTAAGGGCTGACTAAATAGTTTGTTTGAGCAACATTCAAACAAAATTATAAAATAATGTAATCAACAATCTCCAAACAAAATATAATGGTACACATTTAACAACTAATACTTCAATGTTCGCAAAAACAAATATAAGAATCGACCATGCCGTCGATATTTTCCTTGAATATCGTCGCTTTAACGCTTGAATACCGTCGGTAATTACCTTATGTGAAAATAAAGAGCTCAAGCGGGGGATTGAACCCACGATCCCCAGAGTGATAGTCAGACACTCTAACCGCGTCGCTAAAGACCTAGCCTAACAGCAAGCTGTTGGAAGTGACCTTAAATCACTACACTCCCCCTCTTAATGTTTCAAAGCCCAGACACGCCCGCTACATCGTGTCTTGCATCCGCATGGCCCTCCCAGAAACCATTTTACAAGCTCAGACCCATTTCCCCATACACAGTTCTTTTTTGCCTCGTCGCCATTTATGTGAAAATACAGAGATCAAACGGGGGATTGAACCCACGACCTCCAACGTGGTAGTCAGACACTCTAATCGCGTCGCTAATGAGCTAGCCCAACAGCAAGGCTGTTGGAAGTGACATTAAATCACTACACACCTTTAATAACATCGATATTACTCCTTACTACCGTCGATATTGCCCCTGAATATCCCTGAATACCAGCAATATTTGAATACCTTATATATTTCCCTTTAAAATGGCGATATATCTCTTTAATGCCCTCCTTATTATCCATTACTTCTGTCGATATTCCTCTTTAATATCATCGACATTTACATTTAATACCGTCGATATGTCCCTTTACTCTTTTCTATATTTCCCTTTCATAAGATTGTTGGTTTTAAGAATAAAGAGGACGCTCTTGCGTATTAGTGCATATTTTTGATTCACGTAAAAAAAAATCCATGTGTATATGAATATAGACAATAGTGCATGTATGCTTAGCATTTCGTTGGTATAGTATAGTCTATTTTAAAAAATCTATTTATTTATGGATTTTGTCAAATAATGAACTCTAGTAGTCACATGTATAACTGGAAGCGTATTTAGAATATTTAGCAATCTCAGTACATGCAGTTATTCTAGTTATAAACAAGTCTAACTGTTGTTACTATTTCGCTTCACAAATGTGTTTTTCTGTAGACCCACTATGTTCACAGACGAAATTGAAACCTGTTAAACTGTTTTAAAGCCCAGATGCTTTGCTTTGACCGTTCCAAAGCGCAATTTAATTCTGAATATCTTTAGGTATGCACACGTATTACTTAAATAATAATGTGTCGCAGACGTATGTTTAGATTTAAGTATTTAATTCTGTATACATGAGATGGATTTTATAATATTATCATCAATGTAACCACTATATCAAACAGTATTTGTCCTGTTTTATATTCGCCTATATTGGTGGCAACTACCGAATATATTTCCCTTTAACACGCATGTTGGCTATCGACGTAAAAAGATGCGCATATTTGTCAATGCATCTCTATTTGTTTTAAGTATTGTATTAAGCGGCTTTTAAGAGTGTTCTTAAATGAGGAATTTTTACTTGAAGGGGACGTAAGTGGTCCCTTTATGAACACATTGCAACATGTCTGCCAATCGTGTTATCTGAATTGTTACACTTGTTGTAGATGTTACCAAAATAGCCTCATGTTCGTTTAAATAAATAAACTGTTCTACGCATACACTTAATAATCATCAATATAGAGGGACTTGTTCATAGTTTTGCAAAATTTATCAATTGTTTTATTTTATCTTTTAACCAAATAACCTTATATGTTTGTGCTGTATTTTCGTCATATATTAAATCTGACAGGCGTTGTTTCATAAAACCACAGATCGTGTTTTATCAAACATGTTCATGTATGTTGTAAGTAGGCGGGAATTTGGCCAGCTTACTACGAATTTTCTGCTCGAATTTAAATGGTAAACTCGGTTAAACATGGGCTCATGAAATTGGTTGGTCAATACATTTGTCGCAATTGAAAATGCTGACAATGTCATTTTACAAATGTGTAAGACACATACGTGTAATATAATTTGTTATGTGTTTTTTACGCGGTTAACAAAGTGGAGTAATTGGCAAATATCTTTAAAACACTTAAAGTGATGTCGGTTCTTCTTATTATATACCGTAAATATTGTTCATTGTGCACTGAATAATACTAGTATCTTTGACTGGGTGTTGAAGAGACATGGTTTTACCAGTCATTTCGCAGTCTGTTCAAGAGCTACGCTAGTCGCTAGAAACCCACGCAAGGTTTCGTAGTCTTATTAGCGAACAGAGCCGCAAAAGGCATAAGGCCCATTTTTACATGATGCGGTTTACATTTGCCTACGAACACTTATAAGCACTTGTATTCTCAAGTTTGTTACTTTGTTTTTCGTATTAAGGAAGAGAATATGGATGATTGCAAGAACAAAAGGAACCAATCAAGACCAAGAGAACATCACATATTTCTTTCTGATATCAATAAGAGGACAATATAAGTATTTAAATTGTGCGCAAATAGCTTATCATCTAAACGAGTATACACATATTACAAATATTCACATTGGTTTCAAACACATGATTTAAGAGCAAATGCATGAATTTATAATAAAAAAAAGTTAGAGACTGGGCGAATTATTTACCCCTATGTGGCACCATAGGCGCTCGATGACAATGACTCAATCATTCGACTATCCGATGTGACTTTTTTTTAATGCAGTTGCAGCCGTGATTTTTAATAAACCTGTTTATTATAATGCATACACGTTCTTAATCAATAAAAGTCTTCCGACAACATGTCTTCTTATAAAAAAAGATAGTTCGACTACGTTTATATATACGTTGATATACTGATTTTTTCCGATCTTATGTGATACTGTATTTATCAATATTTAGTGAATTAGTTTAAACCTATTTATTTTAGAACGATTACATCGAGAGCCTAAGGCTTATTTGAAACGCTGTCGAGTCCGTTTCTTGGAACTAGAACCAGTACTTGGTGTCTATGGGGGAAGACCTAAAGAACGCTCCCACAGTGGGGATCGAACCCGTGACCTCACGGCGCCCTTAATTTATTGTTAATTATTAAATTAAAATGAATCTTAATTTAGTGAATTTCTGTTTATATCATTTATCCTTTTCGAACTGTATGTGATATTGTTTCCAATAAATGCTCGTACATAAAACATTGTATGAAATACTCAAACCCCCTTAAGTAATTTAATGAATAAAATTGTTGATATTTGTAGAGTATTTTAGTATGTAATACGTGTATCCCATTTTAAAACGAAACACTACATTACATTCAATTGCTTCCCTTGTCATCTCCCTTTTTGGAGATACTGTCATAAAGCGAACATAGAGGTTGTTATTGCAATTGACATCTCGCCAACTGTCAATCAAATCCTTATCTAAATAGCGATCGACCAATCAGCCATCGATTAATCGGGCTCTTCACTCAACAGACACATTTTCTAGACACGCTGAATGTAGATATTCACATTTTTCAACGAGTTTTGTTTGTTTTCCTCTTTAAAAACGTATATTAAATATAGCTAAACGGTGTCAATTAGGATTGTGTTACTCGGGCAATCGATATCCAAAAAAATTAGTTGTTGACATTGCATTTATACCGTTTCCAAAGCCGAAAAACAATTACAATATGTTAATATCGAATATATTAGCAGATTTAAATAGTTTATGTTATCGATCTGATTAACACATAATAGTTGGTGTTTTTTATATAGTTTTATCAGTTATTATGTGAGTAATAAAAGCAAGGTTCGTCTGCATTACTTTAAGAGTAATAAAACTCAGCATGAAGCCTAATGCATGCTGTGTTTTATTACTCTTAAAGTAATGCACTTGATTGTCATTATACATGTTATTTGAAGGTGACACGTGATATCTTATCTAAATAACGGTATCTACACGTGTGCAGACATGTGGTGTCACTAATTAACGCTTTTAATCCACACTTGGATATCGAATGCCTAGTTCTCATTTTTTCCAACGAGTTTCGTTTATTTTGTTCGAAAAAAAAAAGGAAATTAAATATTTTAAAACGGTGTTAATATGGTTTATGTAACTCGGACATTCGGTATCCAGAAAGATAAGTTAGATTAATTAAATTTATACCATTTCCACCGCGGAAATGCGGTCTTGACAAATGCGAGTGGAAGCTTCAATGTGTAGAAATACCGAGATCCCCCTTAAAGTTATAGAACATTAAGTTATTTCAAAAACTGGAAATGTCATATTAACATTATTAAGTATGAATTATTGCACGTGTGTATGTAAAATAATAGGAAATATTGGTACCCATTTTGCGAAACTTAACGAAATCCGCGTTATAAATCGTGTTTAGTTTTGTGTCAGAAACAAGTGAAAACCATTTTATGATACTATTTTAATGAGAACGTATCGATAAATGCCATTCTATAGGGTTATTTATTACTGATATAACCAATTAACGCGATTACTTGGGGGAAGTCAGTACCTGCGCTGACACTGGTAGCTTTATTAAATAGCCTAACCGAAATCCCCTTCATACAACGCTCATTTTATTTTTTTATATCAGCCTATGACCACAGTGATTTGGTTGTTTTGCACTTTCAATCATAGTGATTGATAAATGTCCCATAAGCAATGTGTAATATTATTAATATCACTTTCATACGTTATAACACGTGGGATTGAGGTACCCACTCTGCGTCAGAAAGCGCGTAAAACTTCACCGAAATGACAGTTATAAAGCGCTATTTCGTGTCAACTACATGCGGGAAAAAATGTTACGTTAATATGGTCTTTAAAAACATGGGTAAATACCAGTGTAGAAGTGTTAATTTCTTGCTAATACCACCATTTCACGTAGTAACAGGTTCGATTTCGGTAAGCGCGCAAGCGTTTGAGAGCGTGTTTAATGTACCGAAAAACCCGTTCTAAATAGGTGATCCTCGATATAAACTAATATTTTTTGCATTTTGCAGAATAAATAAATGACACAAACCATTTTACAGGTTTTATATGCTGTGAAAAGGTCCATAAAAATCGTCCGGAATATCGCGCAATCTATATGCATTCTATAGGAAAAGAAACCAATTTGGTGTTAACTTGTCTAGGTGTCTTATCTGCTCGGCCACGTGATTAAGTGGGCGGAGCGATCATCGTCCATGCGAGATGTCAATTGTGCAGTGTTTTACGTTTTAAGCAGTAATTCTAAATAATTATATTTTTAGTAATCAGCACCGTATGCTTTAATGAAGAATGACAACATTTTTACCCTTCAGTCTTTTGCAGCAACCTGTCAACATTGGTAAATTAATAGCAACGGTTGATCAAAAGACTGTTTTTATGCTGTTGATCGGTTGAGGATTTGGTTTTGCCTGTTATTCCCACCTTCTGTCATGTTTTCTATTTCATTTCGTTGCTATGCAATATAAATAAGTGTGTATCAAATAGAGTAATACATTTTCAATAAAATATCTGCGTGTAACTTCAGGCCTAAACATTGTTCTAGTTATAATCAGTGAGCCAGGCACACTAATATGCTGCGGTATGATACAGAGGTATATTAAAAGGTGTAATTCATTCCTATTTGAATTCGAAAATGTGAACACTTGTTTGTTAAAACTTTATTAAAGTTTTCTACACAGAAACAATTATGCAATTCATTTTGCAGTGCACATGTTCTGTAACGTAATCTGGTTGGCATATTTATTATTCATATTAAGTATATTTTTATTAATTATCAACAAGTGTAGATATTATGTTGCCTGCACAATTATGACACATAAATTAAAAGGTAAAGGCATGGTTTATACGCAGTGTTTTTTTCACAACTTTGGGAATGGAGCGGGTGCCCTTTGATTGGGAAAAATCGTGGCAGTTTGGACTAAAATATGGACATTTGTGTCGTTGTTGTTTTGCTAACAAAAGCTTCAAAATTGAGAATAAAAGCATTTTCAATATTATATGTAATAAGGTTTTAACTTTTAGAGCTGACAGTGCTCCAGCTAGGATTTTAAAAGGGCAGGGGGGGGGGCTTTTATGTCAAAAGGGTACTTTCGCGCGCGGTATATTGTCAAAAGGGCACTTTCGCGCGATGTACATTGTCAAAAAGGCACTTTCGAGCGTGTGCTTGTATCCGGAATGCTCCCTGTTGCATATTAATTTTTATATTATGAATAATTCTTATAACATATTTTTCCATAAAACTATGCAAATAAAATTTCTAAAATGAGGAATAAAATTTATGACAATGTTATTAGATTGTTTTTAAGAAAACGGCAGGGTGGGGCCTGCGAAAGGCAGGGCGGAGCTTCAGAAGGGCAGGGCAGCGCGCCCTTACATTAAGGGTTAGCTGGAGCACTGATACATGTATTGTCGACTACATTTGCGATTCGCATTTTGTTTAATCAGTATACGGTACAATAATTGTTTCAATAATTACTTATCTAAAATACGACAAAGAAAGATACAGCGTGTTTTATTTTAAATTAAATTACGTGTAAAAATAAATGTTTTGACATTACTGTTTTATTCATTAAATTCACATTTTCCACGAGGTTTACATTCGGTTGCCATCAAAAGTCTCCTAAGGAACTATCCACGATTTGATCGCGGAGGCACGATTTTATCGTGGAGGAGTACACAAAAGTGAACGATTAGTGTGCTTTGTATAACAAAGCCACAAAGCCACTGATATTATCTATTGATATTGACACGGGGTTTTTCGAGCATGACTAATACACAACCGTGCGCATCTTCAGACCTTCGGGGCCATACTCTGATATGACTCGGCTTAGAAGTTTGGTCGAGAGGCAATAAAGATGCTATCATTAAGGGCGCGTGGCGCCTTTTGCCTTTGAAAAGTGGCGATTCAAAAGGGCGGCGTGGCACTTCGCCACGCGAAAAGGGCCTGGGAAAAACACTACTGTTAGTTTATAATCAGATTTATCCGGATACAAACTATATTGATACATCTTTATCATCTAACACCGCATGATGACATTCGCGCACTTCGGGTATACATTTTTGTATAGTTTGATATGTTTCCGAATAAATTGTTATAATATAAAATATATTTAATGATCACATCAAAGCCACGTTTATTAACGTCACTGTGATGGACATCACAATTTTTGACATTGGAAAACGACCATTATTTCAGATAATAATTGAATGATTGTCAATTCAGATTGATTGTCACTTATTTCATTTAAGTTTACATAATTAATGAAACAATCAATGAGATGGCAAGTTATGCAAAAAGCATTACCTTAAGAACACGGATGTCATTTTGTTTAGAACCGTATAAACTTAAAACAACGTAATGAAGGTGTGTTTTATCATAGATTGACATTTCTACATAATAATTATCTGGTGATAAAATTCCACATAGTATGTAAAGTAAAAGGGAATAACGGCCCTTTTCATTAAGTAATACTATCAAAATGTTGTATAACCACCCTGTTGTCGTAAACAAAGCTTATCTCGTAAACAGCCTTGAATTGTGTCGTATTCTGAGAAAACTGGGCAAAATGCTTGTGCGTAAAGTG
>VMBQ01000799.1:7132-37118 GCA_007657795.1 Dreissena rostriformis
TTTTTTCCTTAATTATGGATTATTAATGACAGCAACATAAATCTCTTAAAAAAAAACAACAGCGATAAAGGCGCGAACGAATTCGCTAAATGGGAGGCGATGTACCAAGTGTGGATTAAAAGCGTTTATGGGTTTGCCCGTGACACCACATGTCTGCACATGTGTAGATACCGAAATTAAGATAAGATATCACGCGTCACCTTTAAATAACATGTTAAATGACAATCAAGACATTATTCATGCCAGGGACCTACACAAATAGGTCCATGTCCATGCTGTGTTTTATTACTCTTAAACGAATGCAGATGAACCTTATTTCTACTAATTACGTAATTTATATTTTAAAAAATATCACACAAACTATTATGTGGTTGTCAGATCAATAACAGAAACTCTTTAAATCCTCAAATATATTTGATAAACCCGTTTCGCTTCCTTGTTTTGCGTAGGGACCTATACACACATATATAGGTCCATGTTTATTTCTTCAGTACCGTTTTGGAGGTGCGCGAGAGTATTCAGGGGCGGGTAATCCGGGAGGTATCGATTTCTGGGATTGTCTATATTTAACAGCGCTATTTTACCAAATTTTGGTCCTGTTTTCCATATCTGATGACACTTCGATCATGGGGTTTTATAACCGGGTTAGCGTCATAAAACCTTGCAGATGCATGCCTAAGGGGCAATGGACCATTACATTTCCGTTATTAGGTAAATAACCTTGTAAACCGGTATTAAACAATGGTTTCGCCCGAAAATCAGATTAAAGAAATCAATAATTAAACGTTAAAAGCCATAATGGAACAACAGAATAATGTGAATTAATGTCAATTATGATAATCTTAAATAACTTTCTTTTGAAAATTAGCGTAATGACAATTACCGGGGGTAATGCCAATTAACATTTTAGTTATCTACCGAAATGGTACTACCCTTCTCAGTATGATAACTTTGACAAATACTAAACGCTCCAAAGTGTGATGCACCCTATTGCAAGTTTTACGAACAATGGAAGGTGTTAGACAACAACTCTCGGACATGAACGAACAAAAAATTCATAGTTTGCTTGTTTATTGCGTTACTAGCAAGTATCGGTACATCACATGCTCATCTTTGAACTTGTTCGTCAAAGTTCAGCCTTGTAGTAACTTTTTGTAAAATAAATTTAGCATTTGAAATTATTTAAAATGCAGTGCAAACATATATAAATGTCATTTATACTATACGGCGTGGTATTTTACAAGCACGTGCTATTACCGGTAGTTGTTGATACAATCGACGCTATTTTCGGACACTTCAATTTTTCGACTCTAAATTTTCGGACACCTGTATTTTGTGAATATTTTTCGGACACGAAAAAAACATAATTATTTTTTAGTGTCCGAAAACATAGAGTTATTACGGTAGGTTAGATGAATTGGTAAATATGCTTGACTCATTTAGGTCTTCAAAATTCAGTAGTTAAAAATATTGATCTGCAGATTAATTTATAATCCGATCAATATACTATTCTGTAACATAAGTATGAACTTCCTTGAGGTTTTGAGGGTAAATGGACTTTTCTGTAATATAAGTATGATTTTCCTTGAGATATTGAGGGTTAATGGACTTTTCTGTTATATAGGTATGAACTTCCTTGAGGTTTTGAGGGTTAATGGACTTTTCTGTATTATAGAAATGAACTTCCTTGAGGTTTTGAGGGTTAATGTACTTTTCTTTAATATAGGTATGATTTTCCTTGAGATTTTTATGATCCAATATACTATTCTTTAACATAGGTATGAACTTCCTAGAGTTATTGAGGATCCAATATACTATTCTGTAACATAGGTATGATTTTCCTTGAGATTTTGAGGGTCAATGGACTTTTCTGTAATATGGGTATGAACTTCCTTGAGGTTTTGAGGGTTAATGGACTTTTCTGCAATATAGGTATGAACTTCCTTGAGGTTTTGAGGGTTAATGGACTTTTCTGCAATATAGGTATGATTTTCCTTGAGATTTTTAGGATCCTTAGTAATATACTATTCTGTAACATAGGTATGAACTTCCTAGAGTTATTATGGATCCAATATACTATTCTGTAACATAGGTATGAACTTGCCTGAGTTATTGAGGATCCAATAGTCTATTCTGTAACATAGGTATGAACTTGCTTGAGTTATTGAAGATCAATTAAATGTTCTGTAACATAGGTATGAACTTGCTTGAGTTATTGAGGATCCAATAGACTATTCTGTAACATAGGTATGAACTTGCTTGAGTTATTGAGGATCAATAGACTATTCTGTAACATAGGTATCAATTTCATTGAGTTATTGAGGATCCAATAGACTAATCTGTAACATAGGTATGAACTTCCTTGAGGTTTTGAGGATTCAATAGACTATTCTGTATCATAGGTATGAACTTCTTTAAGTTTTGAGGATCAATAGACTAATCTGTAATAAAGGTATCAACTTCCTTGAATCATTGACAATCCAAAACAGTTTATTACCAAAACTGGTACATGTTTGGATGTTGTTATTTTCCGCAATGAGCTAGATTAAAGATGCAAAGCAAGCTTACACGTTCAAAATCCTTTCAGAATCACGTAACATATCAACAATTTGAATGTTAGTATCATTGGTATATAAAAAGTCAGCTTTTCGTTGTTTGTATCTACAGATTATATAAGCTAGAGTATCTTTGTGAAGATCTGGACTAGAAATATTCTGCAGGGACTTTTAGATTTGCTCAAGCTTAATGACGAACAAGTATTTGAAGTTTTACTGTAGTTAGTCAGGCTGTCATTAGAGCAGACACTCACATGAAGTTGGAGGGCTGGTAGGGTACTGGATCGGGGTTGATGCTGAAATCTGCGGTGTTCTCATCTACCTCCCGGCGACTGTTGTTGTACATCGTACGAATCTGTAAGAAGACAGGCAAACATTAACTCTTTCAGTTCTGGAACCGAATTCTGAAGGCCTTTGCAAACAGTTTGGATCCAGATGAGATGCCACACAACGTGGCGTCTCATCAGGATCCAAACTGTTTGCTATTCTGATTGTATTCTTGGAAAAAAAATCGAAGAAAATGCTAATTTTAGAAATTCAGCAGACGACATTTTAGCAGACTACAAATTTCTCAGCATGCAAAGGGTTAAAGATTTACTAAAAAAGAGGAAATGGTGTACTGAACATAGCTACCATTACATGAATTGAAAGCCATGTGGAGTTTTTTTTTCAAACAAAAAGGCAAATAAATTAAGTTAATTCAGTGAGGTCACTATCATTTTACAAGTCTGTGAGGACACATTATTTGTTACATACCGGTACATCTTTTTAGTCATTGATACCAGGCAAATCTCTTAAATATGTCACAATCATTTCTAAAAAATGTAAAAAAACAACTCTTAATTAATGTCACAAGCATCTGTTAAATTCACAGAATTTAAGTCAATTTGATCATAAATATAACTTCAGTGCAAGGAGTTAATTTAATAAGGTTAGAGACATCACTTTAATGCATAAGTAACGTCGATGGAATGATCAACATCACACAAACATTTTGTGTTCCGCCAAGAAGGCCATAAAATCACTAAAATAATAATATAATCTATGAGGTCAGCAACAACAGTTAAATGCATGAATAATGTAAATGAGAACATAAACATCACTAAAATGCAATCTGTAATAATTGAGATCACAAAAAGTGTGTTAGGCCACAATTAAAATATTGTTGGTTTGCCCTTTACCGACCTTAGATTTTACAGGTGGGTAGGTAGGTAGGAAAATTATTTTATTTTATTTTAGAAATTATATTTTAAATACACTTATTTTTCGGTCGTTAGTAGTTTTCATTTCTGTTAAATCGCGTTTCGCGGGATCCACGGATCGCAATCGGGATATATCCGGATCGCGATATAACTGGCAGGTCAATGATGCATACATATAGGTATGGATTTACCGATTAATATCAAGTGAGGTAAACAAAGCATAAAAATGCAGTTGTTTTGATGAACACGACATGTGTCGATAGGGCAAGAAGCTCCCAGATTCACTTTTGTCTTAAAACTCCTCCTATGTCACTATTTATGGCCAAATTTGACTATTTACCACTTAGTGTTACCTTGACCTTTAAGGTAATGAGACTGGTGATACAACCAAAAGTCAGCTATTTTTAAACTGCATGATGAATGACAAAGTATCAGTCCAAACTGTTTTATGGCCAAATTTTACTGTTGAACTCTTAGTGCAACCTTGACCTTTAATGAACGGAGAAAATTGTTACACGCCAAACGTCGTCTTATGATAAATTGCAACATAATCCATGAATTTATGGTAAAATTATGACTGAGACACGAATGTTCAAGTTATTTTATGGCCAAATTTGACCCTTTGACCTTTGAGTTAGGCAGACAGGTAAAACAAGCGACGTGCCATCTTATGATAATTTACATATGTGCCATGTTATTTCAAATTCCATCCATATAATGCAAAATTATGGCTGAGACAGGAATTTTCAAGCTGTTGTTTGGACGATTTTGAGCTCTTAGTGTGACCTTGACCTTTAGGGTAGTGAGACAGATGTTACATGCGACACGATGTCTAATGATGGTGGACATTTGTGGTTATTCAAATCCATCAATATATGACAAAGTTATGGCAGAGACAGGAAACTTCACACAGATGGCCAGGCAGACGAACAGGCAGACAGACAGATTGACAGACAGACAGATAGTCAGACCAACATACAGTGCGCCTGCTATATGCCACCTTCTTCCAGGGGGGTATACAAACACTAACATGCATCAATTTAAGTCAATATAACAGCCAACACATAACTGTGATACACAAAAAGGTTGTGTTTGTCTAACACTTAAATGATTACATTGGTATACAGACATTCACCCCTTCGGACATTTGCCCCTTCATGAAATCAGGACTAAACGGACATTTGCCACTTCACTCAAATTCTCAAGGTGGACATTTGCCCCTTCACTCAAATTCTCAAGGTGGACATTTGCCCCTACGGACATTTGCCCCTCTATTGCATTAATAATAAATATTGTTTTTTATCATTATCTTTATTTACTAATTTTCAAACATGCATGTACATGATAATGATAATATATGACAATAATATAATAAAATAACTTACCACCTAATATTGATAATAGAATACTTAAGCTAATTAATGTGACAGTTTTTTTTACCATTAAAGAGGTGCAACCATGGTCTGCAATTATTCAATTAATGAAGGTATTGATCTAGAGCATTGAAGGTAAAGCATTATAGTAATTATTTATAACTGTTATAGATGTGAAAATTTAAGATATTTATAAACTTGTGTTATCACAATTGGTATGAAACAAGCATTTTAAGGTAAATATATTTGAAATGTTAAGAACATTAATAAAATAGATTAATGGAATTATCTTTTATGAAATACTTTTTTACAAAAAAAAAATATTTATAAAAATATTTTATGACACAAATATCAAAATTAAGATGACACAGTTGAGTTCTGTTTAAATTAAATTCATTTGAAAGTAACACTAAGTCTTATCAAAAAAAGGAGTATGACATGTAAAAGCTATAAGCATATCATGAATGAACTCTCTTCAAACCATCATTGAATTCACAATCATAGGCACTATAAGAAATAGAGGGGCAAATGTCCGAAGGGGCAAAATTTATGTCCACCTTGAGAATTTGAGTGAAGGGTCAAATGTCCACCTTTATAATTTGAGTGAAGTGGCAAATGTCCACCTTAAGAATTTGGGTGAAGGGCAAAATGTGCATTTAGTCTTGATTTCATGAAGGGACAAATGTCCGAAGGGGCAAATGTCCTTCATTCGATTACATTGTAAAATAAACCTAAAAAAACATGAAGCTGCAACAACAAGCTGACATACATAAATAAATGAATTTGCTTAGACAAGATGAGCATAAAAAGTGACCAACATGATTGTCATATTCTTGACAACATCCCCAAACAGCCTGTTCGATTCCGCCGAGAGTCAAATAAGATGCCATTCAGTGAAAGAAAATCACAAGAAATAAATCACAATCACATGGTTCCCATATGTTAATTATATTTTAAATAACCAATCATCGCTTGTGGATATCATGTATTTAGCGGTTAATATATTTTATACAATGGCACAATTGAGTTTTGTTTGTGATTTAAAAACAAGCATGTGGTGATGTATGTGATTTACGATGAACGAAAATTGATCCTTTAAAATCGCCAAGGAGTAGCTAAATGTTCCATGGTAATTCTCAGATCAATCTATCGAAACAAACACAACAAGAGAGAGTACAAGAGAGTGTGTGTGGGGGCCACTCACAGGGTCCATCATATCAGGAGGCACTTCCGGGGACTTTGGCAGCACATGTTTCCCCTCCAACACAAACTGGGTGATGGGCCCCTTCGTGTGAGGGGAGAACACCCGTGGATACTGGCTGTCGTCCACAGTTGCCATGGTTACACTGGGCCCTCACAATCACCTTTCACTCACGGACTGACACTCACAGGTTACAATCCACTATTCCATTGTCTCTTTGTTTCAGTTTTTTTATGATTTTGTTACACATTCCAATTTTAGCTTTAACAGCATTTTTCCCTTTCTTTGTTCTGGTTAAAAACAGGATACTCTTGGTATTTAATTCAAGATGTAGATGAAATCAGAACACAGCAAACACTTTTCCACTGTTTTATAGCTTAGGTTACCACATTGGCAAATTGTGTTCTTTAAGGGTACTTGTTTATGAAAATGTAACAAATTAAAATCCTACACATTTGTTATATATTACAAGTTACTAAGTAAATCAAACACGTAACTTAGAATAGGAACACTTTAAGAGTGATAAAACTGTTGCATAAATTCTTAATTATTCCATGTAAAATTGAATGCATTTCCATTCCATGTTTTGTATTACATTAAATCACAAGAATTTCATTGACATGTTCACACATTCAGATAAACTATTTCATCTCTCTTAACAGACAATAGCTTAAAACTCCAACACTTTATATTCAATAGAAATACGCTAACTTAAGGTCCGATAAACTGGCTTCAAGAAGACTTTAAGATACAATGAATGATAAACGAGATATAAGCCATCGCAAATCCAATTATACCACTGCCAGCTGTGTAAGTTTATACAGGTTTATCATAAATGATAACTTCAATCTGAACAAATTTAATTTTCATATTTCCACTCGATGATAAATATTTGAATTCCACTTAACAAAGCGATAAAACTTTTAAATGCCGAATGTCGCATGACTGGGTCTTGCAAAAGCGTGATTTCAATTTAAGTATGACAGCGATTATTTTAAATGGGCCTTTTAATGAACGTTTAGAATCGGGCGAATAATGCCTATTAAGTAACCATGAGTCCATATCAACTGTTATATTATATAAACTTATCTGTAGGCAGACTAGGTACAATGGCCACTTTGATAGGTTTTAAATTGTCCATGTATCATGTTACAAATGTTCTTCAGGCTCAGACTGAGCGATTCAAACGATTCAAACGCTGAATAACGCTACTAGCTATGATAATACAAGGTGTTTAAATTGAATAAATGCTCCATTCAAAATCTGATCACTTTGTTTGCCAATAAACACTTGTTTATACTTATATAGCCATAAAATACAATAAACAACGCAAAGACTTATATTGTATACAAATATGTTTATGCCAAATACCTGTGCTTCACAAGCAAAGAATTTATGTAAAACAAGTGTTGGTACATAAATATTTAAATTGCTTTGTTTATGCAATCAAAACTGAAATAAATCATTCTAGTGGAAGAAAACTACAAGATGAATTATTCATGTAGACAATATATTACCAGGGAGAATAAAGTATTGTGAGGCATTTCTTTTATCTTTCTCATGCACCGCTTCTAATCTATTTTAATAAATGAGTTTTTATTGACTGTTAATTAAAACTAGTGCAATATACTTGACAGAAAATCAGTTTGTACAAGATATGTGGGCTTTTTAGCTAATACACTGTTAACATGCAAAATAGTATCCAAAAGTCTAACAACTCGTGTCTTTAAAAGATGTATTTAGCTCTAAGGAAAAACTGTTTGTTACATTGATTACATTCTAGCTATTTCTGAATACATTAATTATTACAAAAACTAGGTCTGAATGGAAGTTGAATTTTTTTTACAACTTATTCACTCCAAGATCACTGAGTCAAACTCAACTAAGAACAGAAACAACTTGCTGTGATGAAAATTAAACGGACTGCAAACCACGAATGACAAAAAAATAAAAGTTCTAAAATACCGTTTTTTTTACAATTATTAGTTTAGATTGATTAAAATATCACGACTGGTATATTACATTACTTGAAAAAAGTTCATATTTTCAGTACATTCGGTAACAAAATTTCGCGATGTGAAATCGAAAGTACATTGCGAATTAGGGGACATAACGATATACACACTATAAATAACACAAGTAGATTCACTACAAATGCACAATTTGCATTCCTGGTATATTACATTACTTGAAAAAAGTTAATATTTTCAGTACATTCAGTAAAAAAAAATTGCGATGTGAAATCGAAAGTACATTGCGAAAATAGGGGACATAACGATATAGACACTATAAATAACACAAGTAGATTCACTACAAATGCACAATTTGCATTCCTGGGTTTACCATGTGACAATGATGATCAATCTACTTGCGTTATTTATAGTTTACTGGTAGTTACCTGGTTGACATACCCAGTAAATAAATAAATACAAAAATAAAGTAAAAATTTTCAAGTAATGTTATATACCAGTCGTGATATTTTAATCAATATAAACTAATAATTGTAAAAAAATACGGTATTTTAGAACTTTTCTTTTTTTCGTCATTCATGGTTTACAGTCCTTTTAAGCGTAAAACCACAGCATTTTGATTGGGAAAAAAATAGAGCAGCGTTTTTAAGAACATTTAAATGACCATCATAGCAGTGGAGTAGATAACAATGTACATCCTAGCATTGGAATTGATAACATGACACTACATCCTAGAAGTTTGATGCATTTAAAGGCCATCGAAGCAGAAGAATTGATAACAAGACACTTTCACTGAGGAGTGTGAATTGTTTTTAGGTCCATCTCAGCAGTGGAAAAGATATCAAGATGCTATGAGAAATAAGAGGTCTTCATAAGCCCATCTCAGCAGTGGAAAAGATATCAAGACACTATGATAAATGTAAGGTCTTCATATGCCGAGCTCAGCAGTGGAAAAGATATCAAGACACTTTGAGAAATGTGAGGTCTTCCTAGGCCCATCTCAACAGTGGAAAAGATATCAAGACACTATGAGAAATTTGAGGTCTTCATAGGCCTATCTCAGCAGTGGAAAAGATATCAAGACACTATGGGAAATGTGAGGTATTCCTAGACCCATCTCAGCAGTGGAAAAGATATCAAGACATTTTGAATAATGTGAGGATTCATCATGAGGCAAATCTCAGCAGTGGAAAAGATATCAAGACACTTTCTCTGTGATGTTTGTGGTGTTTATAGGTCCATCCCAGCAGTGGAATAGATAGCAAAACATGTAATGTGAGAAGTGTGAAGTACAGTTAAAACTGACTTGAGAATAACGGTCAATTGCAGACAGCAGTCAGTCTGGATTCTGCCCGACGAAAATCACTCTATATTACACTAGAGAATAACGGTCAATTGTCCATAACTGCCAACGGCCAGTATATTTCACTCCGAAAGTCATGTTTGAACTGAAAACAACGATCTCACGTCAGTCGTTTAGAGTCGCGAAAAGTAAGAACACGAACGAAACAGGTGCAAGTTACAATAAGAATGTGTATTATTAGCAATTATCAGCTGCAGTCATAAAAACAAAGCATGAGCGCGTGACAAAGTCAATAGATCTTTATCGCTTATAAGGTGTTAAAAACAACATTAAGCTGGCGAGTGTTGTTATAAGAAGGCGATGAAAGGATAAGTGATTATCAATTAAGAAAAAACAGACATTTAATTGCAACTTTTATAATAAACTAAATATTTTTTAACAAGATTTTGGCGTCTTTCCTTTTTCCGTACTTTAGGTTTATGACAGCGAATCCGCTTTTATATTTGTTTGGACGTGACGTCAATGACACTTGACAATCTTTATTTAAAAATACATCCCAATGAACGTTATACGAACTGTCAGATTTACTGAATGAACGAGATGCATGAGTAAACAACAATTCTATTGTTGATAAAGTGATAGGTTTAGTTTTAGTTTAAAAATAATTATGAAATTAAATAAATTTATAAGACATTATTCTGTATTATTGAATAGAAATTATTCATGTTATTATGCCTAGTTGTCGGCAATAAGCCTTTGTTTTACACTGTGTGCAAACGACTGGATGGGGTGACGACGAAGCAATACTACCAACTGACCAACCATCTAACAAGTGGTGATCCGAGAATAGCGGTCACTTGTCGACAATGGTTACTTTGGTAATTTCCCTTGACTGACCGCTGTTCTCAGTTTTGACTGTTTGTATAGGCCCACACAAAGTGGAATAGACAACAAAACAATCAATCTGAGAAGTGTTAGGTGTTTATATGCCCATCCCAGCAGTGAAATGGATAACAAGACACTTAATCTGAGAAGTGTTAGGTGTTTATATGCCCATCCCAGCAGTGGAATAGATAACACAACACTTAATCTGAGAAGTGTTAGGTGTTTATATGCCCATCCCGGCAGTGGAATAGATATAAAGACCATAAATATGAGATGTTTTAGGTGTTTATATGCCCATCTCAGCAGTGGAATGGATAACAAGACACTTAATCTGAGAAGTGTTAGGTTTTTATAGGCCATCCCAGCAGTGGAATAGATTACAAGAGACTTAATCTGAGAAGTGTTGGGTGTTTATGTGCCCATCCCCTCAGTGGAATAGATAACAGGACACTTAATCTGAGAAGTGTAAGGTGTATATATACCCATCCCAGCAGTGGAATGGATAACAAGACAATCAATCTGAGAAGTAATAGGTGTTTTGTACCCATCTCAGCAGTGGAATAGATAACAAGACAGTGGAATTGATAACAAGACACTTTTGCTCATAAGTGTTCACAGGCCCATTCCAGAAGAGGAATAGATAACAAGAGGCACATTTACTCTAAAGAAAGTGGGGTATTCATAGGCCCATACCAGCTGTAGAAAAGATAACAAAACACTTACCCTTTGGAATGTGAGATGTTTATAGGCTCTGTCCTCTCTTTCCCTTTCGTTAATATCCATTTCTAGTAGCTGTACAGTCAACATAGCAGTGATTCCTAACTTCAAGTATTATAATAGTAGAAAGTTATCCTGTTCACATTTTTTTTCAACAATTACCCATGCTAATATTCGGTTTTCACCAATTACCCATGCTTATAACATGATACCTAGTAAACTGGAAATTCAGTTACCTTCGATCAAGTTATTTAAACATAGTTATGAAAATTAATGCTCTTGAAATGTTCACAGAGTAATCCTTTTACATCTTTTTTGCATATTCCAAAACATCCACATTATTCCATTTATAAAGGTTTCACAAAATACTTCCAAAATGTCTGAAAACAGATTTATTCTCATAATTGCATTTCATTGAAATTGTATGCTGTGGATTCAATAATCTATTGAATTTACACACTTTTCCATTATTGGTTAAAGATTTCCTTCGCTGAAAAATTCCTTTCACCATAAAATTACAGTTAATCATGACAAGTTGTATAAATTTCAATTAGAAATAGCAGTAAATTTAACACAGCAATGTAATCACCAAAGCTTTTAGCAACAAATAATTTCAACAGTAGATGGATTACACTTGTGCCATGATTGTGCCTGGCATTTTAAGAATGAAAAGTGATTTCAAAACATGATCTAACTTCGGGTAAAAAGGGCACATTACGAGTTAAACCCAATAAAGTAATTACAACAATGTACATGTATTAGTAATCTTAATCTCTTCATAATATCTACAATGGTGTTATCTTCAATTGTGGAAGTATTTGGTAAACCTATAAAAATACTTATCCTTCTCACTTTAGTAGATTGTAAGTGACAATTTGCATTACGGCAATTACACTTATGACGTTTTTGCTTGAGAATATACATGATGTTGATTTTTCTGATCACATAAATGTCAATTATTAAAAGTGCAAGTCATGAAAATATTAATGTTCAGAAAAAAAGCCTAATAAAATTAAAGTAAACCAGATATTTGCAAATAAATGAAATCAGAAGAATACAGACGGTCTGCGGAAATTTATGAAATTGCAATGGTGCATTGCATTTTACATAAATTCATGGGAATTGCCAAGGCAATAAGGATGCAACAGTCATACAAACTCATGAAATGCACAAGTTCATGTTCATTAATACAATAGTTCTTAGATGTTCATGGGAATGTACAAGTTCGCAGGAATGAAGAAGTTCATGGGTATGTGCAAGTTCATAGAAAAGAATATGTTAATGGGTATGTACAAGTTCATAGGAAGGAATATGTTCATGGTTATGTGCAAGTTCATAGGCAGGAATATGTTCATTGGTATGTACAAGCTCATAGGGAGGAATATGTTCATGGGTATGTACAAGTTCATAGGAAGGAATATGTTCATGGGTATGTGCAAGTTCATAGTAAGGAATTTGTTCATGGGTATGTACAAGTTCATAGGAAGGGATATGTTCATGGGTATGTACAAGTTCATAGGAAGGAATATGCTCATGGGTATGTACAAGTTCATAGGAATAGATATGTTCATGGGTATGTACAAGTTCATAGGAAGGAATATGTTCATTGGTATGTACAAGTTCATAGAAAGGAATATGCTCATGGGTATGTGCAAGTTCATAGGAAGGAATATGTTCATGGGTATGTTCAAGTTCACAGGAAGGAATGTGTTTGTGGAAATGTACAAGTTCATAGGAAGGAATATGTTCATGGGTATAAACAAGTTCATAGGAAGGAATATATGTTCATGGTAATGTACAACTTCACAGGAAGGAATGTGTTCGAGGGAATGTACAAGTTCATAGGAAGGAATATGTTACATGGGTTTGTACAAGTTCATAGGAAGGAATATGTTCATGGGTATGTAATGTTCAGGGGAATGGACGAAATCTCAACAATAACAGTAATAACAATAATAATTATAATAATAATGATAATAATGATAATAATAATAATAATAATAGTTCATATCAGGACAGATTTTCCGAATTGCACAAGTCCATGGGTAATCATCATGTTCGTTCATAGGTGATCCCATTGTCATGGGAAAGGACAGAATCTCAAGAATACACACGCTCGTTTGGAATGGACATGTTCATGGGAATTTAGAAGATAGTGGGTATACCCAAGTTCATGGGAATTAAATGTTCATGAAAATTTAGAAATTTATTGAAAAGCAAATGTGCAAAGGAATTTCCAAGTTCCTGGGTGTTCCCAAGGTAATTGCAATGCACAATGTTATGTTCATGAAAATGTACAAAATTAAATGAATGATCTATTTCATGAGAATGCAAATGTTCCTGGCAAGGAAAAAAGTTTAAAGGTTTGCACATGTTCACACAAATGAAGAGGATCATACAGTATTTATGATTAGTAGACAAAAACTTGTTGCATATAGAAAATTCAACAAAAACAAGGCTTGTCACCATAGGAAGACATATGTCCCCTTTTTCCACATTTTTCAAAACCGAAATGCAAAACCTAAACGCAAAGTGTGACGGAAAGACGGACAGACAGACGGACAGTGCGATCACTATATGCCCACCTTCGGGGACATAAAAAATAAGTTAAACGGAAAGGTGACAGAAATTTTTATCATGATTTTTAATGAGCTATAATTTAGCATACTTTTTTCTTCCATGGCTGACCTGTATTACAGATTCTTAACCCTTTTCCTCTCAGAAGCAAGGTGAAAATTGCTTTAGCAACCAGCATAAAATCAGAACA
This sequence comes from Dreissena rostriformis, assembly GCA_007657795.1. Lineage (NCBI taxonomy): Eukaryota > Metazoa > Mollusca > Bivalvia > Myida > Dreissenidae > Dreissena > Dreissena rostriformis. The sequence continues at coordinate 21,106 of VMBQ01000799.1, forward strand.
GCCTGCGAGTCACTGGCAGGCTGTTCTGGTTTTATGCTTTTTGCTGCTCATCAGTATCTTAGGGTTGGAAATGAAGCCTTTAAAACTTGAATCTTGTAAGAAAGATCTTTAAGTCAATTTGATTTTATAACAGACTACAAACTTATCAAAATGTGTATCGAAGAGGTAAAGGGTTAAAATCTATGAAAGGGATACTGTAAAAAAAGTAAGTTATCAAGTTAATCAAATTTGGCCCCAGCCAAGACGTACAGCCTTAAAAGATTAATAAAATAAACCAATTTAAGGACAGTTTGATAAATTGATAAACATTCTCTTTATAGACGTTTTCAGATAATCCAGAAGTGTAGATTCCCTTCAGGTGACTTGTATAGGCATATTCACTGCAGCCCGGGATTAGGCTAATATTAACTGATGTTTGGATGATCCTGGCTGATAATCGATCAAAGCTCAATAGGCCAGTGTTTCGTGATTGCTCAGATTTGAATATTGAAATCAATACACTTCTTAATATGATAAGGCGTTTAAAAAAATTAGGTAAACATATTTTTGTTTCAGGTTACACAACTTCCCTAAAAATGCTCCTTTTCAGAAATACTTTTTAAGATTGTTTTTTCTTTATTTTATTTTTTCCAATAAATAAATCATTTTGGCTATATAAGTGCGTGTGTGTTTTGTGGGTTACCCAAGATCAAACCAATATTTAAGGACATTACCAATATGTTTAAAATAAGTTGTTTTAAGGCTTAGGAATTTGTTTATAAAACAACTGAATCATTTTTTTTTTCAATTGGAAAAACGCGGGTTAATTTATGGAGTTTTATGGAATTTTTCGTTTAAAGGAAATCCCCTCAAAACGAAAATCCAGTCTAGGTGGAAAGTGTCGTCCAGGATTTGGACAACAGTTAACACACTTGCATAAAGTCATTTTCCCCGAGCGCAGCTCAATTATTTTTATCATATGGCCCAGAAACAAACATTTTTTTGCCAAGCCTATCAGCTGTGGGGGAATCCGTATTGAGCCACTATGTAGTTGGAGTGTGCAATGTTTTCTTTAGCGGATTTAGTGGGCTTAATCAAATGATATGATTGTTTGTGGTAAACGTGTAAAACTGTATTGAACAAATGAGCCTTATGATATTTATAAGGGGTCTCTATTTAAAATACAAATACTGCACATGAAATCTAATTGGATTAGTGACATGTTAAATTTAAAGTTTAACTTTAGCTTTAGCATGCACTAGCATTATAAATATATATGTGATTTTACAGATAACTTATTGCATATTCTTGTCATATAATGAACAAAAATATATTAAATAGCGCAAAGGGCTACCCTCTTATAAATTATAAATATAATCAAACAAAACCCAGAAAAAAAAAATGATTTATTTGGTTCGAGTACAGTACTTAAACATGTCAACTTGACTATAATTGCCAAAAGAGAAGTGCGTGTTTATTACTTCTTGCAAACACAAGATCTTATGCAGTCACATTTTAACACATAACTAAATTTCTGCTTTTGAATTATAATCAATAACATATACAAATCGCATCGTTTGAACTTCTATAATCATACTACATTAACAGAGTGCTAAATTTCCGCTTTCCAATTACATCAGTGACATAATGGAATCGCAAAGTTTGAACTTGTATAATGAAAAAGTGACGCGACTGTCGTATTAAGTTGCACTATTGGTTACAAAATTTAATGATGAATTAGCATATGAAGATCTCTTAAACCAATAGTAAGTTTTCATTGAAGAAATATTGCACAATTTAACTACTATTACTGTTAGTTAAAGTTTAAGAAAGAGTGGACATACAAAGTATATAGTGTTAAATTATCTTCTGTTCTACATTTGATTTCCTTTTTACTTCACAAAGAAGAGAGATTCAGTACACTTTGATGTATTTTCATTAAAAAAAAACTTACTAAAAAAAATGAAATAGATAAACAAGAGCTGAACTGAAACTATTGTATCTGCTACAAGTCCCTGTCAACCAAAAATAATTTCATGAAAGTTAAAATGGTATAAAGTCTTTTGACATAAAGGATGTTTGTTTTACTGAAAATTATTTTATTTGTAAGCAAAGCTTTTAATAAAGTTTATGTTTGAAGGGGCTTGGTGCAATGGGAATATATGTAGTTTACTGGACACTTTGTAAGAAATTAATTTTTGTTTTAAGTACTAGTCGGTGGAGTGGTTCTTTAACATAAGTCAATCAGATACAATAATTACATGAAAAACCTGTAAAATATACAAGACCTGCATCAAGCAAAAATGGGTCTTGTGCCATATGCGGCCAGCGTAGCTCCAGACCCGCCTGCACATCCCCACAGTCTAGTCAGGAGCTACGCTGTCCGCTATAAAGTCGAGTAAAATTTCATATTCTCATTAGCGGACGAAGAAGTTGCTGACCAGACTGTGGGGATGCATAGGCTGGTCTGGAGCAACACTGGCTGCATATGCCAGAAGACCCATTTTTGCATGACGCGGGTCATAACACACAACTCACTTTTGGATTGACCTTCAGGGGTGACATACTGAGGGGAGTCATTTCGATGCCACTATCGGAGGGGCTCTCTCGTTTCTTCCAAGACAGCGGGGTCTCCAACAAGGCAGCCCCCAAGGGCTCCCTGTGCGCCATCTTGCCCATGGGGGACGAGTTTCCTACGCCAGTCGGGGTCTCTGGGGAGCTACCCTGGAGGGCTGGCAATACCTGACCCCGTACCGGGCTCACCTGTGCCCTAGGTTGTGTAGCCCAATCTTCTAGCTTCTTGCTCGGGCTTTTAGCGGGCTTGGGTTGCTGGTCTTCAGTTGGGCTATGAGACTTTTTTTTGTACACTACTGTTTTATCTGAATCCCCAAACCCAGAATTATTGAAAACAATATTATTTGGGCGTACAATGGGTCCTTCCATTTTTAATACCACAAGTCACACCAAGAAATAAATGAAAGTTTTAAAATCCCAGCACATGATAGACACAGATTTCACCACAAAACGCTCAGACTAAACATGTAGTCTGTAAACTTTTTATTTCCAATGACTGCAGAGTAAATAGGTATCTATGCCAAATCTACGATTCATTTATTTTTAATAATCCATTCATAATCCATATAAACACTTGTATACATTTTAATCCAAATCCATTAAGTAATTGAACTTGATCATTAAACGCCTGAAGACTTTAATCACTCATTCTGATCCCTTCCATCTTACATTTTATTACGGAAAGTAAAAAAGATGCATTCATGTATAAAAATAACATTCCTGTATGCCCAATATAATCAGGATATGAAAGAAGTATAAAACATTAATTATCAATGAGTTGTAAGCGTGGATTTCACTCTCCTTCGCATATTAAAGATATAGATTACAGATTTTTCAAAAGTAAATATTGATAAATCGTAGTTACTAGACCATTCATCAATGTTTATTTTATGTTATCAATGCCCTGGTATAGATTTGTACCTCAGCACCCCGGAGTTGCTTTGCAACCCCAGTGCTTTCCTATTGAATTATCACCAGTCTATCGAGTGCTGTTTGCCCATTTATGTCAGCATTAACAACAGAGCATCACTAGCATGTTGCAAAATATTGGCAAAAATAAAAGATACCAAACATTTCTAAAGAAGTTTTCAGCCAGATTTACAAAAGTCCCTGTTAATTAACAAACTGATGTCTTTTAGTGATTTTAAGATATGTTAGTGCTCAGGGTCAGATGTGTTGCAAGATGGGGCATGACTCAAGCATGATAAAAGATTTAATTTCAAAGTTAAACTGTCAAGATTTTAGTGAAATGTTACTCAAGAAACATAAATAAAAAAATAAACTGTATACTTCATTTTGTAAGTAAGATTTGTTATTTCCTCCTTTATTTATTTATTTTTCCTCCTTGTATTTCCATTCAATATTTTCTGATGAATGCTGGATTTATTGAAGTTACTTCTTTCATTTTAACCCCAATTTAAAGGATGATAAATGTAACTAAAACACAACTCTATGTGTTCTGTTGAAATAAAACAAATGTTGCATGTACATATATCAAAACCATAGAAGTATACGTATTGATTATGCAGAGGCTTTTTTCCAAGTGTCTTCATTAAATTATTTATATATATATATTTTACGCCCACATGACATACATGGTTGAGCCACGTTGCAAAGTAACATTTCTTGGGAACAGTACTCAATCTACCTAAGAAGTTGATAGCTATCATAATCTTAAGAGTTACTCTCTAGACAAAAAGTATGGGAATAAACAAAGGGCAATAACTTTATAATGTATCATGCAGGGTAATGGTTCTTGTGTAATGCGATCCTTCTTATCTGCCTAGTAAGTTTAAAGTTGAAAGCTTTTATAGACTTGGAGTTATGTTCAGGGCAATAATAAAGAATAAAAATAAACAAAGGGCAATACCTCCAAATGTATGTGTAATGGTTCTTGTGCAACGCACTTCCCCAGAAAGACATCTATTTACTTATTAAGTATTTGATAGTTTAAAGTGTCTAAAATATCTAGACAAAGAAAAGGGACATCGCAAAAGGGTAAGTTCTGTTTATCAGCTAGTCAGGTGACACAAAGAGTGCCAACATGTCACAAACTACATCTGTTTAAATGTCTGGGGTACAATGATCAGCTAATTTGGATAATTCAAAGGCCATAATTCAGAAGAACTTAAGGCGATCAGACTGGTTAACAAACTTGACAGAGACATTATGCTCNGGCTCAATTATTATGCATAGTTCTTGTGGATTAGCAGACCCCTCACAGTGATGTCAGGGACACTGTTGGTCCAGTTACTTGACCAGGGCTTATTCTGCCATATGCCAAATTAGCAAACCATTAATGGCTCCAATTTGACCAATTTGGATACAGACATATCTATTTGGCCAAATCTTTTCCTTCATAAATACCCTAAAATAAGCAGAATTTTGCCAAAGCACGTCAAATTTGGCTTTGGAAAATTTGGAGCCAGAGAAAGCCCTGTTGACCAGTTGATTTTGCCAGTCGGCGACCTGGACCAGTCCTGTCCTTCAGGTAAAACACAAGTGCCTCTGATATGGCATATGTTTGAATTAGGTGCTATGCTATTATTCAACTCAGACATACTCAGGACAATGAACACCTGGTCTGACTTCAAGAGCATTGTTAACGCCTTTTGTATTCTGATTTCACTTCTCTTCCTCGCTATAATGCAGAGGTCTGGATTATTTCCAATGTTCTGAATGCATTTCTGCAGTTGTTTCAAGTCATTCTGAAGCCCTGTATTAAGATCTGTAAAGACAGGATGAAAACCATGGAAACAGACGTGGTCTAGTAGTCTACCAACAGACCGAGCAACACCCAAACAATTTTTAACACAATCAATTAATGGCAATCAAAGCTGGACAGTGGCAAATGTTGTCATTGGACAGAATTTGAAATCAAGACTTAAGTCTGAGATTGACAACTTCCATAGTCGGGGCTTAATTAAATCTGCACATATTAAAATAACATCTGAATAGCATTATAAATGCCCATTTGAGCCTGGGAAAACTGGGCTTTATGCACGTGCATAAAGTGTCGTCCCAGATTAGCCTGTGCAGTCTGCACAGGCTAATCAGGGACGAGACTTTCTGCCTAGACTGTATTTTTTAATAAGAAGACACTTTCTTTGAATGAAAAAGCCTATAAAAGCTGAAAGTGGGACAACACTTCACATACATGCATTAAGCCCCGTTTTCTCATAATGAGGTGCATTTATTAGGAATTCCACCTACATTTATGAAGTTTTCACAAGGAAGCCATTAAAGGCATAATAAAAACTGCATAATTGTAGATTGTATTAAAGCCTTTATATTCAAATGTATGTTAAATCAATACAAGGCAGTCCAAGAGACAGGTATGTCCCCTGCCAAGAGTCTTGTGACCTTGATTGACTCATGACCTATGGATATCCTTTTAATGACATGAACTTTCCTTTCGTCCTTCAATTGAAATAGGAGATATGAAATGTACAGTTATGAAGCAGATACGAAAAAAAATAAGGCTAAACTATTGGACCTTCAAAAGTGACCTTATCACACCGGTATAAGTGATTTTGACCGAATACAAAAAAAAGAGGCTAAAACGTTTGACCTTAAATTTTGAAATCTGAAATAAAGAGCCTAATCCTATTGTTCCCCTATATCCACATACAAAGTTTTATCAACCTAGCTTAAGTACTTTTTGAGTTATTGCAGGATTAAGATTTTTCAGAGAGTTATCACTTATTTCTGTTACCATAGTAACCACGTTTTTTTATATGAAATTCCCCATCTATGACCCTCTATCCACATAACAAATTTCATCAACCAGACTTACCGAGTAAGTACTTTTTGAGTTATAGCATGAAACAGATTTAGACGGACAGACATTTGGACAGATCAATGGACCATGAGTAAACCTATTGTCCTCTCCGTTTTCAATTGTTAAGGACTGATTAAATCGACAAGTGAAATATGTTAAACAGATCTTTATTTGCTTCAAATGGCCTCAATCATGTATATGTGCACTTTCTGGTCTCCCCCAGCGGCCAGGACAGGTAACTTCTGGTGCCAACTTATGGTGTAGGCTATTGGCTGTGAAATGGTGAGGGGGGTCTGAAAAATAGCAAATAACATTACAGTGAGAAGAATATTTTTGGTATTAAACAAAAGGTTAAGTACAATGATGCTGCAATGCTACTATCATACAACTTAAAAGACCTGCATCATGCGAAAATGGGTCTTATGCCAAATGCGGCCAGCGTAACTCTAAGTCTAGTCAGGAGCTGCCCTGTTTTCTATAAATTCATGTAAGGTTTTGTGGTTTCATAAGCAGACAGGGTAGCTCCTCACCAGACTGTTCCATTGGGCAGGCTGGACTGGAGCTATGCTGGCCGCATCTGGCATAAGACCCATTTTTTGCAAGATTTTGCTCATATTTGACACTACACGCTGACATTCCAATTAAGCACTTGTCAAATGATGGTGTCAAACAAGAACTGATAACAAACTTATAACATATATCATCACTAAAGCATGTAAACACTTCATGCATTATATTTAGAAACTTATATTTAAGAATTTTGTGTATATAAACCAAGTTTCGTTATGGGCGTCAGTTACAACTTGTTTTGTAAATAATGTTTCTGAATTACACATTTTTGCCAATATGCACTTTATATCAAGGGTCGAGTGTGTCACTTATGTATCTGACACAGAGAGAATATCTTGTTTATGCCCAATTGTTATGTGATATATCAGGTAAGGCTTAGATAAAAGAGCGGCAGGGCTTGCCAAGCCATTGTTTTATTCGTGCCGAGCCTGATTTATTACACAACATTAGGGCAGTTACCTGTTTTTCTGTTTATCATACCTTGACATCCCCATTTTAAAAGAAATAATTAAATATAGTCGTTGCATTTTTAGCAGGAGTGATTATTATGTTTGACGTTTGACGTGTTAATAATCACGTCATGAGCACTTGCGCTTAATATTTGTGACGTTTTTTTTCTTTTCTATTTTTGTTGCTTTTTGTGTCTAAAATATATTACATCTTGGTATCAAATTGTTTGTTTTGTTAAATCTGATTCTATTTTAACAAAAATGATGACTTGATTCCAAGTAATATGACCTTCCTCCAAACATAGACTCATTTAACAACTTCCTGTTAACTTGACATAAATAATTATAATTAGGCAACATTATATCAGGCAGTTATCAATGTAGAAGTATGACAAAAAGTAGTATCAAGCAGATAGAACAGTCTTGGGGTCAACCCTCGATATGATCCACACAAACCTTTTTTGAAGAAATAAAACAATCATTTGTTCACACAAATTTAGTTTGTTACCATACCTGTAAACAGCTTAAAGCACTAAACCCAAAAGTATTAAATAAACTTTGTTAAATGTATATGGACCAAAGCTTAGATGAGGCGATCACCTGTTGTGTTTTAGTGTTGAACACCTTGATCTGTCTGCCAGGTCTACCAACTGTAGCGGCCAGTGAGTCGTGACATCGTGCCCAGCGGAAGTGGCGACACCCTTCCACATGGATCTGACGTCGCTCCACCGGCTGACTGGATTACAGTAAAATAACATAGTCAGGCTGACTGGAATTCAGTTATAATAACATACTGTCAGGCTGACTGAAATTCAGTTATAATAACAAACAGTCAGGCTGACTGGAATTCAGTTATAATAACATACAGTCAGGCTGACTGGAATTCAGTTATAACAAGCAAATTCGTAGAATTGATATCCCCCGCAACAAATCTTTTGTTTAGGGATGGGTGCAAATCAGACGAATGAACATACTACAAAACAAAGGGCCATTACTCCGTTATTAACAGATGGTGTACAATGCCATTTTGGCGTGCATCATCCTCTTATCCATATATATACTAATACCAAGTTTCAATGAAATCCCCCAAAGCACTTCCAAGATATGGCTCCGGACACAAAAGTGCCTATAGTAAAAAGCATTTTTTCAAGATACAAAGGGCTATTATACTCCGTTATTAACAGATGGTGTATAATGCCATTTTGCGTGCATCATCGTCTTATCCATATACATACTCANATAATAACATACAGTCAGGCTGACTGGAATTCAGTTATAATAACATACAGTCAGGCTGACTGGAATTCAGTTATAATAACATACAGTCAGGCTGACTGGAATTCAGTTATAATAACATACAGTCAGGCTGACTGGAATTCAGTTATAATAACATACAGTCAGGCTGACTGGAATTCAGTTATAATAACATACAGTCAGGCTGACTGGAATTCAGTTATAATAACATACAGTCAGGCTGACTGGAATTCAGTTATAATAACATACAGTCAGGCTGACTGGAATTCAGTTATAATAACATACAGTCAGGCTGACTGGAATTCAGTTATAATAACATACAGTCAGGCTGACTGGAATTCAGTTATAATAACATACAGTCAGGCTGACTGGAATTCAGTTATAATAACATACAGTCAGGCTGACTGGAATTCAGTTATAATAACATACAGTCAGGCTGACTGGAATTCAGTTATAATAACATACAGTCAGGCTGACTGGAATTCAGTTATAATAACATACAGTCAGGCTGACTGGAATTCAGTTATAATAACATACAGTCAGGCTGACTGGAATTCAGTTAGAATAACATACAGTCAGGCTGACTGGAATTCAGTTAGAATAACATAGTCAGGCTGACTGGAATTCAGTTATAATAACATACAGTCGGGCTTACTGGAATTCAGTTATCATTACATACATTCAGGCTGACTGGAATTCAGTTATAATAACATGCAGTCAGGCTGACTGGAATTCAGTTATAACAATAGTTCCGCGGTCGGAGACAAATGCCCCCCACCCCAAAAACAGGGCCTTGATTTTCACACTCATTGTGACAGTGACCTTGACCTTTGACCTTGTGACCCCAATTTTAATAGGGGTCATCTACTGTCCAAGGACAATGCACATGTGAAGTATCAAGTCAATCAGTCAATTGGTAGACAAGTTATTGATCGGAAACGATTGTCACACTTATTGTGACAGTGACCTTGACCTTTGACCTAGTGACCCACATTTCAAAAATGGTCATCAACTGGCCAAGGCCAATGCACATGTGAAGTATCAAGCCAATCGGTCAATTCATTGACAAATTATTGATCAGAAACCATTTTCACACTCATTGTGACAGTGACCTAATTGACCTTTGACCTAGTGACCCCAATTTCAATAGGGGTCATCTACTGTCCAAGGCCAATGCACATGTGAAGTTTCAAGCCAATCAGTCAATCTGTTATAGATCGGAAACGAACTGGTCTACCGACAGACCGACCGACGTCCAGCAAAACAATATACCCCCTCTTCTTCGAAGGGGGGGCATGCAAATGTTAACTTCTGTAGTGTTAACAAGGTTTCAACAGTTTCATACAAGGAAAACTGCCCCACCCTTTTGCGGAACTGTAATTACACGTAACATAACCATTTAAGAAACTCTGATAAGACATCATTAGTACACATATTCTGAACAAGTTTCATGAAGATTCGACTTTAAAAGTGACTTTGAGAGTTAACAATTTTTTTTCCTTTATTTGACCTTGTGTTTGATCTCACTTAACCCAGTTTCAAAATCAGCCCATTTATCATTGGGACAAATATTCTAAGTTTCATGAAGATGGAACAATAAATGTGGCTTCTAGAGTGTAAACAAGGTAAATGCTGACGACAGACAACACACAACAGACTAAAAGTAATCAGAAAAGCTCACCATAAGCATGTTGTGCTCAAGTGAGCTAATTAAGAACATAAGCTGTGCAGCACTTCTAACGCGTTATTAAAAATGGACTCATTAAACTCACAGACCGATGGGAAAGTCCCGACCCATAGGTACCAGTGATATAAGAAAATATTATATATCATGGATTATAAATTATGTGCTAGACACATGCATGCTCAGACAGGATTAATAATTTATTTACCGTAAATATGTTTTCGGACACTCTAAATTTTCGGACATCCCCTTTTTTAGCAAAAAATAATTATTTTTCGTGACTCTTAATTTTTGGACATATGGGTTTACGTCCATAACTGACGACTCTAAATTTTCTGACAGTATATTTTACAGCGCTATTTTAGCATATTTCGGCCCTGTTTTTGATATCTGATGACACTTTGATCATGGGGTTTTACAATGGGATTACATTCATAAAACCTGGAAGATGCATGCCTGAGGGCAATGGACCATTACATTTGCGTTATTGGGTAAATAACCTCGCCCGGAAGAATTTGAAAATGTTGTAAATGTTAACAGCCATAATGGCACAACGGGATAACGTCAATAAGTGCCAATTATAATAATCTTAAAGAACTTTCTTTTGAAAATTAGCGTTATGCCAATTACCAGGCGTAATGCCAATTAACAGTTCAATTAGCTACTGTACTATGCCCCTTCTCAGAAGGATAACTGTGACAAGTACTAAACGCTCCAAAGCTTGATGCACCCTATTGCAAGTTTTACGAACAATTGAAGGTGTTAGACAACGACTAATGAACAAACAAAGAATTCATAGTTTGCAAATTTTTATTTTATTGCATTAATTACAGTTTATTCTTGAGAGTATCGGTACAACCGAGCTCATCTTTGAACTCGTTGGTTAAAGAACAGCCTTGAAGTAACTTTCTGTTAAATAAATTAAGCGTTTGAAATTATTTCAAATGCAGTGCAAACATATATAAATGTTATAAATACTATACGGCGTGGTATTTTACAAGCATGTGCTATAATTACCGGTAGTCGTTGAAACAATGGACGCTTTTTTCCGACACTTCATTTTTTCGACTCTAAATTTTCAGACACCTGTATTTGTGAAGATTTTTCGTATCTAAGTTTTTGGCCCCATTTTTTTAAAATTATTTTTAAGTGTCTAAAAACATAGAGTAATTACGGTTAGTAGTTTTTGTGTGCTAGTTATAAACATCATAACAGAGTTGTGCTATTAAATAATTGATCTGAATTCTTACATGTGCGAATAAATGATGGTGGTGTCAGGTGACTGCTAAGTTAAGAAATACTGTTCAAATCAGAAACTTATTGTGATATCATTGTGATAATTTGTTAGAGTGCTTTTTAGGTTGAGAAATAAAGTTTGTTGGTTTACTGAGTCTGCCTAATTCAAAAGTCATCTTTGCTAACTCAGCTGTATTAAAATTGAATTACTGTTGATATAGTTATTTAGTATGCATCCAGATTAACATGATTTACAGTGATTATGTACAATACAGAAACTGTGCATTTGTTGGATGTTGAAATGAGTCTATATCTTGGTAAAAAGTTTGTCAGCTTATAAAAAAATAATAAAATAAACAAACACTTATCTTTCACTTATATATATTTTTTTAATCAGAATGATAGATAGATAGATTTATTTCGGCAAGGAATGCATACTAGGGCATTTACAACATGTACAATATATAACAAGAGATATGTTTGTCAGAAACACAATGCCCCCTACTGCGCCGCTTTGAAAAAAAATAAAAATGACCTTTGACCTTGAAGGATGACCTTGACCTTTCACCACTCAAAATGTGCAGCTCCATGAGATACACATGCATTTAACAAATTATTTTTTTTTACCTTTGACCTTGAAGGATGACCTTGACCTTTCACCACTCAAAATGTGCAGCTTCATGAGATACACATGCATGCCAAATATCAAGTTGCTATCTTCAATATTGCAAAAGTTATGACCAACGTTAAAGTTTTCGGACGGACACACAGACTGACAGACGGACGGACTGACAGTTCAAGTGCTATATGCCACCCTACCGGGGGCATAAATATATCACATACATGAAAATAAATATACCATTACATACATACCAACACCAAGGATAACACAAAAATGAGTAGTAACACAAAAATGAGTAGCTGAGGATAACACATTTTTCTTCTGCTTGATGAATTACTTTATTTATTTATTTTTTTAAATACATTTTATTCGAAAATATTTGCATACAAACATCGCTGGAATACTCAGAAAGAACAGTGCAAGCAGTCATGTTACAATAATACATGCCAAAGCTATAAAAGTATGATGCAGAAGCAAAAATGGTTATGAAGGTAAATAAGTATTACAAATCTCGAGATTCCACCAATTTCCACAGAATAACTTCAATTTGATCAATCCAGGAATTTTACACAAACACATCTGAAAATGACCAATAAAATTGCCTCTTTCTTTTCCCAAATTCAGAAATCCACAAAAGTAAGTGTCAACGAAAAAAAACATTCCCCTCTGTAATTCGTCTTACCTTCAGGTTGTGATCTGGACCTTATTTGACTAACTCTTCTGAATTTGTCTCCATGACATTAACTTTTCATGAACATCCTTCAATGGTTAAAGGAGATAACAAGTGGACACAAACCTTTGACCTCCTAATGCACATTGTCTCAATGACCATAACCTTTTAGCAACGTTCCATGAAAATTCTTCAAATGGTATAGGAGACCTGAATCAGACACGAAAATAGAGAGGCTATTTACCTTGAAGTATGAGTTTGACCTTAACCTGGTTTGACTGACTTTGTTTCATGACCTAAACATTTGTTGCGAGTTTCTTAAAATTTGTGATCTGGTATAAAAGAAACATGGCGGACACAAAAGTTTTACAAATACAACAGAAATTCAGATCAAGGAAATGAGTGTAATCCCATGTCCCACTCTGCAGCCCGGTATAATAGATAATTTCAAAATAACCGGTTTAAGTCTGGAATGACTTCTCTTTGGAATTATGATCTCACATTGAATTGAATATCCTGGGACATTATTGATTATTTATCAGGGCTTTTTTTCCTTCTTTGCGAGTGGCCCTGGAAGGACATTTCACAATTTTGACAAGGACAATTCATTTACCAAACATGGCTGTGAATTTTATAAAATCGGCCGTTTTTCACAATTTTAACAATTTCACGACTCGGTTTTTCACAATTTTAAGAACTTTGCGACTAATTTTTTCACAATTTTAAGAAGTTCGCGACTAAATTTTTCAAAATTTTGAAAAGTTTGCGACTCATTTTTTCACAATTTTGAAAAGTTCGCGACTCATTTTTTCACAAATTGAGAGGGCCAGGGCCGCTTCACAAAGTCAGGAAAAAAAGCCCTGTTTATAGCTCTCTTTTATCTAAACGCTTGGTACAAAATTATGATAAGCAGAGCAAGGGCAAAGTGATGGAAAATAATCATTCAAATTGTAAAAAAATATAATGCATTTTGAAGTTGTTTTAATGTGAACACTATCCATTAATGACAGCATATAAGCTATTATTATGGATTAATAAGTTTTCCAAAGACTCAATTATATCGGATCAAATAAAATAGTAATAAATGATTTTTTGTTTTATTGTACATCTAATAAATCACATTCTAAACAGTGTTTTTAAATTAAAAACAATGTCTTTATATATTGCTTTTTAAAATGCATTTTGTAACTTAAAATACATAAACCTATCGTGTTCAAGAAACAACATAAAACATTAATGTAAGACACTTAAGACTCACATCTACAACTTACCAATTTACAATCTCATTACATTTAATAAACAAACACATAACATAAATTTTAGAAAAATGTGTGTATCTACATTTCAAAAACATTCTTGCAATTTAACATACACTATAACTTAACACCTATTGTTACTTCTATCACTTAGTACTAAACATATACAAACTGTAAATTATTTAACAAATAGTCCTGCATTATAACAAAATAATAATAAAACAATATTTCAAATACAAGAATGATAATGAATCACTTTGTACACCAGGATCTTTTCTTTATCCCGCCGTCCCACAATTATGCAAGCAGTGTTGCTGTTGTAGCAGACTGAGAATGGGCACTTAAGCCCATCCCTCCTTGTAGCAAGAGTGGCCAGCTTCTTACTGCCCTCCCTGTCCACCTGTAGGATAATATTTGAATCGCATCCAAATACCAGCACCTGGCCAGCAGGTGTCAAATGTACACCATTTAGCGTTTGTAATTCAGGGTCCATGAAGATGGCAAGAACTGATCCATCCCTGGCCAGGGTGAGGAGCTTGTGCTGGGTGTTGTTAGTGATGTACAACCTGTCACCTGTGGGGCTCACTGCACATCTGGCTACTGCAAACCGAATACATGATTACAATCTTTTGGCATAATTACGAGTGAAAATCACAAAAGCATTGATTACAATCTTTTGGCATAATTACGAGTGAAAATCACAAAAGCATACTGTATAAATATACGTGTACAAAATTATGACTGCAGTTGTGTTTGTCACGTTCTTTTTCACCAGTTACAAAAGAAGGGTGTTTAAATATAACCACATAAAAAAATCCTATTAGTGTGTTGTTTGCAACAAATTATAGCATATAACACTTGTATGTTTATTTGATAACAACAAAATATAAAGAACAGGTCAAAAGTAGTGATTTTCAAAGCATGGCACTTTCTTTTCATTAACCCTGTCATGTAGTGACACTCAATATACATTTATAATCATTTTTAAGAGTAAAACTGAAACATTTTGAGTGTCTTGCTCCAGTTAAAACTAGAGCTTTGTCACTGACGTGACGTATACCCCCACATGCTGCATTGACACAGAATATTTTGCATGCTGTCTCACAAAACAAGAGAAGCTTATTTATGGCAATTTTTAAGAATTATTATGCCATTATCATTTATGGCCATTTTGACCTTTGAAATCTTGAATTCTTTGGCATGATACGCCATCCAATGCCTGTGAACAAAATTAATGTGGAGAGTAATATTAAAATCTCACAATGAATGACATAGTTATGGCCCAGACAAGCTTATTTATGGCCATTTTTGACCTTTGAACTCAAAGTGTGACCTTGACCTTGGAGATATCGACGTAATTTTATCGCGCAACACACCGTCCAATAATGGTTAACAAATGTGCCAATTGATTTCAAAATCCCACAATGAACGACATAGTAATGGCCTGGACAAGCTCAACTATGGCTATTTTTTACCTTTGAACTCATGTGTGACCTTGACCTTTGAGATATTGACGTAATTCTTTCGCGCGACACACCGTCCAATGATGGTGAACAAATGTGCCAATTGATTTCAAAGCCTCACAATGAACAACATAGCTATGGCCCGGACAAGCTCATTTATGGACATTTTTAACCTTTGACATCAAAGTGTGACCTTGACCTTGGAGATATTGACGTAATTCTTTCGCGCAACACACTGTCCAATGATGGTGAACAAATGTGCCAAATGATTTTAAAATCCCTTGATGAACCACATAGTTATGGCCCGGACAAGCTCATTTATGGCCATTTTTGACCTCAAAGTGTGACCTTGACCTTGGAGATATAGACGTAATTCTTTCGCGCAACACACCTTCGCATGATTGCAAACAAATGTGCCAATTGATTTCAAAGTCTCACAATGAACAACATAGCTATGGCCCGGACAAGCTCATCT